>NQII01002026.1:31282-91490 GCA_002778355.1 Clitarchus hookeri
AGCTCATTATAATGATGCTCCGTATTCTTTAGCCCCTGGGTATAACTTGGCGTTGTATGCCCAAATGTTGATTGTAACATGTCAAAGTAGAGAGAGTAGCGAGCTCTCCACCGTTAATACCTTTGTTTGGGAGCTTTATTATTGTTATTATATTATTACTATTATTATCAAAGGGTATAAACAATCTTACATCTTCTCTGTGTTGTCTGGACTGGTCGAATCATTTTCCCCGAAACAATAATGCATCTCATTTTACATGTCACCGAATTGTGAGGATGAAGTGAGATTCCTCTGGAAAAAAAAATTAATTAAATTTATTTTAACAGACACGTGGTTGGCATGCTCCAGAAAAGTCGTCAGCGATGTATGGAAAGTTAGTTCCATCTCGTAAATTCTGAATGAAGTGTTGCATTTAAACTTATGGACACGAAATTAATTGTATTTAGTATACGTTTGTTGCAAATACATAAGGACAAGTATGACCATACTAGAAACGTGCTTACGTTGTTCAGAATTTGACAGTTACGCTTGACTGACACATGAATAAAATTACGGGATCCACAGCAATTTTAATTTTACACATGGCAGAAGGATACAAATTTGGGTTGAAAAGTGGAGCTTAAAGAATGTCTTCTGAAACTGCTGAGTTAACGGCGAACAACCTGTAACATCGGATATTCATAATCTTGCAATGAAAAGCGTCTTACAATCGTGTCTCGTCCGGGATTCAAACCCTATGCTCCTCGGTCCGGAGCCGCCTCAACGACCTCGTCCACAGAAGGCAATTTTACCCGATTTTATTTAGCAAATGTCGTTAAAAATTCGGGTCGAACAACAACTAACGGTTTTGTGATTAGGTTTAGCATAGTTTTTTGTCCCTTTTTACTGCTAACACCAGTTTAATATAGTTAATGGCGTTATTGAATTCCAAACTATTTATTAGTATTTAAAGAAACAGTCACCAGAAGACACATTATAACCAGAAACCAGCCTTGATAAAAATAACAATTCAGACAATTTTATTACTTTTAAGTGTATTCGGTTTGCCGCATCACGTTTCATTTTGCCAAGTTTTATTCTTAAAAAGATTTCATATTTTCTACTTGAGTTTGCTGTTATTGCCTAAGTTTCTGAATTATTTTTCTTTGTACTGTTTTGTTTGGTAGCATATATAATCTGCATTTATTAAAGTTAAACCGCATCTCTCTTTGTTTACAGATTATTGACCTGGTGCTGGCACGACAGCGGAATATCTAATCGCCCAACGAACATCGAAGAGTAGATCATACTGTATCAAACTTACAGAGCGATCTTCTATATGAATTGCTGAAAAAAACCGTAAGTACGATTCACTTTTAACTGTTTGATGTTATAACTGCATACAAATACTTCAGGGTTAAAGCTTCAGTTTTCCATGAATCAGTCGGGAAAATGTCGATATTGTGGAAGCGAGTCGTGTCCTCGGCACAAGCAGAAGGTGACGTAATCAGTCGTAACGACGCGACGAGTCTGTATTGTTTGTAACTAGATACCGGAAATATCCGCGTGTTTATTTGCGTTTCTATAGGAGTTTGTACTGGATGATAATTTGTGCGATACGTCCTGGACGGCTTGTAGCTAATAAGGAACATCTAACTATCAAAAGACTCGATCACGTATCATAACAGGAAAGTAGCGTGGTTCCTTTAATGTGGGTGTACACATTCTTTGTCTGATCATGTGAGGCCCATCTGCTCCATTGGTCGCCCTACCAAGCGTGTCACCAGGCGCTGATTGACGAACGACACTCCGCTATGTGATGTCCAGTAACGCCATTTTGCTGGCGAGTGGGGCCGGAGTTTGGCGGTACAAATCACTGTTCTGCTTTTGTAGTCCAAAATATTCTGTGTTCCCGTTCAACCAAGTCAGAAGGATTAATTGGCTCTCACTATGATACACGTTTAACAAATGACACACGAATGTATACACGATGACAAAAGTTTCTCGTGATGCCAGAGAACAACACTAATTTGGAAGGCTCCTTTATATGTAAAGTCACTGACCCAGAACATTTCGCGAGTTTTTTTGGCAACAGAATATCGTTCACGGTTCTCAAAAATAGTATAGTTGCTTGTTGGCTTCTGTCGTATAGTACGACGCTGCGTTATTTCCGACAGAACTGCTGAAAGTTTGCCCGATGTGCCTAATCACTGTAAAGAAAACAAACATGTAATTAGCCTAAGGAATGGCCACAATTAAAGATATGAAACCTTTTATTTCGTAGGCCTCCAGCGTACCAACAAAAACAATGTTCAGACTGCTTTATCTTAATGCATCGTAACATGGGAAACTAAGATAGACAGTTGCATTGAAATTTGTTGCAGACTGTTCACGTATTGAACGATAATATGGTAACGCCGCCAGGGTAGGCCGCCGAACGTTATGCTGAGTTCCAGCAGAAAACGTTTATTAAATAACCGTCCAACGTGTCTAAGTGAGGTCTGCTTACGAATAGCANTGCTTTATCTTAATGCATCGTAACATGGGAAACTAAGATAGACAGTTGCATTGAAATTTGTTGCAGACTGTTCACCTATTGAACGATAATATGGTAACGCCGCCAGGGTAGGCCGCCGAACGGTATGCTGAGTTCCAGCAGAAAACGTTTATTAAATAACCGTCCAACGTGTCTAAGTGAGGTCTGCTTACGAATAGCANTATGCTGAGTTCCAGCAGAAAACGTTTATTAAATAACCGTCCAACGTGTCTAAGTGAGGTCTGCTTACGAATAGCATTTAATAAACGTTACGCGTCTGTATACGTTTTTCAGCTCCTCCATTTTTCTCTAAAGCATGTTTTTGTGAAAATTGCTCAAACGGGTGTTTTCACGGTCATTTTTAGGTATAATCATTCCGGTACAAAACATAAAAAAAAAAATAAAAAAATGGAACAGGAACGTGCATCAAACCTTTATTTGTATTGTTACGTCATAAAATGGCAAGGTCTCCGCTGAAAGTGTCATGGAGGCGCGTTATCGACGGCCAGACCGCACGCCAGTTCAGTGTTTCGCGCGTACAGGCACCGCTTTCAGCGTCTTATGCACCACACAAGGCATTATAAAATGTGCACTGGTCGACGCCTGGGTTCGAACTAGGGGATTTTCTACCAGTGGTCAGTCAGCCTTGTCCCTCCATCAAGCAGGACCAGATAATATTTGGTATAGAATGCCAACTGTGTAGTCACAACTTCAGATTTCCTGCAACAAATCAACAAAATAAGCAAGCCCTAGAAAGTGTAAGGATGTGAACTTAAAATGCGCGGGCTTCTGTATTAGAACTTCTCAGTGTTGGTGTGAGTTTGTGTCTTTCCGCTTCGTGTCGCATGGCGTGCTAACACAGTCGACGAGGTGCACGGCTTCCTCGGCAGCTCGTTAGTCATCGAGACAGGCTTTTAAACCCAAGTGCCACGTATTCCATTCCTGTGGAGGCTGTTTCACAGATTCATACTTGATCAGATAAAAATGTGAGGTCCACTACGGTCAACTATAAATTACCAATGACTGGTGTGATTGCATTCGAATAGNTTGATCAGATAAAAATGTGAGGTCCACTACGGTCAACTATAAATTACCAATGACTGGTGTGATTGCATTCGAATATTGGAGGTTTGGGGGATGCTTATATACTCCATTACCGGTTACTTCCAACTTTCCTGAAGCACTCCTAAAGTTCTACGTCTAGAATATTCCTCCGCCTCATGCAAAGCATAACCAAGTTTAGAAAATTACATTAAGGAGACACCGTATTTGTGCGCACTGACTTCAATAATATTTTGCATAAGAACTATTTCTTACTAGGTAAAAACAGCTCACCTATTCTCTCTCTGTTTTATGCATTTTAATAATAAAAGAAATACTGTTTTCACCCAATNTTGATCAGATAAAAATGTGAGGTCCACTACGGTCAACTATAAATTACCAATGACTGGTGTGATTGCATTCGAATAGTGGAGGTTTGGGGGATGCTTATATACTCCATTCCCGGTTACTTCCAACTTTCCTGAAGCACTCCTAAAGTTCTACGTCTAGAATATTCCTCCGCCTCATGCAAAGCATAACCAAGTTTAGAAAATTACATTAAGGAGACACCGTATTTGTGCGCACTGACTTCAATAATATTTTGCATAAGAACTATTTCTTAGTAGGTAAAAACAGCTCACCTATTCTCTCTCTGTTTTATGCATTTTAATAATAAAAGAAATACTGTTTTCACCCAATNTAGGTAAAAACAGCTCACCTATTCTCTCTCTGTTTTATGCATTTTAATAATAAAAGAAATACTGTTTTCACCCAATTCTCGAGCTCTCGGTTTTCGATCAGAAAACGGTGCTTATACTGCTTTCTTAATTCTAGGGTTCGATTGTGGGCTTGAATACTACTCTTACGTCTGTCCGCAACGAAGATTTTTCTCTCCAATCGCGACCTTTTCTTTTCCCGAGTTCGTACTAACGTCAGGAAGTGGGCTAGCGGTTTGTTACTAATTAGACTGCTCGCTCATTAGCCGGCGGCAATTTGCTTATGGAATGGTGTCTGCGTGGGAAGGCGGCGCGGGTGTGCGAGTAGAAGTATTACTGATTGTTCGTGGACGAGGAGCGGCGTCTTTGTTCCCAGCAACTGGCGCCGATGTCGCGTTGTACAGGTTCGTCACAGCGGATCTCGCGTCGACCTTTCGCAACCCCTTCTCAGGTTCATTCTACTCAGCTTAGCGACTAATGAGATTTATTACGGGAGAGTTTGGAATTGGGGACATTTCCGCCGTAATGTGCGCTGCTGTTCCAAAGAGGTCACCTCTATGCTTAGCGGTAAATGGATAAATTATATATCTTTGTTTGTAAAAACCTCGTTTTTGGCTCGAATTGTATTAGATACTTACTCTAGGCAAAATGCCAGTGTTTATTTTATTTCGTACCTATCATTCACGTCCTCCAATGGTGTTTACAACAGAAACCAGAAAAAATACAACTGTGTTCGGCTCTGAGCATTCAAAGTAAGCTCAATTCAATGGGAAAACGTTATGAATAAGTGCGAAATGAATATAACTGTCATGAAAAGAACCTTTCTACTTTTCTCCTTTTCCCTAATGGAAACTGCGTAGGAAAGTCCTTAATATAATATTTTTAACTATTTGTCTTTTTTTTTTGGTTCAGATGTCATATTTAAATAAAATAATTGCTTAAGAAAACTTTTGCTAATCCCAGTTTCACGACAGAATATCAAACATAATGTGGACAACTTTCGTTGTATTTCCACCCTGGTGCTAACAACAAAGTACGAAGGTTGTAAAATAATACAAATACGAAGATTTTACACAATTATATTCATTTTGTTAAAATAGCAATTATCCTATTATTTACATACAAAACGGAAAAATCCGGTACCCATGCGACACCAGTGCAGCCTGGCGGCGAAGCTAAACTAAAAGCACTGAGCTTCCCTACCTGAGTAGGATTAACCTTACCCCTNCCGGTACCCATGCGACACCAGTGCAGCCTGGCGGCGAAGCTAAACTAAAAGCACTGAGCTTCCCTACCTGAGTAGGGAATATTCAGCGATATGTGAAGCAGTGTTGCCGTAGTTTCAGAAATGAATTTCCTCACATGTTGCTTAGAAATTGCCGTGTTATTGGTTAAATTTACGTACGCACTCAAAACACACTTTTTAAAAATTAAACTTAATTAAATGTTGTTTTTTTACGACATGCGTATTAAAATTGAACAAGTTGATATAAATGATTAGGAAAAACTAATTTTATAGAAACTTAAATACGATATTATTACAGGTTTTGACTATGTTCGTTTATGCGGCATTCGAAATATTTTGAATATTCCCGTATACAGCCATGTTTGATTATTCATAATTCAATACGTAATTTTTTAGCAGGTTTATTTAAAGTGCAATGTTACACGTAAACACATCAGTATTACCACGCAGTACCACAAAAATAAGCTAATATCACACAGTTCATACTGTTGTGCTTTCCTTTTGCGTAAAGTTGTGGTGTTTTATCCGTGCGCTGCAGAAATTACAAAATTCCTAAGAAATGCGGAAATATCCGTTCATCTGACAACAATGATGAGAAGCCACTTCGCGAATCACAGCTCTTTTGTGCCGCCTGTAATAATTGCATTTGGCATCCTGGTCATTAATTATTTTCGTCTGCAGTATTACTTGTGAAACGAGGCTGCCATAACTGGCCAGATTAGGGTTTTACGCCGCTTGTCTTGGCAAAGAAAAGTTATAGACGCCGGACCTAGTGATTGATTCACGAACCCCAACTTGGTGCTCAGGAAATGAGTCATGACTGTGGGGTTGGTATCGTACCGACGCCGTTTCAGCCTCCCAGCCACACGAATGTAATGAGTAACAGAACATGCTACAGAATTCCTCTTTGCCTGGACATTTGACCGTGGTGGAGTATAGACTTATCGAGCTACATATTTTCGTCTTCTGCGCAAGTCTCAATCGGGACTGCCGAAATCAATTGGTAAAACAATGATGTAAACTTGTGTTTACATTTANTATAGACTTATCGAGCTACATATTTTCGTCTTCTGCGCAAGTCTCAATCGGGACTGCCGAAATCAATTGGTAAAACGATGATGTAAACTTGTGTTTACATTAAGGTTTCCACTAAATCCGTTCTTTTATTCACTTATTCGTTCATTTATTACCATTATCAGTATAGTTAATTTTCAGTGTAATTCTNTATCAGTATAGTTCATTTTCAGTGTAATTCTCACCGGGGATGTTATCTCTTAATTTCAGACAGAGTAAGTGTACTAACATTTCAGAGAACTTGCTTCTATAAACAGTTTTGAAACATCGAATCCGATAAGTGTAATTCTGATAATGCTGTTGGCAAAAAAAAAAAAACAGCCTAATTCTGGAACACGGAGAGTTGTTACTGCGTAGCTAGGAAGCCGGGAGTTTACGTCTTAGCTAGTCACAGCTAGAGACCATTCAAATCCGCGTTGTAAAACGGCACCATGCGAGACTTAACAGTCACACACAGTACATACTCAAGCTGATTCATTTTTTTATTGGCGAGGCTTCAGGCAGAACCCAGTCCCCTGTTCGACTCGGCCAAACAGAATTAAAACCACGTGAGTACTAAATGTAAACCACCGGTTCTTAGTCTTTCAGAGCGTGTCGGTTTGGCGGAGGTTTAGTGATACACATATACTTTTACTACACTTCGTCGGTTACAAAATTATAATGCGAAATGATAGCGTCCTTAGTCATAGCGCTTGTGCGGGCAGTGGTAGCAATTAACCATATTGTAGTATTTATTGACGCTAACTGAAATCAACCCAGAAGTATGGCCAATTCACAGTTGCTCAGAATAAACTTTTGGTTGAACTACAAGTGTCCAGCATGAACGGCAAGATGTGAGTACTAGCGTTCACAATTGTATTGCAGATAAAAATCTCGCTTCTTGCACATCCGCTGTATACGAATACTAGGTGGCGCCGGGCAGCCAGGCCACTTTCTTATTCTGATAACTGTTTGGAAATGAGAAAAACTTTTCTCGTTAAAAACAATCTTAAGGCGAGGAAACATTTTTACATGAACTGCTGAATATTTCACCTGAATAGCGCGCGTGGGCTCAGAAAAGAAGATAATTGGGAACCCGACGTATTTACTTTTTGAAAGTGTAACGTGTTGGGAACAGAAATTTGCATTCTCACCGTTCTGCTATGGAAACTGCTCCCTTATCCAACTAAAGAACTTACAGTAATTAGAAACCGGTTTATTTCGGACCAGTTTTTTTTTTAAGAACTGCATTCTTTTTATGTTTACGATTTTATTCAGTAGGAGTGCTGCTGATGTAATATTACCTCGCCTGATTTTAACTGAGTTATATGAAGTTTGCCAACATTACGACACCCATAGTCTTTGAAGACACGTGCGAAGAAATGCTACTTCGCCAACGACGTTCTCTGCAACGTAATGTTACGTCAGCAACACTCAAAGTGTATATTATTCAAATGAACATGACGTAGACATTATAATATTCAAATTAGGAAAGAACATTTGATTGGGACACTTTCTTCTCGCTATGAAATGAATGAATTTTTAATTTTAGTACTGTCCTCGCGCCAGCTCTGAAACCCTGGCAGGTACGCGGTGTTGGCGCGATAAGCNATGAATTTTTAATTTTAGTACTGTCCTCGCGCCAGCTCTGAAACCCTGGCAGGTACGCGGTGTTGGCGCGATAAGCCAGCCACGACGTACGACTGTACTATACTATACAAAAACATGCTCTCACCTCAAGGAAGCGGTGTTGCTAATGGTGANCAGCCACGACGTACGACTGTACTATACTATACAAAAACATGCACTCACCTCAAGGAAGCGGTGTTGCTAATGGTGAACCCGGATTCTCTTGTTTACTGTCCGAACTGTACTCGTCCACTGGAGGAATCACTACTGTCGTCAAGACGAACAACTATACTTCAATGACATCTGACACATTACCGTCCTCTTCCCAGTATTCAGCCTCCAGCTTCTGCACGNGACGAACAACTATACTTCAATGACATCTGACACATTACCGTCCTCTTCCCAGTATTCAGCCTCCAGCTTCTGCACGTGGCCACAGTTCCCTTCCCAGTAGACCCTGGTTACAGTATCTATCGCTTTAAGAGTGATCTCTCGCAGCTTCTGAAGAGATAAATCCCCGTACACATTTCCTTTGCGCACCACGTGCTTAACCTTCGCCCAAGCCAGCTTAATTGCGTTCAGGTTGCACATGTGCGGGGGTATGTCCCAAAGAAGTCACATGCTCGTCGAATTTGTACACTTTCTCTTTAGGTTTAGCCAATTCCGCCACTTTATAAAGCGACTCTTTCCGCATCGACTCGTGGCACACAATTACTTGAGATATATCGTTTCCTATATACATGTATATATTTGTTGTTTGGAGGGTCATTTGGTTTTTATTAAGTTTCGTTAGTCTTTTGTGCCACTTGTTTTGTGTTGTTTGTAGTCTTTCTTTGTATGTTATTTGTGCCGAGGACTCACTGCATTTCTTTGTTGAATATGAAATATTTAATAACGGTCGTTTGGTGATACATAGGCACAGTAGGCATATATGTGGACTGTTCCGCACCAGGACTGTTATTGTAATCTGCATTACTATATCTTGAATTGTAACATAAACTATTACTATACAGAGCATTTGCCTACTAATGGCATTTCTTGCTCTCATTTTCATAATTTAGTCTTACACGGAAAGTTGTTTTAAATTATTCATTAACCATGTTAACATATCTGCTTTCACAGATTATTTTGTAGATGGCTTGTCTATCTGTGCGCAATCTGTTGTACAGAGTGGTACGCCTAACGTGGACACCCCCAAAATTTCCGAACGGTTGCAGATCACGAAATGCTGTTTCCACTAAATTAAATTACGTACGGGGGCAAGTAATTTGCCGCAAAGTGACTATTCGTAACACGTGTATTAGCAAAAATAATTTAACCTCATATTATTTTTTTTCCTGAACACATAAAATTATTCTAACGGCATCTGAAAGTACGCGCAAAGATAATTCAGTGATATATCATATGCAATGGAAAGTAACACAGAAACACCAAAAAATAATGTGCAAATATGATTAATTTACGTGGGCCGGTAGCATGAGGCAGTGGACCTGTATGCACAGATGTAAGCAAGCAACACGCGCCGTGACTCATCCTGGCGGGACCGCTTCCTAATAGCAGTGCCGCACCGGTTACCGTTCTCTGTTATGGTAAGTGGTATTGTAGTGTGTGGCCTTACTCAATGAAGTTCACGAATGAGCAAAAACTGGACGCTCTATTTATTTACGGTGAGTGTGGCAGAAATGCCAAGCAAGCCGTCCAAATGTATGGTGAAAGGTATCCTAATCGAACGCCCATCTCACGGCAAACGATACGAAANGACGAACAACTATACTTCAATGACATCTGACACATTACCGTCCTCTTCCCAGTATTCAGCCTCCAGCTTCTGCA
Organism: Clitarchus hookeri; assembly: GCA_002778355.1. Classification (NCBI taxonomy): domain Eukaryota; kingdom Metazoa; phylum Arthropoda; class Insecta; order Phasmatodea; family Phasmatidae; genus Clitarchus; species Clitarchus hookeri. Next base: position 41,316 of record NQII01002026.1, read on the forward strand.
CATGGCCACAGTTCCCTTCCCAGTAGACCCTGGTCACAGTATCTATCGCATTAAGAGTGATCTCTCGCAGCTTCTGAAGAGATAAATCCCCGGACACATTTCCTTTGCGCACCACGTGCTTAACCTTCGCCCAAGCCAGCTTAATTGCGTTCAGGTTGCACATGTGCGGGGGTATGTCCCAAAGAAGTCAGATGCGCGTCGAATTTGTACACTTTCTCTTTAGGTTTAGCCAATTCCGCCACTTTACAAAGCGACTTTTTCCGCATCGACTCGTGGCACACAATTACTTGAGATATATAGTTTCCTATATACATGTATATGTTTGTTGTTTGGAGGGTCATTTGGTTTTTATTAAGTTTCGTTAGTCTTTTGTGCCAATTGTTTTGTGTTGTTTGTAGTCTTTCTTTGTATGTTATTTGTGCCGAGGACTCACTGCATTTCTTTGTTGAATATGAAATATTTAATAACGGTCGTTTGGTGATACATAGGCACAGTAGGCATATATGTGGACTGTTCCGCACCAGGACTGTTATTGTAATCTGCATTACTATATCTTGAATTGTAACATGAACTATTACTATACAGAGCATTTGCCTACTAATGGCATTTCGTATTCTCATTTTCATAATTTAGTCTTACATGGAAAGTTGTTTTAAATTATTCATTAACCATGTTAACATATCTGCTTTCACAGATTATTTTGTAGATGGCTTGTCTATCTGTGCGCAATCTGTTGTACAGAGTGGTACGCCTAACGTGGACACCCCCAAAATTTCCGAACGGTTGCAGATCACGAAATGCTGTTTCCACTAAATTAAATTACGTACGGGGGCAAGTAATTTGCCGCAAAGTGACTATTCGTAACACGTGTATTAGCAAAAATAATTTAACCTCATATTATTTTTTTTCCTGAACACATACAATTATTCCAACGGCATCTGAAAGTACGCGCAAAGATAATTCACTGATATAGCATATGCAATGGAAAGTAACACAGAAACACCAAAAAATAATGTGCGTGCAAATATGATTAATTTACGTGGGCCGGTAGCATGAGGCAGTGGACCTGTATGCACAGATGTAAGCAAGCAACANGTGCAAATATGATTAATTTACGTGGGCCGGTAGCATGAGGCAGTGGACCTGTATGCACAGATGTAAGCAAGCAACACGCGCCGTGACTCATCCTGGCGGGACCGCTTCCTAATAGCAGTGCCGCACCGGTTACCGTTCTCTGTTATGGTAAGTGGTATTGTAGTGTGTGGCCTTACTCAATGAAGTTCACGAATGAGCAAAAACTGGACGCTCTATTTATTTACGGTGAGTGTGGCAGAAATANTGGCCTTACTCAATGAAGTTCACGAATGAGCAAAAACTGGACGCTCTATTTATTTACGGTGAGTGTGGCAGAAATACCAAGCAAGCCGTCCAAATGTATGGTGAAAGGTATCCTAATCGAACGCCCATCTCACGGCAAACGATACGAAAATTNCCAAGCAAGCCGTCCAAATGTATGGTGAAAGGTATCCTAATCGAACGCCCATCTCACGGCAAACGATACGAAAATTTGCACAATTCTCTTGTCACGAGGTGATTAGAATTCCACAACACCAGTACGACGAAAGACTACTACGGACGAGAGGCATCAACACGATGTGTTGACACGTGTCGATGCAAACGTCCACATGGGTATGCGAGAACTTTCCAGGTTCGTAAGAATAATAAAATAAGTGTGTTACGGATACTGTGCCAACTGAAATACCATCCATATCACGTGGCTTTCTATCAGGCATTACATGAAGGTGATTTGCGGCAGCGTGCTCAGTTTTGTAGGTTTGTTCTGATGTCTGTAAAGGATGACAGCAATTTTCCGAATATCATACTATTTACCGATGAAGCGACCTTCACAGACCATGGGCGTGTAAATTTACGAAATATGCACTGCTGGGCGACAGAGAATCCGTGTTGGGTACGGCACGTGGAGCACCAGTGACAGTGGAAAGTGAACGTGTGGTGTGGCNCTGGGCGACAGAGAATCCGTGTTGGGTACGGCACGTGGAGCACCAGTGACAGTGGAAAGTGAACGTGTGGTGTGGCTATCGTTGGAGACTACGTCATAGGGCTATACCATCAAGAGACAATGACCGACTGTACGTGTGCCCATTTCCTCAGAGAGACCTTGCCGGCATACTGCTCGACATACGTCGTGATAGATATGTGGTTTCAGCATGATNTGCCCATTTCCTCAGAGAGACCTTGCCGGCATACTGCTCGACATACGTCGTGATAGATATGTGGTTTCAGCATGATGGTTGTCCTGCGCATTTTGCTTTGATGCCGAGGCAAGTATTAAATGAAACATTTTCAAATCGGTGGTTAGGGCGTGGTGGTGTTGTAAGATGGCCAGCTCGCTCCCCTGACCTCACAATTCTAGATTTTTTTTTCCTGTCGAGAACACTGAAAGATAGGGTGTACAACGCGGTTCCTACGACGCCAGAAGACATGCAGGGACGTATTGTGGCAGTTTTCAGAGGTATTACGCCAGAAACACTTCAGGCCGCTCGTCGCTCGCTACATGTGCGTTTACAGATGTGTATTGTTGTCGATGGTAAACACATCTATCACATGCTGTGGAAAGACCTAATGTGAAGTGTTTCAACGATAACTGTGCTCTTTTGTATCTATGCATGCNCATCTATCACATGCTGTGGAAAGACCTAATGTGAAGTGTTTCAACGATAACTGTGCTCTTTTGTATCTATGCATGTGGATGCGATTGTATTTATCCTAAGCATGGATTGTTCTATTTTTGTTGTGCATCTGTACGCACTCTTTACATATTACGGTTNACACTTCAGGCCGCTCGTCGCTCGCTACATGTGCGTTTACAGATGTGTATTGTTGTCGATGGTAAACACATCTATCACATGCTGTGGAAAGACCTAATGTGAAGTGTTTCAACGATAACTGTGCTCTTTTGTATCTATGCATGCGGATGCGATTGTATTTATCCTAAGGATGGATTGTTCTATTTTTGTTGTGCATCTGTACGCACTCTTTACATATTACGGCTAATGACTAGGGAACAAATATCTTGAATTACGTTTGCATCTGAATAAAATGTCATGTATGATATCAGACTTTCACGCACATTGCGCGTCTTCCCTCCTTTGAGGTGCTCTCCTTTGTCCAATATCGCATTCTGTGCCCTTTGCCCCATTATGGTAAGCGCTACGCTGCTCTAAGGAAGCGGTCTTGCCAGGATGAGTCACGGCGCGTGTTGCTTGCTTACAGCTGTGAGTACAGGTCCACTGCCTCATGCTACCGGCCCACTAAACTTAATCATATTTGCACATTATCTCTTGGCGTTTCTTTGATACTTTCCATTGCATATGCTATGCCACTGAATTCCTCTTTGTGCGTACTTTCAGATGCGTTTTTAATAAATGTATTTTTAAAGGGGAAAAATCATATGTGGTAAAATTATTTGTGTCAATACACGTGTTACGAATAGTCACTTTGCGTCAAATTACTTGCCCCCGTACGTACTTTCATTTAGCGAAAACCGCATTTCGTGATCTGCAAGCGTTCCGGAAATTTTGGGGGTGTCCACGCTAGGCGGACCACCCTGTAAAACACTACCACAGTTGGCGGAGGAAGATATGGTGCAAGCTTCTCGGTAACCCACTTAATGAAGTTAATATTTGGTTGTTCCGGCTTTATAGACAAGGAGAGCTTGTTCGACAAATCCGTTGATAACCTCTGCGCGAACTACTGTTAATATATTGCCCGATTTAACGTTAGCTTGCATACCGACACATCATAATTTTGTTTGTTAGCATTTAGTTAGTCAAATTACTCTCTACCAACGTTTCGTCAATGTAGATGTTGGTTTCCCACTTTGTCTGTACTGTTTTATTGCAACTAGATAGTCGTGGCGCCAATATACGATGTGAGGTCTGTCAGTCAGTATCTTCCTGCAGTTTTGGGTTATTTTCCCACCGAAAACCAAGTTGTTTTCCAACAGAAAGTGTATTTTATCCTTTATCACAGTCAGCAATTTTAAAATGATGGGGACACGTAACATAAAACTCCATAATCGTTTCCCGAATTACGCATCTTTCAAAGTAATCGACATTCACGGCAGTGTGTTCCGGCCTAGATTTCCGTCGTTTACCCGGCGTGGCCTAGCTACCACCCTCACCGCTGTCATGCAGTTATTTTTGTTCCTCCCGTACCTTTTTAATGAAAGTCTCCTACACTCTCCAACGTAGTGTGCAGCTCTTGCTGTTGCCTGGTTTACTGTGCACGCGTAACGTTTTTGTTCAGCCTCTTCATCACACTTTTCAATTATATCACTTACGATTCTACAAACCTCAGAATGCATGACTTCGTCTCGCTTCCTGACTGACATAGCACTCCCAGTGCACTGTTAGAAATTTTTGAAGGTTTACGGAAACGTTTTCGGAGATGTAGAGTTAAGTTACGGTAAGGCACTCCGTAATGACCAGTAAGGGACATGAGCTCCGTAAATATAAAATACGGAAGCTCTTCGTATTCTTATGGCTTCGATTTTAAGACACGAACAATNGGGACATGAGCTCCGTAAATATAAAATACGGAAGCTCTTCGTATTCTTATGGCTTCGATTTTAAGACACGAACAATCTCGATGATACCTGAAGCTTATAAAATCCCATCTTCACAATACTACTTCGTGTAAATTAGTATTAGATGAGTGGCAAGCCACTCATGGAGTGGCAGTTCTGTGATTAGTTTTCAAATTCCACTACAGGACTAAAACTTCTTTATACACTGTGAAATTCGCGCTCATAACAAAAAATAAAACCATTTTTTCGTAACCTCGTTTTATAAACTGCAAAATTAACCAAATAGCTAGTGCAAAGAGAGGCGCGTTCTTTACTTTAGTGTAAAATCCATATTTACGAAAAACAGTACTTAGTGTAAAGGTGTGGTCGGTGAGTGGTTCGAATTATTGACTTTTTTCGATTCTTGTTAAAATCCCACTACAGGACAAAATATCTAAACTTTGTATGATTTCTCTGTTATACACAATGTAATCCTTGACGAAAATTAATCTGTTTTCTTACCGCTGTTTGTAAACCTGAAATAAAAAAACAAACTCGCAAACACTCTAACATGACTAGAATTTAAGAATGGTACATACATTATTTTGCAAGAATGCCGTAGTTGCAACACTACTCCTTGTAGAAGCGTGGTAGGTAGGCGGATAACGTGCTGCACTGTAAACATTTTTTTCAAGTTCAAATCCCTCTACCGGAAAGCATTTTTAAAAACTTTTTATAGTTATTTTCATACACAGTGAATCACCCACACAAAAAAAGTAGAACTTTTTTTGTTACGTTTTTTTTTATAAAAAAGCAAATTTAAAAACAAACTTGGACGTGTATGGACACGTTCCGTGAATTCGCGGAGATTTATGTGACATTTACGGAGAGAACGTTATTGCAAAAACGAATAGTCCGTAATTTCAGGAAGATGTCTGGATAATTTGTAACCGGTACTTTCCGTAATTTTACGGACTTTTTTCTAACAGTGTGCAGCGGCGTGGTACAAGACACATCGGGTCTAAATGCGTTACATGCATCACCAAGTCCCTCACTCCCCGCGATAACTCACCGCCCTGCCTTCCCCTCTTCACATACCTCACGTTCTCTGTGGTGGCGCGCGTACAGTAGCCCTGCAGTCTTTGTTTAGTTGTTTGCGTGGTTGGGCGTATCTCAGTTAATTAATATTCTTGGAATACGACTTTTGCCAGTAATGCTAAAGATCAATAGCTAAACCGTTATGTTTTTGCTTTTGTCGTATTAAACTCTATTCAAAAAGAAAAAAATCCTTGGAAATGGTAGAGCGCGCCTACGCTGTTTCCAAACAGGTAGGAGGAGAGTACGCCCATATGGACGTAGTTCAGTCTGTGGGNAAGGGCTAAAGATCAATTAGCTAAACCGTTATGTTTTTGCTTTTGTCGTATTAAACTCTATTCAAAAAGAAAAAAATCTTGGAAATGGTAGAGCGCGCCTACGCTGTTTCCAAACAGGTAGGAGAGTACGCCCATATGGACGTTGTTCAGTCTGTGAGCTCTGATCGCGTGTAACAAAGTCCTGCTGTTGCAGATCTAATTAGCACATGCCAGGGCACCGACGGAAACACTGCACGCCTCGCGCGCGGGAGCGATGAGGCGCCAGGTTTGAGGTTTAGTGTCGCCTGCATCTCTTCTCTGCTTCTGTGCTTTGAAGGCGTAACAAAACCTCCCGTCGCCACGTGTTCTTAAGGGGAATCCCTAGCAAATAATTTGTAACCCCTCAAAGTCTGCGCTGAGTTTCTCGCTATTTACATTTTTAACAGCAGGATATTATTACACCCGATGAAAGCCAAGGTATAAAACCACAGCTACCACTTGCTACTTTTCTCCTCTCCTCTAAGGAAACTGCGCAGGAACGCCACTAATTGTCGATTTCAACTATTTGTACTATTTTTCAATCTTGAATATATTTCATACGATAAAAATAAAATTTTGTTGTTGAAGGTATTAGATTTTTACCATCCTTAGAAAAAAACCTATTCGTAGACCATTTATTTGCTTATATATGCGTAATTTTACAGATAGTATTATACTGTATATAGTCTGTTCGATGTTTCTTCACACATTTTGAATCAAACATTTGAAAATTCACCCCATGTATTAGGCGTTTGGCTGTTTCCTGTGTATGTCATGTATCACAAGTATTTTATACTTATGTTAACAAAAAACTTATCTAATTTTTAATTTTTGTTAAATTGAACTTCTGTTTATATTTTTTCCATAAATTATAATATTTCTTTTATAATTAATATAAATAAAAATCACAGGGAGAGATAGGTGTGTCGGTAATGCACAGTAACAAACAGTTTGTCATGCAAAATATTATTTGACTGAGTGTGCATGAATGCGGTGCGTTGTCCCTTTGGTGTATTTTCTATACTCGATCAAAGCTTTTTTTTTTTTTCATGAGGCGGAGGAATATTAGAAAACAGAACTTTATCAGGGTTTCAGAAAAGTTGGAAGTAACGATGAGTGGACTAGGAAGTCCCTTAACATTGATCTTCCTAGTCTGCGTAAAATAATAAGCCTTAGTCATACTGAGAGGCATCCTGTGCTTGTTGCCAGAGGTACAGTCGTGTTCCTCCGGGCCATGAGCATACCGCGTGTGAAACTCAAGGAGCAGGAAATCGCATATTGTTTACAATTGGCCCTGCTTCACGCTCGAACGCTGCACGAGATAGCTTGCTTCCCTTCGCCTTCTAGTGTTACCACAGAGTAGGCCTACCTAAAAATACAGAGGTGAAACAACCGCTTATACAGCGAACTCCAACTGCACACGCCAGCAAAATGTTGGAGGTCCGCGCCTGGTAACTGGCAGCTCAGCTAATAGAACCTTTCGCAGTATGAGATAGCCAATCACAGCCCGTTCCCAGAGCCTCGCACAGCCAATCGTAGAATGGCTATGTCCAAATCAAAGAAACCGGCACGCGTTGTTTCGTCTCGGTGCACTTATCTTCTCTGTGGTGGTACCCCTGCTCTTGTTGGGTAACTGACACGTGACCTTGCTTCGGCAAACTTCTTAGATAAGGTGTTATCTGTTTCAGCACGAGGTCCCGGGTTCGAATCACGTGCTGGTCATGGATGTGCATGCCGTTTTAGAGCGTAAATTATGTATCTTAAGCATATAAGCCTCTTCTCGTTTGGTAGAACTGCTTAAAAGCGTGCATGGGCCCTTAAAAAAAATAACATTTAGAGACTATTCTTAACTTTCCCTACATGCAATGCATACATTTTATTTTCAAGCGTATTTATTTTACGGCTGACAAAAATAAAGCAGTTTTCTATTTTTGTATTTTCTTTGCGCAGAAGTGCATGTGTGGATTAGTCGGAGATAATAATCTGATCGTTATGAGATTCACGCAAAAAATTATCACCAAAGTTTTAGACATTTAGAGAGACATTTACTCTTATTTTGCACCCGCGTAGTCGTAAAGTCAGTAATATCCATTGTATCTCCGTTAAATATATATATATATACACCTTGCGCTTCCCGCTGGCGTGTAACTTAACCTTAGGCGGGTTCCAGTTTTCGGGTGCTCGGGATTTCTCTTTTCCAAGAAAGACGTCTGGCAGTACCAGCGCGGCAACTTTGTGTACGGGCTGTTTTCCAGGGACAGTTTACTAGACGTCCCTCTCGGAAAAGAAATGCCGTTAACTAAAAAAAAAATTATGATGAGTCGCAATCATGCACAAGCGCCTACAAGTCAACAGCGGTCGATCATGAATGCCGTGGAAATTCATAAAACTGTGTTTTATACCAAAAAAAAAAAAATGTTATAAAGGAAAAAAGTGGGTTTTTTTTTTGCAACATATACTTATTTCTGGAGCTGTCAGAACAGACATAGTAGTTATGGTGTAATTCAAATCATCGTGTCATGGAATTCACTTAATGATCAATTATTAGAGACATTCAACATTAGCGTTATTTCCTGGCAGCTACTAAACAGCAGAATGCTGCACGCTCGCTCGACTTCGTCTGTTAGCCGACAATCTGTGCGGCATGCCAATTGTTTTTTTTAGCCGATTAAAAAAAATTAGCGGTATAGTGACCAATGCCATGTAACGAGGTCGCACATGTTAATGACGCTATATAAAGGCCGGCAGCCAGTGAAATCACGAATTTTGCAGGCCTCGTATTGTTATGAATGTGCAACGGTAATTGTTGCCCCCCACCCAATGAAGTTAATTTTGACTGAGTATGTAGGTAATTGGGGATTCATGAATACGATTCCTGTGATCGAGGGAATCGCGTTAGTGTAGAGGCCAGACTACTCGCCTCCCACCAAGTCGAACCGGGTTGTATTCATTGTGGGGTCACCCTGGTTTTTTGCAAGCGGGAAACGTGGTGGACGTCGCCGTCTTCGGGCGAGTCTTCTCGGGGCACTCCCGTTTCCTCTGCCCAAAACATTCCGCCACTGCTACATTTTCAGCTCACTTCAAGATCACCCGCGGTTATCCATTTCAGTGACAGTGCCCTGTGTATGGGACACAGCACTGAAAGTGGCTTTATAGACTGTTCACGGTAAACTGAGCGCTTTTCAAAGTCGTGCTTCACATCTACTTGTAAGTACATTGTGTATTCTTCCGCCATACGCAATATTAACATTGCCGTGGGCCTGATAACTATATTCACGCGCCAGCCAGGCGAAACTGTGAAATTATTAGCAAAGTAAATATTTTACAAATTTACTAACCGTTACAATTATATGCATTAAAAAAAACAGAAGGTAAAAGAGACTATTTCAGAATTCACGAACGTTTACCTAAGACATTTAATTCAAAGTAAAGGCAGGGAACTAATTTTTCTCGGTCGTTACCAACTTTACTGAGCACATGATCAATGTGCCCGTAAACATGTATGCAGGTAGGGGAAGTAACATTTTTCATATGTTCATTTCAAAAGTGCTCAATAAACCGTGAACAGTCTATATAGGCTATCCATGGTAAAATGAGCACTGTGAAGCCCTCTCGTTTGGAATAATAGTCAATAAATATATTGTATTGCAGCCTTAGACGTAAGGTTTTCAGTCCGGTGAAATATGTACACTGTGTTTATTACTTACATTGCAATATCTATTTTCAAAAGTGTTGGAAAGATAAAAAAAAATTGCTGATAGGAGAAAAGTAATTAGGGCCTCAAATGTGCTCATTTTACCGCGAACAGCCTATATAGTAGTCTGGACGATGAACTGCAGAAAACAACTTCCAGTGAGCGACGTACCTCGCCTGTGGGAGTCATCATTCGCTCTTGAGACTACGTTCTCTAGTCTCATAAATGCCTGCTGCCATTAACGTCAAGCACAGGCTGATTTTTCATTGGTCCCGTTCCTATAGCAGAGCGGATTTTTTTTATAGGTGCCGATATACCGGCTGTTTCTGAACAACACCGACAAACCCCGGCAGGTTGTTCCTCACGAAAATATAAGACGAAATTATGTGCGCACTTTCCCCTCGAAGTGTTTTTTAAGGGAGCTGCGTGCGCTCACAAAATTATTATTTAAAATACATTCTTAAATATTTTGTGTTGCCTACCTGCCAGGCAATACACATTCTGTTTTGACTGTTACGTTTGGATTTCTTGAAAACCTGAGGGTGTTTCGACAAGACGACCTTTTTTTGTTAATTTAGACATGCTGATTCTTAAGATGTCTTAAAAAATAACGCAGATGTTAGGGTTACAAAGTTTTATCCAAAAATAAGATGCTAACCCCATTTTCACCATGAATGGTATATATTTCCAAAGGCGTTCACAGATTTGTTTCTTAATTGCAAGTAGTTTTTGATACATTGAACGAAAAGTAATTTAAAATTAGAATTTTTGTTGGAAAGTGGTACATATATTTTCGTCCTATTTTTTTGTTAGGAATAACTTGCCTAAGTTTGTCATTGTTGTTTAAAAAAAACACTGGTATAGCAGAGCGTCGTCTTGACAGCAGTCACGAACAAAGAATTGATTTGTTGCAACGCATAAAATGATATATTTATCTGCGATTATAAGGGTTAAGCGTCGTTCAAACGTCTAAGCTCAAGCTATAACCGAGTGTGTTTGTTCGTTCAGCGTGCTTGACTCGAATTCGGGAAGTTGTGTGTTGATCTCGTTAGTGATGGTTTCGCATAGTTTTCATTTCATTGCGTTTCTAGTGGATTAAGACCTTTTTTGACCCCGGTGTGTATAGTCTATTTGCGGTTTCTTCAAACTTTTTGTATCAAACCTTTGAAAAATTACACCATGCATGTCGTGATTAGTTGTTTCTTAATTTTGTTATGTATCACAAGCGTTTTATACTTCGATTAACATAAAAGTACCTTATTTTTGGTTAAATTAAAATTGTTGTTTTATTACATTTATTAATTATAATATTTAATTTATAATTAATAAGAATAACAACCGTGCGAAAATAGGTGTGTTGGTAATGCCTAGTAAGAAATAGTTCATATGTAAAATACTATTTCAGTGAGTGCGCACGAATACGGCGCGTTGTCCCTTTGGTGTAAATTTCTAGACTCGGATAAGCTTCCTTGGCATGAGATGGAGAACTTTAGCAGGGCTTCAAAAAAGTTGGAAGTAAGTGTGAATGGAGGAGATAAAGCATATTATTATACGATTGTTCCGGGCCCCTGCGCCCACACTAACGTAGTGCATGCGCTCTCTATTGTCTGTCTCATATAAGTTGGCGAGATTTTGACAGTCAGTGAGTGGCAACTTAACTATACGAAACAAACAAAGTGTAATTTACAAAATCCTGTATCAGCTGATGCACGAACGAACGAAAGTTAATTTTACGTTGGCTATTCCGAGTGCACTGCCGACGCACATCAGACAAGCAGAAAATACGCGATAAGAAATAGTTCCTAAATGAGTTAATACATTTTATTTTACGTGGTCACAAAACAGTGGTTGTTAGTTTTACAAACTAAACTTCCTTATAAAGTAGTAATGTATAGGTGTTCAAAATAAATTCCACAATAAAACGATTCGTATCCAAATGAAACGCAACTTCAAAACCTTTTCCACATCGTATCCCCACTCTCCATCCATGCTTTTCATACGTGCTTGATATTAATTCTAAAAACATACAAAAATATTGCATAATATTGTAGAATTATTTTTTCTAATAATTTGACGAAATATATTTCAAATTCGTGTCGTTCGAAGCCAGTAATAGAAGAAAAGTCAACTTCTAAAAAGACGGGATCAAGAGGCACGCCAACGTGCTGCTACCTGTCGAGCAACACGAACTGTTCGAACCTCGCCCCATCATGCCATGCACACCACATGCCCGCTCTTTCCCAAAGCATTACCAGCTGCAATATATAACAAATTTTCGAACAGATACCAATAGTTTTATTTTTCTGCGAGCTCTGCATAATTTGTAAAGTAACGTATATTTCGTGTACAGTGATTTTGAGTACTAGTAATTTCTATTCGGCTGGTAATCGTTCGTCTATGTAAATTATACGCCATATTGTTCTCCCGAAAACCCATTTCCTTGTTTCCGTGTTGTTACTATAAAGTATTAATGAAACGAAGAATATGGGACGCACGTGAATGGTTTTTAAGTAATTCTCACGTTATTCCACGTCACATATTTCCAACTCGAACTGTTCAGTATCAGTAATAGCAGAACTACTGCTTTGCAATCAATAGTCGTTGGTGAGTTGTTGGCGAATAAAAGTGGGTTGTCAATCAAGTTGCCCGAATTTCTTTTAATTCCAGTTATATTAGCTATGACGTCCAATGTTTGATAATAGGTACAACTACCGTCTCGCAAATGTTAACCCAAATGCGCTGTTTCGGACAAATTAAAAAATAATTAGCAAATATTAAATTTTTTACAAGGTTTTATATTTTTACTTTTATAACCTACGAATTTTTCAGACAATGTCAGTCTATAAATACCTTAAAATTTGTTTAGCATTACAGTACAATGGCAAGTGGATTAGCTGACAGCGTGTTGATAAAAAAATACGGCATCTACTTGACGCACCAGCTGATGGCGAAAGGATACTTAAAGGAAAAGTAAACATTGGCGCGACTTTCGTCGAACTGTCAAAATCTTGCCACGTTACATGAGACAGAGAGTAGACGTGTACGTCGTGAGCTCGGATGGAGGTTTGTGGCGCGGCCAGCCGATATCTTCCTCTGCCTAATTATTCCTGTCTCCTCGTGCTGTTGTCGTTCCTCTTGGCTTGCTCCCGAGCTAGCGGTTAACGCGCTTGGTCGCCGACCGGAAGACACGGTTTGGATCTGGGGCGGGTAGTTACTTCCCGCGACAGGTGAGGTCACTGTGCATCCGTGTGAACCTCCTTAACCACGTGTCCTTGCACCTCGTCAAGGTGTGGTCAACTTAAGTGTCAACTCAGATACGTTTCTTATCGTTTTAACAGACTGTAACACCAGTGTTTGAATTGGAAGGGGGCGGGAGAGAGCTGAGGGTTTTCCCCATTCGGGATAACCCCCATTCCCCCTATCCAACTTCTGTAGTTCTGTGCACGCTCCTAACCAGCAAAATAAATTTTCCTCTTCTTTGAATTTATGTTTTGATAACATAAAATCACTTCGGCACGCCCTGAAAAACATTGCTACAGTGAATAAACACTACATTTCCGTGATCCAATCACGTGCAGTTTAGTCACAAGAGAAAAGGCTACCTACCCAGACAAACGATATCGGTTGCAGTGGAGTGGAGTAGAGAAGTTTGACCGAGGTCTTGAGAAGCGTGGTGAGTATGGATCAGCGCCGGAATGGAAGGACGGGGTACCAGGAGCACCCGAGAAAACCCGCCGACCAGTGGCATCGTCCGGCACAATTCCCAAGTGCGAGAATCCGAGAGCGACCCCGCTGGGAATCGAACCCGGTTTGCCTTAGTGGGAGGCGAGTAGTTTGCCACGATACCGCCGCGGCCCCCTATCGGCTATAGTGAGTACAGGACTATGAAATGTAGTAGGACGTCCGACTATAACGCAAATTTTTCATGTCCACGGTGATGATACACAACGTGCTGGAAGGAGTGAAGCAATCTTCCTGTCTTCACTTGCGAGTCCGTTCTTCCCGACCGCGCCGCCTTGCCGCCTGTGGCCACGCGAAAAACATCTTGCTCAAGGGCAGACGGACCCAACGAACTTCGGTCCCCAACCCCTCTCCTCCCTTGCACCAACTTTGGACCAATCAAGGCCACCCGCCCGCACTTGTGTGCAGGCGCCACCCGCGAGACACAGTCAGACTCGCTCTGCCCGCTGGACCACTTGTGATCTTTAGACAGACGTGGTCGTGGCTACTGCGTATGTTCACGTGTGAGCGTCTCATGTATGCATCTATCTTATAGGCTATTCACGGTAAAGTGAGCACTTTTGAAGCCCTATCATTTGAAATAATAGTCTATGAACAACGTATATTTTACTTCAGACTTAGACGTCAACTTTCGAGTCTGGTGAAATATACACACTGTGTTTATTACTTACACGGCAATATTCATTTTAAAAATTGGTGGGAGGATGCAAAATGGCTGATAAAAAACCAAGTAACGAGGGCCTCAAAAGTGCTCATTTTATCGTGAACAGCCAATAGGTTAGTTTAGCGTTTTGAGTGCTGCCTGTGCATTATTACGTCGTTTAAATTTCACTGAGTTGTATGCAGTTTGCTGTAACGTTACGACATCCGCATTCTTCAAAGACACGAGCGTGCAAATATTACTTCAGGAGCTGTTTTTCATAGCGTAATATTACGCCTGAAACACTAAAATTGCAAGTTAATTAAAGGAATTTAATATATATTGTATATTATTCTACGAAGGAAAGAAAATTAGATTGGGACACTTCAAGCATGGCATTACATTAGCAGAGAGTCGGCCATATATGCACGTTGTTTGGTAGGTATAGTAAACTTGCCCGGTGTTGTGTGAACCAGTATGACTGTTTAAACTGGAATACGGAGATAAACAGAACTGATGGTCATGCAGTCGTGAATGTAGGAGACTCACTTCAAGCTTGTCTTCGACGTCACTTATATCGAATTGTCAAACCTGCAAAAACACTCATTCAACTAGTATACGTTTAGTTTAGGCGAGTTTAGTTTGAAGTGTAAAAACACGCATTCATATTTGGGATATTATGTTGAAAACTTATGACTACTGACTAGCATGCGCCCAGTTAAGTTGGTAACGGTGGAAGTGAAGTAGTTTCATGTCTTAACGTAGAAATTTTAAATGTTTTAGGTACATTTCAAAGTACTGAAATTATTTGTTTAGCTTTCTGTTTTTTTAATTGCCTATAAGTGTAAAAATAAGCAAATTGNCATTTCAAAGTACTGAAATTATTTGTTTAGCTTTCTGTTTTTTTAATTGCCTATAAGTGTAAAAATAAGCAAATTTATAAATTATTAACTTTTATATCTATTTCACAGTTTTACTTTACGGACGCATAAATAAAGTGATCAGGCCCATGGTAATGTTAATTTCACATATGGCGGAATAATAGGCAATGCGCATACAAGTAGATGCTAAGCAGGGTTTTCAAAAGTGCTCAGTTTGCTGCGATTCACAGGATGGTTTGGAGCAATTGTTCATCAATAACCTCTCTGTCCTTGACTCTTCCCCATAAGAGCAGGATGTGAGTAGTTCTAATAGGATTCCGTTAAGGACCAACTGGGTAACTTTGTCTCCCTGAGTATGTAAGCTGGTGAGATCCTTCCTCGCCACTAGACGCAACGTCTCTGNATGTAAGCTGGTGAGATCCTTCCTCGCCACTAGACGCAGCGTCGCAGTAACTTTCCCATGCAGCGTGGGTTGTTCGCGGTCTGATACAGAGGGAAGAAACTAGCAGTACGTCCCGTAAGTCTAAAACCACGCCACATATTCTGATTTAGAATTGCGTTTCAAGCCGCATTTCAAGAGCAAGTGAAGATAATTTTGCCGTAGTGGATATATCATATTGACTGGTGTACGCAGTACTTGTTGCAACAAAATAGTAAACACTTTGAACGGATTTTTCATCTCTCGTGGTTCCAGATTTATGGGACGTTCTGTAGATATATTTGGTTCGCCTTTAAATAAGCACTTTTGGAGGCCTACTTATTTTCTCCTTGCATCCATCTATCACTTATAAAAACATAACGATTAATATCCGTGGATTGATCAAAGAAGACTGTAAAAAAAATATTTGATTGTGGCTAAGTCAGGGACACAGGAGTGGGTTTTACGTAAAAACGTCTGCGTTGGGAAGTAGTTATTGTTGGGGATATGATAATGAATTGAAAGTAACGAAATGGGTACTTGGCATTTATGTGTTAAATCGTCAGATGTATAGACGCGATATCACGTTTGGAACCAACATCGCAGCGCTATGTTATCGGAGGCGTGAGATATAATGCCTGGAAAATTTCGCCCAGGCCGGAAATAGCCGTCAATCACCGCGGGCCCCCACCTGCGCCTCGCGCATGCTCGGCACCAACTCGAGCTCATTCTCGCATTGTAGCTGTATACCCGATCGAACGAGACGAACATTTATTTCAATCGTGTCATTAGTCACGGCTTTATATAAAGCATCCTGCAAACGTCACACCTCCGTATCCGTCGTCGTATCCCACGAGTTGGTCTGATTTAAAAAAGGCAGTCACGTAAAAAAAAGGTATGATATAACTTATCAGACTAATTTCCTCTACACGGGTGAAAATAATTTTTAATGAAGTTATTAAAAGCTTAATTGGTAAGTAGGGCTTGACTACTCGTTAACAGTAATATAATTTGTTATGAAACCATAAACATGTGCAACAGTAGTAAGACAATTAAAAATACACATGTGGCTTACTCGAACACTGAAAATCTTGCGCCATAAGCTAGCATGCAACTAACTGTATTACGGAGGTGGGATTCGGAGAATCAACTTAGGATGTAATCAGTCTATGTTTTGGTAAATAGGGTTTACTAACTTAAAATATTTACGTGGCCGTAATTTTGAAATTAAGTGCCCGAGCCACTTAAATCACGTACGTTTAGATGGCCTACCGTAGCGCTACTCGTGTGAAGAATTAGGCGGAAATAGGTTTATTGCTACCTGAGATACGGCATAAAAACTTTATTTTATTATTTGGTGCTATCGTACAAAATTGCTTTAAAAAAGAGGATGNCTACCTGAGATACGGCATAAAAACTTTATTTTATTATTTGGTGCTATCGTACAAAATTGCTTTAAAAAAGAGGATGTGTATAAGATGCTTCTAATAGATACCGTCAGTAGAAAAATTGTGTTTGAATTTGATTAAATTGTTTTTTATATATGACAAGTTAATCTAACTAATTTATATGGTCGCCATTTTTAAAAATAGCTTCTGACCCACTAAAATTATTTAAGTTTACATGGTCTTCTGTAGTACTATTGGGGTGCGAAATTTTGTGGAAATTAGTTGAATGGGTTCAGAAATTAGGCAAAATGTTAAATTTTCCCACCTGGCACTATTTTACAAAAAGACCGGTAAAATTGTACATTTACTCATGTACGCTTGTACGCATAATTGATCCTTCTGAAGAATACTGTTATCATACAAAATTTGGTTGAGTTGTGCTGGACCATTTAATAATAACATAATAACATGATTTATTTTAATACAATTTAAAAGAAATAACTGGCTCTATCTAAAACATGTAAGTGTACATGGAATACCACCGCAATAGTTGCGTGCAAAATTTAGCCCGAGATATGGCACAAAACTTACATTTTTTTGTGTGACAATTTTCATAAATGGTGGAAAAAAAGGTTATCTATTAGCACATTCGATGATTGTAATAGATACTGCTAGCATGCAAAGCTCGGTTGAAATTGTTTGGGACATGTGGCAGACTAATCACATATATTTACATGCCTGTTATTTTGTAAATATCCTACTAACCTCGTAAATTGAATTAATTTAGACGGACTACAAAAGTGTACCTTGTCGCATCAATTTTGGGGAGAGTTATTTACTTGTTTCCCGAGAAAGGACATAAAACCTTAATTTTGCATGTGGTGCTGTCTTTTAAAATAGCGGAGAAAAGAGTTTGCTGCTTGCATAGACCGCCAGTATACAAAGTTCAATTGAAAGTGGTTACATGGTTTCGTAGATACAGTATACTGATAATATGCGTCAGACCCACATATAACATTTACTGTTATATGGCCTACCGTAGTATTTGTTTGATAAATTTTGTGGGAATCGATTAATAGTTTACCGAGATGTGACAAAACATTCAGTTATAAAATGGTGGGCTAAAGTGGCTGTTTTTGTTGCATATACTGTTTGTAATAGTTACTTTCAGCACACAAAGGTTTATTGAAATTGGCTGAACGGTATGGTAGATATATCAAACAAACATTAAATATTTGTGTGACCATAATTTTGAAAATAAGTGCCTAAGCAATTTAAACTGCATACTTTTTCACGGCCTACCTTAGTATTACTTACCTGCCAAATTTAGTGAGAATTTAGTAATTTTTCGGGATATAACGTAAAAACGTAGTTCTATCTTACAAAATGGTCAACCAACATACATCTCTAAATTCAATGTTTATATAATATACTGTCAACAAACAACATTTGGTTTAAATAGATTGAATGGCTCCGAGAAATGGCATAGTATCCTAAATTTTAAAATGGCCGCCATTTTGAAAGTAAAGATCCGGCGTGGTCGAAAGCTATAAAAGTCAGGTGTCCTTGCTTAGTAGCCGACTATACGTGTGCCGAGTTTGGTCAAATTCGGTTCACGCGTTCAAAAGTTATTAAGGGGGAAGGGTGTACACACACACATACACACTCATTCACATACAGACACTAAAGTGATCTCATAAGCCTTTTTTCTTTCCTTCGGAAAGTAAGCTAAAATGTCCTGTCACTGTTTGCTACAGTTTGAAAAATAAATGTGTTGCTACTGCGCCGACTATTACTAAAATGTGTATATAAAAAAACGCATTTCCTTTGCAGTTTTTTTTTACACTTACATTATTATGGGCTATGAGATGGAACTGCCTTTTGCTACCAGCATTTCTGTATTTACTCCGGTCATTGCTCATGTCAAAAACTAAGCCGTTACAGGCCATTCTTACCTGTGNCTACCAGCATTTCTGTATTTACTCCGGTCATTGCTCATGTCAAAAACTAAGCCGTTACAGGCCATTCTTACCTGTGAATTTCCCACACGGTTTGGTTTCAAGGCGTAAGATAGTTCTGAACGTTTACAAGATGCAGTGGTGTGTGTGTGTGTTTACGCGTGTCCGTGTGCACAGGAAATGTTTCTGGGTTAGCTTCCTAGCTGATTCGCCGGCCGCTGGAAACGCTGTCCTCCAGGTGACGTTACATCCTGTGACGGGATGCATGCCTCGCCGGCAGTATCTAGGCTAAGCGATTATACAATATACAGGAACGTATCCTGCCAAGCCACGCACGCGGGTTTGTTAAAACAAAAATAACAGACACCGAANCTACCAGCATTTCTGTATTTACTCCGGTCATTGCTCATGTCAAAAACTAAGCCGTTACAGGCCATTCTTACCTGTCCATTTCCCACGCGGTTTGGTTTCAAGGCGTAAGATAGTTCTGAACGTTTACAAGATGCAGTGGTGTGTGTGTGTTTACGCGTGTCCGTGTGCACAGGAAATGTTTCTGGGTTAGCTTCCTAGCTGATTCGCCGGCCGCTGGAAACGCTGTCCTCCAGGTGACGTTACATCCTGTGACGGGATGCATGCCTCGCCGGCAGTATCTAGGCTAAGCTATTATACAATATACAGGAACGTATCCTGCCAAGCCACGCACGCGGGTTTGTTAAAACAAAAATAACAGACACCGAANATTATACAATATACAGGAACGTATCCTGCCAAGCCACGCACGCGGGTTTGTTAAAACAAAAATAACAGACACCGAAAATCCACGAGCTTGTTTTCAACTTGTAACGTTATACAGTACGTCCACGAAAACAAATATTATCAAATCAAATTCTTGATTCTTATCGACTAGTCTACGTAAGAGTTGGGAGTTGGCAGCTTTCGTACGTATTTCTTTACGTATCCGTGAACACAGGCGTTCCAATGGAGATGGACCACGGAGTTAAGTTGTGTGGGCACGTGATATCTATCCGCGTTCATGTCTCTGTATAATGGACCAAGCGGGGAAAGAAAGTGAGCTCTTTGTAGCGTACGCAGGCTTGTGATGAAATTGTGACTGGCCCTCGAATGCACTTGCGGTCTAGTTTACGAGAATTTTTAATAGCTAGCGTGATTTTGAATCGACTGTAGTTTCTGCTGACTCGCTTACACAAGTTCAAGCTATTGAGTAGTGGTTAAGGATTATAACAGAAATTAATTCTTACGAATTACACTTAAAAGTGAAGAAATGTGCAAATATTGATCCTCTTCCAGAAGTTTTTATACTGCATTTAACTTCCAGCTTACTAACATACGCGTACAACTTGTGCCGGGTGGATGTGGTTCACATAAAGAAATGCGAAACACGCTGAGGTCCCAGAACACTTGGAGAAGAGAAATAGTTCCGTCTACCGCGAACTGCAGCCACACAAACAAGCAAAATGGCTTCACTCGCCAGCAACATGGCGCAACGCCGTTCGCCAATCAGGTTCGACTTGCTAGGTTGCAGTCCAGCCGTTATGGAATTTTTCGCGGCACGTAATAGCCATTCAGACAAAATGTCCACTTCCAGAGCCCCGTGCAGACAATAAGCGATTGGGTATGCTTACATCAAAGGAACTGCCACGCAATTTCGTCTCTGTGTGCGTAGAGTCTGTCTGTACCTGAGCAAGTTATTTGCCAAAGTGTCTTGGCCCAAGGTCTCGCAACTAGGTGCAGCGTCGTTGAGTGCATAATTCGTGAGCAGCTGTGTGCTCTGCACATTACCACTCACGTGCGGGGAGTTATCGGCTTCGGCTTGCGGTGATGGCGGTGTTGCGTGAGTGGAGCCCGCATCGACGCGAGGGAAACAGGAAGNGAGTTATCGGCTTCGGCTTGCGGTGATGGCGGTGTTGCGTGAGTGGAGCCCGCATCGACGCGAGGGAAACAGGAATCCGCTCAGACGCCACGCCACGTCTTCGCTTTGTGGGGAGCCGCTGACTGAACGTCAGCCACGCAGCCGGCCCGGGCTCTGGAATCTGGCGCGGGACACACACCAATTAATGTTTCATTTGTCAGTGATAAATCACATCGTAGGAATCCGGATTATGCGGAAGGAAATTGTGAATAATCGAGAGGTTAAGTAAGGCGGTCACCAACTTCGAACTACTTTCGCGTTTTGATGCTGAGAANGGAAATTGTGAATAATCGAGAGGTTAAGTAAGGCGGTCACCAACTTCGAACTACTTTCGCGTTTTGATGCTGAGAAACGTGGGCGCGTGAAGTCCGCCATCGCAGCAAGGCTCTCACCGGCTTGCAGTGTTCTCGTCGTGCTGTGTGTACCTACGACACTTTAAGCGGCAACCCCGATATTTTATTGGTGGAAAGTCTGTAGCGATGTTCAGTGCAGACTCTTATCGTAGTTTCGCTGGTGTCCGGTTATTATGTTTTACAATATACAGCAGTCTGAAAACACCGTTCTTAACGATGGTGGAGGGCTTCCAAATAATATGTAAATATAGAGCCACCTGTTTTATCGCGAAAAAATGTATGCGGTGGCCAGACTTCAACCTCTTACGTGCAAGCTTGCAATTTTTATTTGGCTATTGGCCGCGTGTCTGTGTCAGATGACATTTTCTACTCCACTTGGGCAATCAGAATAAAACTACCCTGACACTGAACGTGCGTGATTGGCTGGTAGACACGTAAGACGCGTGCGAGTTGAAATCATCCAACCACGATATTGGTTGTGAACTAACGTGTTTTGGAGTACAACTAGTCGTGGAATATCTTCGCGATAAACAGGTGGCCGGCCCTATGTATTTAGCATGTGTGTTATCTTGGAAGTACAATTTCCTTCGCATCTGGAGTATGTTTTCTTTACGTATTGGGGANTGTATTTAGCATGTGTGTTATCTTGGAAGTACAATTTCCTTCGCATCTGGAGTATGTTTTCTTTACGTATTGGGGACACGTTTATTAATGTCTTCAAAAATTCCGTACCTCAAATATGTTGCAACTCAGTTCCGGCCACAGGAGTAATTTTTACACAGCTGTATCATAGATAAACAGAAACCACTGCCCTTAGCCCTACGTTCTATCAAAAATTTTATTGCAGTGAAATAATTTTAAGAAGTTCCTATTTAAAATGTTTTCGTGCCTAATGAGTTTACATAATTTTGCACCTGGTCCGTAAACACCGNTTTTAAGAAGTTCCTATTTAAAATGTTTTCGTGCCTAATGAGTTTACATAATTTTGCACCTGGTCCGTAAACACCGGAGTAATTTGAACATGTTAAGAATATTTCCTTGTTAATAGAAGCCTACATTTTTTAGTCCCTTCAGAGACTCGTGTTGTAATGTTTTGTTTTCAGTATTCATCAATTCTGCGTTGTTCATGATGGTATTAAATATGTCCTGAAACTATTACAACCTGGTTGTTAACAACAAGTTATCAATATAAAAAAAAATTCCTTTAATTTTTACAAATAGTGTTTGATAAGACCCAACTGCTCCACCTGGCAGATGTACTTTTTCACAGAAATGTCAGAACGCTTGTTAACTTTGTGTAGCTTTCGTTGATATGCTCTCATTCATGCTTAATCAGTTTCAACTCATAAGTTGTAGAACAGTTCTCTTTTTCTCATAGGGCGGTGGAATATATTTTCAAAGTATTACGTACCGCCACATAAACTTACACTTCTAGCAGAAATGTAAGAACCATTTAAGACAATCGTTTTAATGTTTTAAACCTTGCCTTCTGGCCCTTTCTGACTACTGAAATAGCATGAGGGGGCAATGAACTACTGCCTTCCAACCCCCCTTTTTTTTGCCGTGGAAAGAGAGCGACACAGTGATAGCCGTAGTAAAAAGACAGTTGTTCATGAAATATTGACAAGACTGGAAACTTTATTACAACTGAAATGATATTTTTGTTTAATTTTTTCTAGACTGGCGATGCCTAATGGCAATATTTTACACTGAAGAGTAAAAAAAAACTGGTACATCTGCCTAATATCGTGTAGGGCCCCCTCCCCGAGCACGCAGAAGTGCCGTAAGACGACGCAGCATGGACTCGATTAATGTCTGAAGGTATGTAGGAGGCAATTCACACCATGAATCCTGCAGGGCAGTCCACAAATCTAATCTGCGCCAATTTGAGAAAGGGTTGCACGTCTGTCACGTTTAATGATTCTCGTCAGTCGTCGTTTGTCCCGTTATTTAACGATCTTTTTCTATATTCACGGTACACTCGTGAAATGGTCGTACGCGAACATCCAAATGTTATCGCTACCTCGGAGATGCTATGTCCCATCTCTCGTGCGCCGACTATAACACCTGTTCAAACGCACTTCAATCTTGATAACCTGCGATTGTAGCAGCAGTAACCGATCTAGCTGCCGACCGCATCACGTTACTCTGATTGGTTCTATACCTCTGTTATTTGCATACGCACGCCTATACCAATTTTTTTTTTGGCTCTTCAGTGTATTTACTACAGTGTAGACTACCTCTTTGAAATAGTTATGCCCGCAGTTTACAAATGACATTACGAATATATTTTATAGAACGTTGGCAGGTGATGTTGGTAGCAGTAATGGCTAGTTATTTATGGCTATTTTCACACACATTACTATAGAATTGGTGGTTTTATAAATCTTGATGGTAGATGGTGTTACACATGTTTGTACTTAAAAGGTTTTAAAAACGTTTTGGAAGTAAACTGTTGATATATGAAATAATAATTTGTATGTGTGTAAAATTGAGGGTGGTCTGGAGAGATGTAAGGAAGTGAGGTAGAACAAAGTACGTAGCTCGCGGTAGCCTTAGGCTCTGGTCTAGCGAGACTCTCGCCGGCTGGGCACACGAAGCCGGCTGGCCGGATGTTACTGTGCTGTTGCGACAAATTGGCTGCGGGTAGCTCGGCATGCCACGCAGTGAAAGTCTTTGAACGTCACAGCGCGACCGCGGCAATGTCTCGTCGAGCGGGAAAGAAACTTCACACGGGAAACTGGCGATATTTCTGATACACGTTCGCCGTACTTCCGCACTCTGTGCGAAGTTCTCTCGCGAAACAAACTAACTTTGAGATTTTAAATGCTCTTCGATTTTTATTATATCTTCCCAAGCTTTCCACAGTAAGAAGATTTATCACACGCAGAACAATGCTACTTTGTATTAGGAGGCAGGCCGCGAACACGTGCTGCCACACAAGTAAACGCGAGCGCAGTTTTTTTATTTTACTTCAACTTTTAACTTTTCCTGTGGTTTTTTTTTTTTTTTTTTTGCTATTTACTCTATTCTTGTTAAATAATTTTGTCGCCGTTTCTCAAAACAAAATAAACAGAATTAAAACTATCGTTATTACCACAATCCACCATCCTGTCTCTGATTGGCTAAAATTTAAACTTTGTAGGAAACCTTTTACCGAAAAACGTGTATGAAAACGGCCAGCAGTCAGTTAAATCTTCCATAGAACCATCCATACCAGCGGCTATGTGGGTTTGCGTGGAATCTTCCAAGGTAACTTGTATCATGGCAAATGGGCTTTAGTTTCGTGTCAGGATAATATGTTTTAGGGTCAACAATTTGAAGAAAAAAAAAACCATTTTTAACGATTTTTGAGAGTTATGGTATTGAAATAAACTCAATGTCTTCCTCGTGGTTTGTTATTTTTCGTAGGTAAACATGAAGACGTTTAATGGTTTCGTCAAAAGAAAACCATATATTTCAAATATGTACCACACCGCCTTATCTGACATATATGACCTGCAGTAAATGTTGAGTATAGGCTATTCACGGTAATGTGAGCACTTTTGTAAGCCCTCTTATTTGGAATAATAGTCAATAAATATATTTTATTTTATCTTAGACGGTAAGTTTCTAGTGCGGTGGAATATACACACTGTGTTTATTATTTATATGGCAATATTTATTTGAAAAGGTGGTTAAAGGATAAAAAATGTCTGAAAGGTAAAAGTAAGTAGGGCCTCAAAAGTGCTCACTTGGCCGCGAAGAGCCTATAAGCGGCTGTCACTCAGCTGCCCCGAGGAGGAAAAAGTACGCTGCTGAGGACGGTGATAGGGCCGGCGGCCGAGGCGTTTCGAAAGGCGGCACTAGGCCACATTAGCGTTGCGCACGTGTGCGCCTGCGCGGTGGCGGGTTTCGCAACTCCTGCCTGCACCACTGTGCGCGGCACCCCGCCATGCCGACTGCGGTGCGGTCTGCCCCCTGCCAACCGACCGACCGCTGTTCCCACGTGCCCGCAAATGCCACAGTTTTCAACTGCCGCTCCGGTCCTGCTGCTCGCACAGCCAATACTTCTAATTACATGGTCGGCAGTGATGAAAGTGTTTGCTTACGTTTGGTTTTCCTACACATCCACCCTATTATATGAATAAAAATGTATTATTGTTACATTAAACCTAGGCCAGAGTACGTGTATATATAGTCCATTTACGTTTATTTCCAGCTTCTCTGAAGCTCTGCTACAGTTCTACTTGCTATATATTCCTCCGCGCAAGCATAATCGGCTCTCAAGATCTCGTTGTTAACAGCTGCCCAAATCTCTCAACTCAACTCAACTCATGCAAGCGAAACTTATCTAAGTCTAGAAAATTATACCAAAGGGACAGCGCACCGCATTCGAGTGTACTCGGTTTATTAATATTTTGCACGTGAACTATTTATTACTAGGTATTACCAACAGAACCTATTTTCGCCCTGTTTTAATTAATGCTAATTTGAAATTGAATAATGTAATTTATCGATTAAACATACGAAATTGTCCAGTTTGACCAAAAATTATTTACTTTTATATTAACAGAAGCTTGTGATACATGTCATGTTTAAGAAACAACAAAAAGCCTGTTATTCATGGGGTGATTTATTAAAATAATGTGAAGTTACTGTGAATAGATAAAAACATTTCCAAGCAAGCATTTATTTCAAATAACAGAGTTCTAACATCAAATCATACATACTTTAGTTTTGATAGTGCTATTGCCAGAAAATCAGCCCAATGTTGAAACATGGACAGGTTTGTTGTGCAGCTGGCAGGACTCCACCCCATATTATCACTATGATTACAACATTTAAATGTCTTCCTTCGTACATAAATGTAAAAACCACTTGGCTTTAACTAAGGTTAGCGCACTGTTTATTTAACGAATGCTTCGATATNCTAGCTGCTATTTGGTTTTCACCCGTAATCTTGAAGCATTATCATGTTCCTGGTCGCCACGTTGTTTTCCAATTACTCACCTTCGTTCAACATTAGTCGTCTTCGCTCCACCCCCACCATCTTCGATTTCACCTAACTCAACCTAACCTACTTTCAGTATCAACATAACTTAACATCACATAACCAGACCTAAACTAATTTGACACAAGCTATCTCAGAAAAAACTTCCCTGTGTTCCATGCTCTGACCACCCGAATACCAGAGCCCCTTCTGACATTACCAAGTCTCCGCCCTCCCCATATTTGTAGAAGGCCTTACCCACTCATGTAGGAGTTGGAATATTTATTCATTTAGTCATATTCGTTCTACCTCATGTAGGACTTGGAATTCTTCCTTACTAACTTTTATACTAACTTTACTTCATCCAACTGAACCTAACCAAACTTCACTTAATCTAACTTCACCTAACTCAACTTAACTTAACTTCAACAAACTCAACTTAGCCTAACTTCAGTATCAACATAACCTAACCTAACATAACCTAACATCACATAACCAGACCTAACCTAACTTGACCTAACCCAACTTGACAAAAGCTAATTCAGAACAAATTTCCCTGTGCTCCAAACTCTAACCACCCGAGTACCAGAGCCCCTCCTGACATCACCAAATCTTCGTCCACCCCATATTTGTAGAAGGCCTTGCCCACTCATGTAAGACTCAGAATATTTATTCATTTAGTCACCTTCGGTCTACCTCGTGTAGGACTTAGGAAGACATGTTAACCTAACATAACATAACCTAACTTATCCTAACCTAATCATCATGTAATAACTTTAGTCACATAGTGTAGGACTTGATAAAACAATATACATGTTAGCCTAACCCAACTTAACCTAACCTAACACAACCAAGAAAAAATCATACCTAACCTACCACAATCCAGCTGCAGCAAGCACACTTATTTCACATATGCATATCATTAATTTAACTGCTTTGAAAATGTGTTATGTTCTTTGCTTATCACCAACCTCGGAAGTATAAGCAATCAGAACACAGTCAATCGGTACTTCCGCCCCCCTCACACTTGCAAAGGAATTGTTGATGTAAGTAGAATTATAAGTAAAATTCAATATAGTCCGAGAGTAACTAAGTCACCATAATATCTACTGAGGAACCATACATTCCAGACCTGCTCATGAAACAAACATTTTTACCATCTGTCAAACTAACTTTACTGTTACCAGACCGCCCAACATACCAAACAACTATTCCATCTCCTATAACTCAAGAAAAATTCAACCATACTAATTAACCAATTCACCCATAAAACCAATCATAAGATCCAACACACCAATCATAACACCCTACATAAACTTAGCATATCTCAACAACATTACCAAAAATTGCATTTTATCCATGGCATCTGTTCTTGTTGTGATTCTGCCGCGAAGACGATCAGCGCTACCTTTATGGAGTTTCCTCGACACCTGACGTCACGAACCTCCGTCTCTAGGCAAAGCCGGCTAGGAGCTCTGGAGGGGGGAACTCCTCGTCATCGTCCAACTGATCGCGGCGCCGAAGTCAGGCCTCGACCTGCCATCCCGCACCGCCTGGCGTTTAACGGGGGCATAGAGAGGTATGTTGAATAACCCAGCTGATATCCCTCGTAGCACACTTAATTCAGCAGCAGAGTAGGCGAAAATTGTGCAGTGTTCCAGGCACATCGTCAAATAGTTTCTTGTCTTAACGTCATTAGGAAATTTGACGTTTAACTTATCGGAATAATACTACTCACTGGGTCCACGGCAAGCAATGTTAATCATTGATATGTATAGGGACAGGAAAATATCGCGATTTCGACTACGAGTAAGATAGACTCCATTGTCCTGTGTATTTTTCGAGCCTCGGCCATTTGTTCATTGGCTGTTGTCCCAGTGTGTAAAAATGTTAACCTCATACAAGGTGGCATTTTGACGTGCTTTTGAAGGATAAAGAAATCGCTAAAAAAAAAAACCATAGTATATTGATTGTATTGTTTAAGAATTGGAAGGAAAGGAGTTGTCAAAGGGTAATTTAAAAATGCACTCGGTTTTAAGAGGGCTTTATAAATTTTGACACATTATCTAAAAATGTTTTCTATCTGACAGCCGTATTTCAGAAGATGTTCCGAGAAAAGCTTAACTATTTTGACAGGTGAGTTAAAATTTTGTCTAAGGAAGGAATGTTACATTCATGGTGCCAACATTTTGAACTGCGTCGGTAACGCGCAATAACCTTAAAAATTGAGATAAGTCAAGAAATCTTCTTCTGTGAACATTGTCGCGGAGATCTTATTTAAGTAGAAGACGCTAACAATCCCTCAAAGTTTGGGTAGCGACGGCTGTAATTTAGGGATTTTTATGACATATTTTAGGTAGGCTCAAATTTTATATGTCAAAGAAAATAGAAACTTGAGTGGGTGAATTTGAATAAACAAATTCTGAAACGCAATACTTGATAATGAACGCTCAATGCTACTTTCATTATCAGTGAAAAGTTAATTTGGCAATGAAGTATGTTGGCTGTACATTTTTCATGTCAAATGTGACAGAATTTCGTAATCCCACGTGGAATCTTTTCTCGACCTCGTCTCGGACGAGTCTTCGAGAAGTCGACTCGGTATCGAGTGTCGATCAGCAACCGCAGGGGCCCGCGCGCGCAACGGGTTGCGACACTATCATCTCGCCACGCGTGTAATTTCGATCGACACCCAATCCTGTCCCGTGTGTGCGTGTGTGCGTGTCCCGGAAAGCATGCCGTCACATCAAAAACAGGTTCGGCTCGCTCATGTAAATGAGATTTCTCGGGGACGGCGTGGTCAAACTGCCACACGCGACGTTATCGCTCCATCGGGTACCTCGGCGTGGCCTAGGCGTGCTAATAAACTGCGTTATGTGACAAACAGTCTCCCGACAGTTTCGCCCTGTAGTTCGGAAGACTGTGACGTGCTTAAGGCCCCCGCCAACCTGGCGCTTGAACTGCGTTGCAGTATGTTTGAAATACACGTTTTCCCATGAAACTATTAAACGTGTGTCCCATATACTCGTCTACGAAAAGAACACACACTTCAGACGAACGCTGTTGAGTGCTTTCAAGATGTCACGCACATTGGAAACACAATTTCTTAGCACTCCGAAAAGGCTAAAAACTGCTTTTTCAAAGCGCTGTGTCTCAAAATAGCGCGTCAGATACGTACAGATCTTACTCAAGGCCCCTGCGTTGAACCTTCCTAGAGACTTTCCACCAATAAAATTATAGGGTCACGGCTGAAAGTCCCCCAGGTACACGCAGTGTGACGAGAACACTGCATGCTGGTTCAATACCTTGTGCTTAGCGGCGACGGTGCACTTGATGCGCGTGGCAGTGTAGCCCTTATTGTTCCCGCGGTTTGCCACTTCGAATGCGAATAAAAGCTCTACGCAGAAAAAAGTCTAATGTTGTGCCAACAGTATTAATGTACTACAGCATTAAGTTTTTGTTTTCTGTGAACCGTCAGTAACTAATGTTGCTGTTTACCTCCTTACTGTTCTGTCAACATTAAGGCGGCGTTTACCTCGCGGGGAAACAAATATTAAGTTGAATTGATGTTAACATTGGTGTTAAAATTTTCTTGTATTTTCTTGACCTTAAAAACATTCCGATGTAAAATAAATTAAGTACAAATATTTAGTCTCAAAAATAAATATTACTTACGAGAAAGAAAAAATTACGACTATGGGTAGAATCGAACCCGCACTTAGAGTTGGTCATGTTTCCCACTTAGAAACCTAACGTCCTTCCAACTACTTTATCCTAACATATCTGTTTTTGTTTCATATTGTGGGTATTCAGTAAAATATAGCGACAAACTGCAGTTCTCTTCTGTTACGTGGAAATGTTTTATGCTCTATAAATATATGCATATTTGGCACACGTAGACTGCTTTGCAAGGCTTGGGAGCTGGTATAAGTTTCATTTACACTGTTAAGCTAAACCGCCTTCCCAAATTTAATACGCACTCCTCAAAAGGAGTTGTGTAATTAAGGGAGTATTAGTTAAAAATGAGTAAATTGAAATACATTTTTACTGCAAAATAAATGCTCGAAAGACTCGTTATCCACAGGATTTATCTTCAAAACTAAATTCTTGTATTTCCTGTATGATATACAAGATTCATGCCCGCGGAGTGTAAAAAGATATTCTGCACTTGAAATGAAGTGGTGTAAGTAGAGGTCGAGCGCCAAGAAACGTGTACATAAGCTATGAAAATAAATAAATATTAAAATAAACCAAAAAGAAGTTAAAATAAAAAATAAATTGAATCTGTGATAGACGGCGCAGCCCGAGGCAAGTTGTTTACGAGATGTGGTTTCTTATCAGCCATCAATTTAGCAAGAGAGGAATTCATTTCCAGTAATTACATAATGCAAATGCGCTAAGTTTATACAGTTTCCAAAAAATTCTTACTAACAAACAGATTACATGTTTTTCATTCGTGTCTTTTTCTGAATTTTTGTATAAAGTAACATTCACTAAGAATATATTAAAATAATACCTTTTACCTACTCTTGTTTCATTTTTAACATGTTGATCCTGTCATGCGATGATGATTTTTTAATTTTATTTGTCTTTTAATTTTCTGGAAATTGCATTACAGGTAATGTTTACAAGTCGAACATTGTTCGGTAAATATAAAATAATGAATATATTTGTTACCCCCCCCCNTCTATTTAAGTGGGTATAAATTCTGTAAGAAGCTGCATGAAATACTGGTACTGTGGCAAACGTGATTCGAGATGCTAACGTCTCGTTTTCTGTTTGAAGTTTGCTATCGCGAAAAGTCTGATTTGACCTTGGGGTGATAATTCTCGAAGCAGAGAACCGGTCTTCACGCTGCGATCGCAAGACACATTCGCGACGCGATAATTACTGCTGTCTTGCCCTGACGATAATTACTGCTGTCTTGCCCTGACGATAATTACTGCTGTCTTGCCCTGACGATAATTACTGCTGTCTTGCCCTGACGATAATTACTGCTGTCTTGCCCTGACGATAATTACTGCTGTCTTGCCCTGACGATAATTACTGCTGTCTTGCCCTGACGATAATTACTGCTGTCTTGCCCTGACGATAATTACTGCTGTCTTGCCCTGACGATAATTACTGCTGTCTTGCCCTGACGATAATTACTGCTGTCTTGCCCTGACGATGCTGTATTCCTGGGCAATTTGCCGACCATGTAACGAGAGCGCGGGTAATTATGAGTGATTAGAGAAATGGAGAAAGGAATATTTATTCCAAAACTGACAATGTTGCTGTCATGAAGATGGTTAGTTGTGTTAAGAGCTGTATTAAAGTACATTGCATGTTTCCATCTGCGCTTATAGATTCTGTCATCTGGAAGACCCGTTCATTCGTGGTCAGTTGTAATACAGCACGTCGTTTTCCAGTGATCGATGTACTATAATCAGCATTCGGGGCAAGCAAAAGTTCATATTTTAAGTGTTGAAGCCATTGCTTGATAAGTGTAGTGGAGAACAACTATCTGGAATAACCAAACCCCGACCTTACGTAACATTATTTTAAGTAACCTTAAGACGTCACGTGGTTAGACTACTTGCCGTCCACCTAGGCGAACTGGGTTCGATTCGCGGCGGGTTCGCTCACGGATTTTTGCATGTGGGAATCGTGCCGGACAATGCCGCTGGTCGGCGAATTTTCTCGGGGTCTCCCTTTCCCCCGCCCTTGTATTCCGGCGCTGCTCCATACTCACCTCACTTCACCCTAATCTGCTCTCAAGACCTCGATGTTAAGAGCCGCCCAAATCTCTCCACTTCCCCTAAGACGTCATGTTTATGTGGTGACGGAGCAGAACAGCCGGTGGTTCGATTTTAACTCCGGCCATAACTCAGTTATATGAGCAGCATGTCGGCGGTCAAGTTGTTCGGATGCCACTATAATTCGGAGGTCTCGTTGCAATTAGCCTTTTTGAACGCAGTTGGGCGACGTACAATCCAAACTAAATCTTTTTTGTCTTAAACTGTCTAACCATGGACCCATACATGTAACTTAATCGTACTTGCATCGCCAACTCACGATGCGAGGGCATGATGCGAGGGTCCTGGGTACGAATCTTGCTGTAAAGGGCCCCGTGTTAAAATCGCTTATGATGCTCAGATGTGTCTGCAAAACTTATGTATACCCTAACCGTAACCTCGTTTAGCCACCTGGCGTTAAGTGGGGGCTGTCGAAAATACCAATTAAAACACAATTGACATACTCTTAAAGTAATTCATAGCTACACCTAATTTAACGTAATTTGTGATACATGCAAATTCAATGATGCTTGTTTTCCTGAGTGTCGGCTTATTCATATATTTATATTGTTACATTTTATTGTAGGAAAGATTGATTTAACCCAAAAGTGTTGTAAAACAACATATCACTTGCATTAGAATCTTTGGGAAGGTTTTCGATGCGCAATTTTTAAGCTGTGACTGTTATTAAACATTTGTATGAATCTTTCATTAATACTTTCATGACCTTACAAACTATTTTTAGCGCATTCGTGTTTGTTCCGAATAGTGAAAACTCTTACTGAATCCAATTTCTGTACCGAAATGTAAACTGCGCGTATGAAAGTATTTGCTGAAAAACATACTCTTAAAACCATCATTTAAGTTTACTCGTAGTCGTATTCAAATGAATGTGTTCATAATATAAACGCTACCTGGACATGTGCGTCCTATACGGTGCATAATATTTCTAAAATTTTTGTGCAGTGACATATGAAGTGTGTATTATTTTAAGAAAAAAATTAATCGGTATTTATGTGTTTACTAAGCGTAAACATTCCAAATTTAATGATGGGGCAAAACGTACAAAAAAGTCTTTAATCGTAGAAAATTCCAATCGAAATTAAACATTCGTCAAAGCGGTTTGGGGACTGCGGGCAGAGTTTTAAATACGAATACATTGCATCCCAATTGGAGTTTATTGCGTCGACTTACACTGGAGCAAATTTGGTGTGGTAGTTCAGTGACTTGTGAAAACGAAAGGCACGCAGGGCGAAATGCCAGCTCTTGTGCAGTCGCGGACACAAGAGACTTCGGCTGCCATTCGACGTGCTTATTCGTGCCAAGGTTCGGCAGGTGGTTCTCACGAAGCGTTCTCACGACTCAACACGAAATAACACCGAACGGAAAAAAATGCTCGTGATTGTTGCTTAAACAATTCCGTTGAATGCCGTTTCTTCAGTAAATTGGAGGCCGGAGATAGAAATCCTTATTTTACGCTAAAATGTGAGAGCTTTTTTTTTTTTTGCCGCTATGAAATGAGAGATTTTTGAAGTTTGTAATGTTTTCATTCCCTTACGCTTCTTTTCCTGAAGGTCTCGTTGAACTGAGATACAGGTAGTCTTGCATCGACAGGTGCGCAAGTTTTTTGTTAGGACATACTTTACGTACGAAAGTTGTTGCTGCACATGTAGGTTATTTATTTCATGGTCTACACGCCGAAGCACTTACATGACTCAGCAAGTTCGTGACAGGTTACGACGTAGAACAGTTACGTTAGCCATCGACCTGTATGTATGTTTATGCGATTTGGCTTTTAGCTGTGCGCTTGTTTTAGTTCACGTTTTCTTATACAAGTTGACTTAACCATCGTGCGAAGCGCGTCGACTCCCATTACGTCATTCAGTCTGCCGAACTTATTTCCTGAAGCGGTACGAACTACGACTTAACTTGCACTATTGTACTTTGTGAAGTTGTGCGCATAATGCGTTCGTGACTAATTATAAACCCTAATGCATGCGTGTATATAACACAAACGTGTGATGTACGGTATACAAATTCATTGTGGTACACGAATTTCCTTTATCACTAGATAAGTATGATAACTTAAAAATCGCATATTACCAGAGATATCAAGAGGCAATGAAATTATTAAGTCAAAAACAGGGTGTGTATGTATGTTTAAATCTCTAAAGATGTTAGTTAATTCCTATATTTATAAGCACAATTTAGCCTCGTTGTGTTAACACAGGTAGTAAATATTTAATTCTTATGGAGAGCAATCGCTTCATATAATACTGTTTTTAATAAACTTTGAATTCAGCCTGAATAACTAATTGACAAATTCAATACTAGAGAGATATTAGACTATATATGCATGCCACAGTAGGAGCGTTTTTACATTGTCCATCGCCTAACTGGTCGAAATCATCATCTATGATTCATTGGAATTATGACGGTTGCAAAAGCTTGTACGAAAGTTTGGTTTGTGATTTCCCTAGCATTTATATTTTTACAATCTGCTACCTTTTCACAGAATTACTTAATGTCCTTATAAGTATGTTGCCAAAAACGTATAAGTATGTTCCAACCATGTCTTCACAGATATAATTTGTTTGTTACCGGTGACCTTTTGAGACAGCGAAGCTCCTTTATGCATCTCTTGCCAGAGATGGCTATTTGAGTATTTAGAAAAAAAAATAGGGCGTTGAACAATTATATATATTTTTTTTAATTTAACGTATATAACTAGTACTTTTTAATAATATACTTATTTACATTAACGGCATCTTCCATGGTTTACACTTGGTCTCAACATATCAATTGAAATTGCATTGAATTGAAATTTGTTTATTCGCTTGCTACCGATTCATTACCTAATTTATATTTCTTCAAGCTGAATAACCAGTATATCGGAAAATATAAATTTTCAAATAACCCAGGTTGTTCAGATAAAAAAAAAAAAAAAAAACCTTTTACCATTTCTCTCACATCTACGGAAACGGAAGTTTCCGAAGTCTGTCAGCTGTAACAGATTACGACTTTCCCGTAACGTTGTGGATATGTGTGTTGTGTAAAGAAGTATGGTTAAGTGACTTAAGTATGCAATCCGTCTCCTGATAAGCCTGCAGGCGTAAAGCGACTATAAAGGAAGATCAAATATTTGCACCCCATTTTCTGAACCCTCGCCCCAGGAATGAAGTGTTTATGGCCGTAATTCACAAACCAGGATTCCGCAAATCAAAAGGCTCTACTATGGTGTATTAGTGTTTCCGCGAAAAGCCTCAAAACATTTTTGAGAAACAGACATTAACTCACCCACAGAAAACTTTCTGTTTTGGACGGCGTGTAAAAAGAAATAGATATTGGTCCAAAATTGAATTCAGAAAGTTCAAATTGTAGTTTGGTTGGCCTTTTTTAATTTACTCAGATTTAAAATATGTTATTTATCAGGTAGCCGAGATTTCACGAAGTTTGGTAAGGGTTCTCCGAAACAAATTTTGTTAGGAGTACTACTGATATAATAGCGTGATGTCACAAAACCCTCCGGCTTGACTGAATTTGTGACACTGAGTCGGCAGCCAGGTCGATTATAATCTAGGACGAGGACGAAGTTGTTCGCATGGAAAAACACCTGATAAACTTTGAAAAACTACGGTCAGATATGTCTCGTTATGTCAATAATATTCCTAATTTCACCCCTCTCCGTGAAGTTAATTAGTAAAAGAAGCGTGTATACATTTTGCAGCAACCAAGTAACCATTACAAAAACAATTTATAATAAAAAACTTTTTTAATGCATTTTTGCGGAAAAAATTCTATTTTCTGTGAAGAAACATATAAATAAACATTTTTACACATGTTATTTGTATAATACAAAGTGTCAGTGTTGCTGTAATATAATGTGTATCCATGTATACAGTATATATGGTACTGTTAGTGGTGAAGTGGTTTTTTTCATAGAATAAATCAGATTGAAAATAGTTGTCATTTATAGTAGTTGACGTTATAACTACTGAAGTTACCCAGAACATCAACCAGAGTTCTTGGTCCACATTGGTGTGACGATGGGTTAACATGTTTATTATATGCTCATTTTGAACTAATAGTACATTATTATAGGCCTACATGATTATGGCATGTTTTTAAATGCTCTACAACTTACATCTGAGGTATAAATTAAGTCTGTAACAAATAAAAACTTTAAAAAAGAGTTACAAAAAATTGTCGAATTAAATTTTATTTGCTTCTTTGTGTTCAAGTTAATATGTGTTAAGCGTTGATGCATGTGATAGAGAAATTCTCTGATGCCAGTTACACGTTTCAAGTCCTCATAGTTTTCATGTTATTTAGTAAAAACGGAATATCCAACATGAGTACAATTTATCCAAGATATCGCATTTTCCTGGTATGGGAAAAAAAATAAATTTCTGAATATAATTACAGGACTGTGCTAAAAACTTTCCAGAAGGTTTTGTTTTTTATTAATTTTGTCCAGGTAAGGTTGGTTTTTTTCATCTAACTGTTCTGCATTATTAGAGCTTCATTTTGTGCTTCATTTATCGCAAAGAAATCTCCCAGTAGGTGCAACCATAAGTGTAGCCATTCAATATGAAGAGTACTATAAAAAGAAACTAAGTCTTATGCTAAAGTCAAATAACTTAGGCCAGCCACAGCTCCCCCTCCTCCTCATAAACCACTCCTTCTATCCCGTCTGACACAGAACAAATAAGTACACAGAAGTAAAATGGTGCGTCGGTTCCTTTGATGTGGACGTACCCGTTCGTGGACTGGCTACGCGATGCTCTGGAACGGGGCCTTGTTTCTCATTGTCTCCCGCGTGTTGCCTAAGTTCCCTATTCGCTGGGCTGCTGTCTGACAAGCAAATTACCTGACGCTGATTGGCGAACGGCATTCTGTCGTATTGATGGCCAGCGACTCCATTTTGCTGGCGTGTGCTGCTGGAGTTTGCGGTTTAAGCGACTATTTAACTTCTGTATTCTTTTGCCTCTGGTACATTATATGCTGACGGTAAAGTGAGCACTTTTGAAAGCCCTCTCATTTGGAATAATAATCAATAAATACATTTTATTTTAGTCTTAGACATAAAATTCCCAGTACGGTGGAATATACACATTGTGTTTATTACTTACATGGCAATATTTATTTAAAAAGGTGGTCAAAGGATAAAAAATGGCTGAAAGGAAAAAGTAACTAGGGCCTCAAAAGTGCTCACTTTACCGTGAACACCGTATAGGAGAAGGAACAGTGTCTGTCGTTACTCGATTGGCTGCACGATGGCACCACGGGCATATGTAGTTAGTAAAGAGATTGGGGCGGCTCTTAACATCGATGTCTTGAGAGCCAATGAGGGTGAAGCGAGGTGAGTATGTAGCAGCACCGGAATACAAGGGTGGGGGAAGGGGATATCCCCGAGAAAACCCGTCGACCAGCGGCATCGTCCGACACGATTCCCACATGTGAAAATACGGGGGCGGTCGAATCGAATCGAACCAGGTTCGCCTTGGTGAGAGGCGAATAGTCTAACCACTACACCACCGTGGCCCCACGGGCAGATGGAAACTAGGCTTGTTACAGTGCTACTTCTGTCGGGAAGGGGAGAAATCCTATGGTTTCGTTCCTTGTATAGCAGTCTTTATAGTCGGTGGTGTGTGTGCGAGGCAGTAGTAACGTAGTGTAGCTGGGTCGGCACGCCTTACACGAGCAGGAATGCGTGTCCGGCCCGGGCGACAAGCGGGTCAGTGAAGCACCGTGTCGCACGCACAAGCACGCGTCAGGCTTTCTGCACTCTCGCCCGCGCCACCACTAACACCCGCCCGACAGTCCTACCAACTGAATAAGAGGTCGCAATTACCAGGAGTCATTTCACGATCACCAGAAAAAAAATGGAACAGATACGAGTCAGAGTGGAAATATTTGGGCGGCTCTTAACATCGAAGTCTTCAGAGTCGTAGATGGTGAAGTGAGGCGAGTATGGGGTAGCGCCGGAATGCAAGGGTGGGGGAAACGGAAGTTCCCCGACAACACCCGCCGACAAGCGGGCATCGTCCGGCACGATCCCCACTTATGAAAATCCGGGAGCGACCCCGCCTGGAATCGAACCCAGCTCGCCTAGATGGGAGGCGAGTTATCTGACCACTACATTACCACTGCTCCTTATACAGATAAGATTATATTTTATTGCCACAAAACAGCAGAATTAAATTTACATGTAGTCATTAAAGTCAGAAAATAACATTGGGTATATAAATTGGTGTATGATCTAGTACGAGTAGGTATATGTTCGAAGTACTGACGCTTGTCAAGTATAAATGTCTGTACACTACAACAGGCTGTGAGTGCAAGGTATGGTATAATCTTTCAGGTATTTTTCAAATATACTGCATTAATTTTAATTGTCAATTCTACAGGTTTTGTGACGAAGTAGCTGGAACAGAAGTTTATGGCTGACAACACAGCCAGATTG
Organism: Clitarchus hookeri; assembly: GCA_002778355.1. Taxonomy (NCBI): domain Eukaryota; kingdom Metazoa; phylum Arthropoda; class Insecta; order Phasmatodea; family Phasmatidae; genus Clitarchus; species Clitarchus hookeri. Next base: position 79,513 of record NQII01002026.1, read on the forward strand.
AAAAATAAATCTCTAGGTTTCCGGATAATGCAGTATTGAACGACGAAGTACACATCATAAAAAATAGAATGCCGATATCAACCTTATTCCGTAAAGGAGGAGCTGGAACTCCATCAGTGCATTAAAAAAAAAATTAAACTTCCGGCATTTTTGGGTTGTTCGCTGCGGAATCTACCTTACATGGTAAACAAAAACGTTGCCTTGTGTTTTTACACTTTACACCGAATCTGAACGTCATGCTTCCCGTACAGAAAATACCAGTATCCCGCCAACACTTACTGCCTGGTCCTCTTTGTTTCTCTTTCTATACAAAATGTGAAAGTACGATATAAAATATAGTCGGTCCTTAAATTACCTTTTAACTTTTCGATTTTTAAAACTTAGCCCAAAATTAGCTGTGCATGCTCTCTCTCTCTCTCGCTCTCTCTCTCTCTCGCTCTCTCTCTCCCTCTCTCTCTGTATATATATATATATATATATATATATATATATCCGATTTCGTACCACCTCTGTATTTCACTATTCGCCAAAGGTGAATACTACTGCGCTCTTGTGGCTATAAGTTGAACCTCTTGCTGTTCCCGACTCTGGCCATTGCAAAAAATAACATGACCGTGGAACCACGCCTACCATTTTTATTGGAGTTTTTGTTTATTTGCACCTCTAGATGTAGTTTCAGAGCTGGAGTTGTAAGCCTGTATGAGACAGGAAAGTTAGTAATTGTTGTTTAAAAGCATTTATTATTCTAAAGAGAATACTTTTTCGTAATATGAACTCGTTAACAATTGACAATATACAGTTTTAGGTTATGTTTCATTAGTTTATTTTGCTTGATAACAAGTTGCCTAATGCATAATGCCTTATTCACAATGCGCAGTCGGCAGTAGGCTGTCGGCAGTCGAATGCTATTCACAATGTGCAGTCCATGTTTTTGATGTATTTTTTTTTTAAACACTGCTGGTTTAGTTTTGGAATAAAGAAACACTGGGGAAACGATCTTCTAGCCCGATAATATCAATACATCAAACCCAACTGGAAGGTAACAACTGATTTAATTCGTTAATCAAAACTTTGTAAATGACGAGATCAATTAAGATTTCCGTCACTGAATTATCGCCTTCCAAAATTACGTGCAATATTTACTGAAGTCAAAATGCACACTGTCAAAATGCAAATAATAAACAGTCCTGCAACAAATATTTGTTTACATCATGTGATGGCGAGCGCGACATCTGATTGGTTGGAAATTTTCGGCAGTCGGCAGTCGAGCAGTCGAAGATAAAGAGGGACCATCTCCGACTGCTGGACTGCTGACTGCCGACTTCACGTTGTGAATATGTGTATTTTAGTTGAGCAACTCATCTCTGACTGCCGACTGCCGACTGCGCATTGTGAATAAGGCCTTAGTCTTACCAACTCGTAGTTTCACAAATCGTAAAGGTACGATTTAGGATACTATTACAAGGCAAGTTACAATTATATCACTCTATTGCAGTTTATATGCGTGGACGCTTTAAACAATCGAAATAACCTGATGTATATTTTAATGTAGTTATCTCATTTTATTACAAACTGCAGTATATGTTAACAGTAAATTTATGTGCTGTGACGAAAAGAAAATACGAAGCGTAGACTAAAATGGATATGGCAATGGCTCTTGTGGCTCATATGAACGGGGACAGTGGGTTTAATGAATACTGTCGACATTACTATATTTCAAGTCAACATTAAAAAGGCACTTAGCATATTGTAGCTAACGATTCAGTAAAAGTCATAGACCATTAAACTATCTATACAACTGAAGTTGAAGAGCTCATTGATCATATTCTAAGATTAGAAGAGCTACTGTTTGAAATAACTATCACTGATATCAGAAAGTTAGCATTCCAAATAGTAGAGCGCAATAGAATACTGCACTACTTCAATAAATTTACAGAAATAGCTAAGAAGATGGTTTTATGCTTTCTTTGATTTTCGCATGTGGGAATCGTGCCGGATGATGCCGCTGGTCGGCAAGTTTTTCCCGCTTCTTCATTCCGGCACCGCTCCATACTCAAAAAGCCCCACTCGCGATCATACGCTAGATTCATGGGGCCGCTGGAACCAAACGGTTGGCAGTAGCAAAAATTGGCCCGTATATTTTTCTTCTCAGTTTTCATTCTCTTCGCATACACGGAGTTATATTATGTCTTTTTTTACAGGCGTGTCCTTCGCCTCAAAAAAGGTTTTGTGCAACACCGGGATTTCGGAGTTACTAGGTTGCTCACGGTCCAAGAAAGAGTATGTGATAAAATTCGCAGAACTTTTTTTGAGAGGTGTATACACACACACCTAATTATTCCTGTATTTAAACTTGTACAAGAGCTACTAGATTCTACCCATTGCATTACTTCGCCTGTCCGCGCACTTGGCTGGTATTGATTGTGTAGCCGGCCACCAAACACGTGCGTCGTCATGATCAGTCAGCTGTTAGAATCACACTATAAAACGTGCTATTACAGTTTTGTAATAAAGTGAATTATTTACTATTAACATTAAGTAACATCAATAATTTATGTCAGATTTGCTTTCATTTCAGCGTTTTAGCCCGACACGTCGTGTTCACCTTCTTGCAGAGTACTAGTCCTTTGTGCGTTTTTGCCCCGGAACGAAATAAGAAACAAACATTTTTCAAAGTTGCAAGCATATAAGATACTCTTGAGTGCGCACGGCGTCTTTAATATAGAACGTTAAAATATGTAGTTGAAAATGTATGTTCCTAAGCTTGATTTTAATATTTACAAAATACTTGCAGAACTTCTTCCCGCCGCAGTCATTCTGTGAACCGACCAGCCAGCCTGTACTTTGTCGCCGGCCATATTTACTTCTGCTGCCACCTTGAAATACATAAAGAATAACGCGCTGTACTCGCACTCACGAGAAACCAGGGTACATTCCCCGTTCCAACCATCATCCTTATTTCGGTTTGCCACAGTTTTTCGAAATCACTCTACGCAAATGTGATCGTTCCTTGATACAGGCCATGGCCGATTCCTTTTCCACTCCTGGTTCTCCGAGAAACTGGTTCCATATCCAATTACTGTGGTGTCGTAGTGATGTTAACTAACACCACAGGCTGCTTTCAAGCAGAAGTGTACCGCCAACTCCAGCCGCACACTCCAGCAAAATAGCGTCACTGGCCAGCAACATGTCGGAATACCGTTCGTCAATCAGCGCCTGGTGAACTCATCCGACAGTTCGCGGAGGCCAGACACAAGACTCGGCCCCAGAGCCTTGTGCAGCCAATCAGAGAATTGGTACGCCCACATCAAGGGAGCCGCCACGTAGAGCCACTTCTGTGTACTTACATATTGTACGGCCACACATACATACATTTACACCAGTTCTCTCCCCTGGTAATTCATATATATTTGTTTGAAGAGTTTCTGCCGTTTCACCGTATATTTTAGTGAAATATGGTAGCCAGCGTCACAAATATACCGTTATCGTATCTACAACGCAAAACGTAGGTTAAACATGATTACGTATAGGTGTAATCGTAGTCCCGGCGCAGAATTACGTGATTACAATTCTGTCGTGACTGAAGTACTTAAGGGCGTTCAGGTGTCACAGAATTATTTTCTAGATTTTAAGCTATATTTTTTCGTGTTGATATCAAATAATAATCTAAAAAAATTAGTTAGGGAAAATTACTTTTAAAAAACCGAATGAAGGGAACTATAGAAATTTTTTAACAATGTATTTTTTCTTACAAATCTCAAAATTGAACAAAATTGATACGTTAAGCTACAGTAAAAATCATTTTCCACGTCGTCACAATTTCATGAAAAATATTTTCATGGAAATTTTATGTGTTTCGCATGTATTTAATTTTCAACTTATGGGACAAAAGTTGCGGTCAAAATAGCCGGGTGGGCGGTGGTGTAGTGCATAGACTATTAGCCTCCCATCTAGGTGAACCGGCTTCGATTCCCGACAGGGTCGCTCGCGTGGTGACTTAAGTGCGGCAAAGATGCGTCGGGATGCGCCGGGATCAACTGTCGTCTCCGGGTATCTACGGTTTGCAACATTACGAGTGGCGTCAACAGCGTCGCCGTATTGGCTGAGTCACTGTTGAAGGCGCCAGTGGCGATGGTTCATACCGAAATGAGCCCATTTTCGAGGGGGGCCTAGACAAGCAAGCGTGTTAAATCAACACGTCTCTCTGATACACAAAGATGGCTTTGTTTCACTAATTACATTAGTTACTACGATAATTAAACAATCCTGTTAGTCAAGTGTGTAAACCAGTAGGATGATTTTGTTTGTAACTTAGAAATCAAGATATGAAGTTTGAACGCAAACTACCAAACAAAATATTGGACAAGGGAGCGACTCTTAACATTATAGAACGCAAACTTTCGTTAATTCTAATGATAAGATAGTTCTTACTTTATACCGTACAGTGAGGCTAATGCAGGGAAGGCTTGCATACTATATTAGAATACGATGACATCTAAAACAGCAGGAATACTTACCTTGGCCGTGATTCGAACCCGGTACCTCGTGCAATGAACTTTGCTACGGGACTGGCCATTTAAATGGTAGGGAAGTCCCGTAGTTGCACGCTTCGTGTAGAAGGTACTGCACACCAGTTCGGTGCCTTTCTTGCACGTGGAGGATATCGCATTAGTTGAGCCCGGCCAACGTCGCCATTACCGATCCACTTTTAGCTGAGTGGGGCCTCTTCTTGTAAACCTTCCTGTGGTAATTTTTTTTTTTCCACTCCAGCACGAGCTTCTGTCTGTAAGGCGATTGTTATATCCGTCTCTTTTGTAAGACGCGTCACTAAATATTAATGTTAACGCATTTGGTATACTCGTGCGTAAGGTTGTTTGCTAGAACCAAAAATAGAAAACACATATTGTAGTTTGCTCGTGTAACTGTAAGATTTTTCTGAATCCTTTCTTGATAATTCTTATTTAACACACACCCACTGCCACAGCCTTTGAATCATTCTGTCAAACGCGAGGTGATTGCCGCGAGAATACTGTAACGTAGTTCCCACAACTCCCGCTAGATGCCACCGGAGCATTGCACAAGACGTGTCTATGATGTAGCTAGCTGCCCGCATGCGTGCTAGTTTTCGTAGAACGTTTACGAAGTACGCAGTACATCATACGAGGAATGAGAAAGGATCGAACTACGTGGAAACGCCCGTGTTACGTGCCCAACGACAAGTTTCAGTTTGTCATTTCAATTATTAAGGATTATTTTTTGATACTAAATGGCTAAAACGGGTGTTTTCAGACTTTATTTTATCGGCAAAATTATTTATACAGAAACACTTCAAAGTTGACTTTAGACACGCGTATGCTTTATCTGTATTAGGGTATCATAAAATATAAGGCCACCGCTTGAAGTCACGTTCAGGCANAACGCCCGTGTTACGTGCCCAACGACAAGTTTCAGTTTGTCATTTCAATTATTAAGGATTATTTTTTGATACTAAATGGCTAAAACGGGTGTTTTCAGACTTTATTTTATCGGCAAAATTATTTATACAGAAACACTTCAAAGTTGTCTTTAGACACGCGTATGCTTTATCTGTATTAGGGTATCATAAAATATAAGGCCACCGCTTGAAGTCACGTTCAGGCAATTCGCCGACGGAAAGGCTGCACGCCAGTTGAGCGCCTTGCGCGTAGAGGCGATAAGGCAAATGGCGAGTGAGCTAAAGTCGGTCTTGTGACTCACGCGTTTCGAGGTATCGAAGTACGCAAAATAGCTGCAGGCAGGCGGAACCCGCAAGTATTGGTTACTTATGACAATATTAGATAAAGACATATTAACTATTGCTTGAAAAGTCTTTTTTAATATGATACTCGGTTAAGTGAACACTTTTGAAAATCTCGTATAGTTTCTTCTTCCACCAGCTAATTGTGTATTCCTCTGCCGCATGTATGAGCATTTGTGTTATACGTCGACCAAGTAACACTTATACTGAGAGCCCCGTGATGCATGTACTTTCTTTCCCAGCTTGTGTCCTTCCAACATGCGTAAAATTAACATTGACGTGGAATAGAGCTCTTCATTCGTGCGCCAATAATGTGTAGTTTCGAGATCGTTAGCAACGTAAAAATATTACTAATTGACTAACTCTTACTCTCAAAAAAGAAAAAAATTAGCTCCTAGTATATACCGATGCAGTTTAATCTCTGCACCTTGCTAGAAATACGTATTATCTCTGTTCAAGAACTCCAACCAAAGGGCTTTTACCTAGCTTCTTGCAGCAGATACTGTAATATCATCCCGGCTGTGACGTTTCATTCAACCAGCACCGAAGAAAGTTAAAACTTGCAATTATTTGTGTTTTTTATACAGCCGATTATATTATACTTAAGTTGTTTCTATAGTAAATCTGATTTTTATGGTGAACTCTTGTTACTGTAAAATTTATAGAAGTAACGAAAATCACATAGCTTATATTTTTTTTTTACTCGTAGTAAAAAGGCTTTGGTTGAACTTCACGCTAGTATAGAACAACTAGCGTCCGTCGCAAGTCAAATGAAACCGACAAAGTCGAGGTAACATCGATATACGAATGAACAAGTGTGTCCGAATTTCAAATAGAGGCACACTATGACTATGCGATATGTCGATATATCGGTCACGGAACAATATTTCTGATATCGCAACAGTGTAGAGCAATGAATAGCGTATTGTGCTATTAGCGATATGCAATGTTTGCGATAGCTATGCGATATACGATATTTGCGATGTCAATGTGACCGGTATGTGCGATGCCGATGTTTGCGATATCACTTCATGTGATGCTTGTGCGATATATCGCCATCGATTTGCAGTACTCTCAGGAAGCGATATATCGCATCAATACCGATATATCTTTCGAAACGATATAGAAAGTGATATCGCACATCCTAATTCATACTTCTTCATTATAAAAACGAGGGTTCATTTATAGTGAAAGGATCGATGGCAAGTGAACAAGGGCACACAGCACTGACTTCGAACACAGCTATTGCCTCACGCTCTACGTCAGCCCCAGCTTAAATATATGTCGGGCAATGGAAGATGCGGGTTCGTTCACCCAGCTGGCCCGCCCCTCGTGTCGACGTCGCCCTCGTGTCGACGCCGCTGACAGCAGATAAATTCCAGTAGTGGACGTGACGGCCGAGCCCCGTGGGGACACCCGGGGTCTGTATTTCCCACTGGTGACAGCTCGCGCATAAGTTATGAGCTACCGCGCCAGACGGCGGCGGGCGCATGCGCGCCAAATACATATCTACATGCGCCTCGTATAGTTGTCTCGCTTTCCTGCTGGCTACCTCACCAGGTCATTCGCATTTTCTCCCTCCCGTCGAAAAACTGCCGGAACTTGCATGACTTTCTACGAAAACACGGCATTATACTCAATAAGTTTGAATGAAATGCTTCTCACTGAAAATAATGATACTACGTGCTTAGAAGGTTCACGGCATTTGAGTACTTTTGGACATCCTGCTTATTTTTCCCTCCAGTCCATAGTGCATTGTTCAACCATGTGTAAAAATGTATCTTTTCATGAATCTAACCAGAGACCTACAAAATTCGCTCAAGTCTCTGGTGGCATAACAGACTTTGCTGCTCTATATGTGGGTAGTTATCATTTCTTGGACGTGACTGAATATTTCTTCGTTAGTTGTTCCGTGTTATCTCAGAGCCGCCTAGGAATAATCAAACAATGAACACCCAGTAACAAAAGCACAAGACTTGAAGTATATTTCGTCATTAAATAATAACGGCGATTTTGCAAGAGTCCGTGAGTCGATAGGTGGTTAAATAATTCAGTATGCTATTTAACACCAGTTCTTATTTCTAGGTGTTGTATGTAACACGAAGAAATGAATATTGATGACCAACAATTAAACATTACACTTTTCGTTACTAACTTAGAATTTTTTAGTGAAACTCAGGGATGCAGCGTAGTCGTGCTCAGAATGGTGAATTAGTCATTATTCAATATTACCTTTTACAAGAACATTGCAGACTGAAGTTTGATTTTAAGGATGCAACAGTTCTGGCGTAATAGTCGTACCTCGAAGACGACAGCGCGTCAGAGAATCCCTTGAAAACTAGCAGAAGTTAGCTAGGGAGATTCCCACCCACACAGTAGATTAGTATGCAGAGAAGAAATTGCATATTGGTTCCTTTGATGCGTCGTACCCATTCTCTAAGTGGCTGCACGGCTCTGCATGGGAACGGGCCTCTGATCGGATACTGCATCCTGCGAAAGGTTTCCTATGGCTGCCGGCTGACAGTTAAGTACCAGGCGCTGATTGACAAACGGCGTTCCGACATTTTGCGGGCCAGTGACACCATTTTGTTGGCTTGTGTGGCTGGAGTTCGCGGAATAAGTAGCGGTTTCACCTCTGTACTCTTTAGTAATCTGCGGCCCGGCAGTAATGTCCGATGTATGCCAAACAGCTGTTATTGGGGAAGGGGTGGGCGCGCAGTCTATTTCCGGTTTCTCCACACTTTTTGAATCAAACATTAAAAAAAATCACCCAGTGAATTACTTACGTGTTTGGTTGTTTCCCTAAATATGTTACGTATCACACGCGTTTTATACTTCTGTTAACATTTGATTAAACTGTTCTGCAAATTATAGAAGGGAAACGGTCAGTTCTACGAACTCGTTATTTCCACGAATACTACCCCTACGCTTCTTCTTACTCCCTCCACGAACTGCTCAGCCTGCCTTACATAGACACACCTCTTCTCATTTTATTCTTAAAATTAATTAATGAATTGAGTCCTAGAGAAGATACGGCCGGAACTGGCTATCAGGAACACAGGACGCAGCAAGAGGTAGCGTAACTACCCCGAGAAAGAATGTTTCTTTGTCTTCGCCAAGCGCTCTGACTGTTTGTTACGCGGGGGTGAGGACGGCGGTGGAGGAACTTTCCCGCCAAGGGGACCACCAGCTGTGCGTGGGTGTGCAGGCTTTTTGAAGCCAAGGCTGTAGAAAAGGGCAATAAGCGTTTAAAATCTTTAAATATATTTATTATCTTAACGAATATTATGACAGACCAAAAAAGTTACTTTTAAGAATAGATTGCGGAGGAGACAGTTCATTATTTCTGAAAATAACATTTCGATTAATGTTTCTTGCTATACTTTTTAACGAGAATATACAATATTTTATTGCCAATTTATGAACATAATGAAACAATTCGTAGCCAAATTTTGTCAAATGTTTATATTTACGTCCGCATTCACTGCCATACTTTGCATATCTTGCTACGATGCATTTAATTTCTAAAGCAAACATTGCTATTTGAAACAAGCATACTTATAAATATCTGTGCATCTGACACTTGTAGTATTTGCTATTAAAATTATGTCCAATTTTGGTAACATCATAAAGGAAGAAAATATTTTCGTTTTTAGTTTTATCATAGGAAACTTTCAAATAAACAAGCAAAACTAATTTATTTAGAGGTTACAAGCGTAAAAATGGTGTTTTACTTTCAAGTGAAATAACGTAAATTATTCACTATAAATAAAGCTATGTAATTGTAAAAAAATATCATGTATTACTAAAGTACAGCAAGGCAAACAGGTCAACTTAATAATTGACCAGCAATTGAATACATTCATTTTTCGGAATGGGAAGGGNCATTCCTTGTTTATACTCGAAAGTGTAAGATACGTACATCAATGTATTTTGGCGTTATTTAAAATTTAGCTGTCCTGGTAAAGATGTATTAAGAAATAATTTTAATAATGTGCATACTGAAAATACTATTGATTAATATTTTCCCAAGTTTAAAGAATTTATAAGTCTTACTTGACACTCGTCTGATGGGAGATAGATCTGTATGATATTTAGCACGTCGCCAACTTTCCTTTTGAGACACTGTGTGTTTTAAATAAAGTATTCCACGCCTCACTTGCACTAGAATCATACAGTGTTTTCTCCCAGCATCGTCTTTGCTACGAACTGAATGCAACCTATTGTGAACTTCATCTGCTGTCAGCAGCAATCTTGCGAACTTACCATGTCAGACTGACTGAATTGAATTGTCCGTTGAACATGTGTCCAACGACTATTTAAAAAAATACACAAATAATAAGATAGTTTCGTAGTTCATAATAAAATCTTACACAGAAGCCTTAACAAGTTAGCATGAAAAACTTTGTGGTGGTGGAGTAATTTACAAACCCAATTTAGCAATAGAAGATTATTTTAGGCATCTGAATGCGCTGAAATTAAAAAAAAAAAAAAAAATTTAATTTACAAAGTGGTAGCAATTCTTCCAACTAAAAATGGGATGGTTATGAATAATGCTTTATATAATTCAAAACATATGGAGAAACCGACTTAGAAATATGCAGCAAAAAAAAAAAGGTCACTTTAAATTAAGGTAGTAGCCTGGTCTGCCGGAACACTAGCGGCTAGAGTGTACACTATTTGTTACTGAAACTTGTTCAAACAACACGGTCATGCTNCTGGTCTGCCGGAACACTAGCGGCTAGAGTGTACACTATTTGTTACTGAAACTTGTTCAAACAACACGGTCATGCTGTAGTTAGTTTGTCCCTTTAATATGAGGTTTCAGTGTTACTGAACGATTTATTAAAGCATCATACATGATCTCAAAGTGATTTGAATGTCATTATTGTAGGTCTTACAACAGCGATTTTAAAAAAAAAGCTGGATACTGCGTAAGAAGGAATACTGGGTAAGATATTACCATCATGTCGCAGTTAGTGAAAAGAGCAGAGGCTGGATCGTAAAGTAGTTTTGGATAATATTCATATTTACATCAACTACATACACTGAAGAGATAAAAACACGGGTACACCTGTCTAATATCGTGTAGAGCAGCCATACTCAACCTTTTTTTTTTAATAGGGACCACAAATACCGTTCAGTCATAGTGTCGCGGGCCGCAAGTAAAAATAGTTTAGGTGTAAGTAAATAAAAAACTTAATTTTAACATTTAACCATGTATTTAATTTTTATAAACATAAATATTTTAGGCTTTAACAAAGATAGTTTATTTAAACGTTTTAATGCGATTTTTGATACTGTGAACACTTTTTCAAAACTTTATCAAGATCTGGCTTGTTGCTGCTTGCTAACCTTATCACATCATCCAGATGAGAGTCTGTAAGTTTGTTTCTGTACACATTCTTTGTGTACTTCATTTTTGAAAAAGACGATTCGCACACGTATGTCGACCCAAAGAATGTTAATAGGATTTGAGCACTCCTTTGGACGCTTTTATATTTTTGGGGAATAATGCTCCAAAATTCCACATACTCCTTTTTTTCCCTTTTTTCTTTAAACAAAATTTCTAGGTGGGTGTCGTTTTTAAAATCGATGAATTCATCTAACAACTCTGGGTAATTACAATTCAAAATTGAAGCCAGCTCTGAGATAGTGGTTGTTTCTAAATGCCATGGATTTTCTACAAGCATCAAACATTTTTTAATTTTTCTTAGATCTTGAAACCTTTTATGAAATTCATCTAATAGTGCAGTTATATAATTTGAAATTGTAGAGCAGTTTTCCTCAAAAATGTCGATACGGTCCTCTGTTATCTTAATTATAGTTGGAAAATTGTGCAGCTGTTTGTTCTGTAGTTCTTCATGATAAAGTTTTAGCTTTTCCTCAAAAGCAAATACTTTATTCGCCATCTGTGAGACTATGTTATTTTCACCTTGTAAACTCCGATTGAGGCTATTTAGTTTTTTTCTGTAATGTCACATAGAAAGGCTAAAAGACACCACCATCCATCATTTAGTAACTCAGGGTACACTTTATTATTTTTCTCTAAAAACAGTATTATTTCATGGCGTAAAGAAAAACCTTTCTAAAACTTTTCCTCTACTAAGCCATCGCACTGAGGCATGTAAAAGGACATCATTATACTCGCTTCCCAGTTCTTCCAAAATACTTTTAAATTTTCTGTGGTTCAATTCTCTTG
>NQII01002026.1:93939-136250 GCA_002778355.1 Clitarchus hookeri
CGCAGAAGTGCCGCAAGACGACGTGGCATGGACTCGACTAATGTCTGAAGGTATGCAGGAGGAAATTCACACTATGAATCCTGCAGGGCAGTCCAAATATCCAATCTGCGCCAATTTGAGAAAGGACTGCACGTCTGTCACGTTTAATGATTCTCGTCAGTCGTCGTTTGTCCCGTTCTTTCACGATGTTTTTCCGGCCGCAGCGATGTCGAAGATGTGATGTTTTACCGGATTCCCGATATTCACGGTACACTCGTGAAATGGTCGTACGCGAACATCGAAATGTTATCGCTACCTTGGAGATGCTATGTCCCATCTCTCGTGCGCCGACTATAACACCACGTTCAAACTCACTTAAATGTTGATTACCTGTCATTGTAGCAGCAGTAACCGATCTAGCTGTTGACCGCATGGCGTTAACTCTGATTGGTGCCATACCTCTGTTATTTGCATACGCACGCCTATACCAGTTTTTTTTTTTTTTTTTTGGCTCTTCAGTGTATTTACACTGAAATTGCCCTTGAAAATCATGCTACTAGTAATACAAGAAATCGTATTTGACTATATGTATCGACAATGTCATTAAAACATTAAAAAAAGAGTTTATTTCAATTTGCGTGGTGTGTTTTTCTGTAAATTGTCCAGCCACCTGAAATTTTCATATGAACAAGGGGTTTTATAAGAAGTGAAGTCTTTAGAATTTTAGTTCTGTATTAATGTCCCATAAGACAATTCACCACGGTCCGGTAGTAATATTAAATATTCATCCTCTCCGCATTTTTTATTGGTTTGTGGTTAACTGAAAGGTGTGTAAAGCCCAACTTAGTTTCTTCTTAAAAAAAAATTTGCATCCTTGCGCTGCTTGTAATTGACAAGTATAGTCATTGACATTTATTCAGTATACAGTCAGCCAGTGTATAAATTAACATTACGAATTTGTGCAGTTTCCTTAAATTGCAAAGTAATTTATATTTTGTAAATATTTAATTAATTTATTTTGAAATAATCACATTATTGTGTTTTATACACGAACATAAATACATAATCCTTTTGGTATGTTAAGCTGTCTGTTGAGATGGTCGCAGACTCATAAACGATGGGTTTTATTTTCACTTGTCATAATCACTACATATTTTCAAAAAATATGGTTTCAACTTAAAGAAAAATACTTTATGGATTAACATTTCGTTTTTCATAACATATCGTAGGTGCAGTATGTTCGTTGTCATGCAGTAAGCATGTTGGATTCATAGTAAATTTGCCGAAAATTGGTATTGGTGGCATTTATTAGAATGATTGAAACATATTTTGCATTCTTAAATTAAGTCAAATGGAGTATATTTTTTTTTTTAGACTAATTTTATAATACTTAGATTTTCACGACATTTGTTACAATTCTCAGTATTATTTAAAATACCTACTAAAATACAGTACGCTTTAATGTACAAATAACGTAAAATATTTTTTTATATTTAATAACTATAAATGAGAAGGCGTCAAATATGGTTATATTAATTACTAAGGAATGTTTGCCTTAAAACTGGAGATCTCTGCCGCGAATCGTTTCAAAATTTGACAGTATACTACAAGATTTTAAAATACTCAATAAAAACTCTATTGAACATTCAGCCAAATGTATGGTTTTACCGACGACGCGATGAAGTCCTGGGCTGGAACAGCCCGTGCGGTCTAACCCATAAAACATATAATGAACTTGATAAAGACGATGGTAACGATGATACTGACAGCGATGACGGTAACGAAGAGAATGTATAAATTTGGCAGTGTCTGCAGGCACAACAATTATTGCCTAACCTTATTCTTACGGAAAAGGAACATCTGATTATAACATTTACCTACATGATTGCACTGATGAGGATGTGATTTTTCAGAGCACTTTTTTTAATTTCAATATTATCGATAGAAATTTTTTTTTCGTGAAACTTCGTTAATTCGTTTAATTCTGAATTCAACATACTTGTAGATTACGAGACAAAATTCTACCGATAAGTTTAGGAAAACATGACCAATCACCCTGTTCTATAGTTATGCTCGTACGAAGGAAATTGTCAAAATATTTCGAAGATCTATGGTGGTAAAACAATATCAGTAAATTAATATTTCTACGTTAAACTTCAGTTAGATTTGTTCTGGACAATTATAAAAGGAGTTTGCAGTTTTTGATAAACATGAAACTGATTTTACCTATACAAATACTAAATGCTTAAACTTGTGTACACAGAATCGTATCACAACACCGCCACTAAAATAAAATTGTTGTGGCAAGCTCATAATAGCCATAAGTTTTATTTACGGGTAAACGTCCCTTTCCTTATTCGCGGTTTTGGTCCTATTCAGCAATAGCTAAGGTATATCAAGCAATGGGCTGACAAATAAAACTTAAAGGCAACGAATATATATACGTATGCCAGTGTCCGTAATTGCTTTATAGACACAGGCCATGCTAAATTTAAATCCCTCTCATTCAGTTTCCAAAATCCGAATTTTATTTTGTTGCGCAACAAAGCATAAACAATAGTTTGAATAGTTTGTAATCAACTGAGTCTAAAAAATATTAGAATTATAAATGAAAAATATTTGCATTTCATATCTTATTTTATTAATTAATGCTGAAATTGTACATAAGCATTCAAACCGTCTAGAATTATATTTTCCTCGATTTCTGAATGTGGCTTCACCCGCATGTACTACACGAAATATACATTAAATTCTTCCATTTTCTCAAAGGAGTCCTTTTATGCTCTGCATTAGTGTATTAGGATAATTAAAAAATATTGAAATTCGTCTTAGGCAACTATATGCCTATAGGCAACGTTTTGAAGCAAAAAAACATACGATATCTATTCGAAAAATGTAATGCTTCTAGGCCCAAAGGTAAGGGCTGTCTATGGATGAGCCAGTTGAATTTGCATTGCATACAGAGTGACATCAAATATATACAAATAAGTGTTTAAAACGAAACCTTTCCATCGTCCGATTTTCTTTGTTTTTTTTTTCTCGTGTATAAAGTAAATATTCTACAAACACTCTACAAGATGCATCCATTATATAATATTTATTATCTTAAACATCGTAAAATAACAAAAATAAATCCGTCTGCTATCCGAGAAATACATGTTGATGTTTATGTATAATGGCTCTAACGCAGCATAGTTTGATTTTTTCCCGTGACGTTATTCAAGTCTATAGTGTACTTTAAATTCCATAATTTAATGCTGCATGCTTATACTGAAAAGCTTTCTGCAATACGTAAATCCCTGCTTTATAGCCACTGATTGTCGTCTTCGGTGAAGAGGTTAAAAAAAGGACTGAGCATATACCGACCGACAAACGTCGGCTGCAGGGTAATCACGATAGCAGAAGTTGAAAACATATATGACCTATGATTAGGGAACTGCAAAATTCGCGTTATTATTCGGCATCAGTCTAAACTTCGCTGTGATGTAGGGCCTAAATACTCGAATTGGCGTCGGTTCCCCATTGACTGCTGCATAGATGTAAAGTCACTCCTTTTTTTACTGGACTGTACGTGATTGGACTACATAATAAATATGGAGTGTTCATTTACTGGCTCAGAGCTACCCAGGGCGTGTAAAATATAGTATAGTCCAATGACAGACTTACTGAAAAAGTACATGTGTTTGAAGTTTAACGTGTCCCCAAATAATAACGCGAATTTTGCAGGTCCAAAGTGACTTATAAAGGCGGTATACATTTTTTTTTAAGTTGAACCTGAAGCACTAACGTATTAAAGTGCCATGGTTATGTACGTCTCCCTGGAATCTTCCCCTCCCTTTGATACCGGCAACAGTGCGTTGCTGGGTGTTGTGCATATTGCCCACGTATCAGGTATTGGAATGCATTATTTTGAAATTAAAACACGAATTACTTGAAAACTGCGTGGCTTATGATATTCACACAATGCGACCTGTTTCGTAACTGTGACATACGAATTAATAAAACATCTTTTAAATCTTAGATGTGCTACCGAATCATGTGGGTAAGTTAAAAATAAAAGTACTAATAGTGATAATTTTCGTTTAATCTAATGACGACAGGTGCTGTGCTGTTTACAGATCTTTGATATTTTACCCATCATCCAGACATTCAGAGTTCAATCTTAAATATTTTCTCCGATATTTGTACTATGCTAATGTTTCAGGCCCACCTTCAAATATGTGTAGCCCTTATAATTCACTTTAGACCAAAGGACGTATATATGTTTTCAACTTCTTTTTTCTTTTTTAACCTGCAGCCAAAATTTTCCGGTCGAATTTAGATACATCTGTATACTTCATCAAACCATTCACAAATGTGTGCAATTATATGTCTCATTCGAATGATATTAAGAGGTTTCTTTTCGACAAGGAGTTGCCAGCGCCTCAGAGTGTAACTTATGACTCAGTATGCAACTTTTTTGCAGATTTCGACTTCTTTATTAAATTAACTCTATCCTTCATGCACACCAGTCTCTCGAAGATGACTACTCTCTTTAAGTAGTGTTTCGTTCTGAAGGCATTCTTTATTTGCAAAGTAGTCTTGGAATTTTCTAGTTATTTTTCTTTTTGAGTACACGCGATCACCAAGTACGTCCAGTCTTGGCGTACACCTACACACGTAACTAAATTTGTAAGATATCGGTAACACAGCGTAGGCCCTACTATTTTCTGGATAGCCGGGACAACAGCAGTGCAGGTTGCAAGAAGTAAATCATGCTATTTATTTAAATATTATTTATTTTAAATTTAATTTTACAGACTTAATATCTTACAATTGACTTTAAATGCGTTATATTCCATTTATGTATTACATACAATTTCTCAATTTCAGTGTATCATGAATAAAATTTCTCTTTTAACTGGAAGTAATTTCCTACTTTCATTGAAACGACCAAAAATGGTATCCCTTCAGCGAGTCAATTTAGGTCGACTGAAATTGTGTAGGTAATGTTATTTTCTTCTATAGGATATTCTTCAAATCATTGCCTCTTTTCACTGCAAGTCTATTAAGAAAACAGCAGGGAAATGTGTATCTTTCACATCATTAGCAAGTATTTGATTTCCTTTCTTCTTTTTAGTTTCAAGATTGTAATCAACTTTGATCATATCAGCTACCTTACTTCGTTGACAGTATTAGCAATTAGTTTAAATATTGCCACATATTGAATTTAAAATGTAATTCGTCCTTTTCTGGCTAGTTAAAGTTATATATAAACCGATAGGTACCTGTCTAAAAGCGCGGAGAATAATCACTAATTTAGACTGAACTATCAGCTGGCCATACCAAACAATAATATTGGCTGGCCAACCAAATACTCCAGACCAACCAACTAGACCAACCAGACAACGAGACCAAACGAACAATTTGGCTCACCGATCATGCCAAAAGTCCATACCATCCGACCAGGTCAAGAAACCATACATACCGACTACACCGGATAGCCAACGAAAAGCCAAAACGAACCAACCAGACCAACTGACCATCAAGATCATACACAAGATTGAACACCAACACCAACCAAGCCATACAATCCAGCCATGCCAACACACCTCAGAATGAAACCTTAAAACTAAATCACAAAATAAAACATCATAACGAAATCTCAAAATAAAATCTCAAATATCAGACTTAAAAAAAATCAGACATGAAAAAACCTCACTTAAGTTTAATTACTTAAGATATCTAATTAATTAAGAAATAAAACAGAGAAAATAATTGACATTTTAATTTATATACTTAATTGTAGTCTTTACTGAGAAAAAATAACGTCAATCTTATTTCGGACAGGAAAAAGTTCATTATTTTAGATTTCCAAAGATCTCTAGTTAATTACTTATTTAATTTTTTATGTGTTTTAGCAGTTAAAATCCATTACCTCAAAACGTTTTTAATGTACAAACTGATTATTTTGGGTTCTAGCAGGCTGACGTGCATAACTTATGCAAATAAAAAATGGCGCTTCAAAATATAAAAATATCCTTGACTTAATAAATATAATGACCCTTGGGGATTATTTGTACGTTAAATTGGCCTGTACATGTCCTAAGACAGTGCCGTAGGTCATGCTACTTTACAAGCTAGACTTTGCATTTGCTTGGACCCGTAGTCCTTACTAACTTCATTGTACCGATGTTTTATGCATTTTACTGATCTTTTTAATTGTCATGGCAATTGTATATGTCTAAAAGAAATAGCATCAGTTCAATAAACTATAATATGCTGATTACTGGAAGGAGTGAAGTAAAGAAATCTTCTACAATAGACCTACGACAATAAAACTGAAAACAAATATTCTATATATAAAAACAATGCTTCTCTTTCCAACTTTCATTGCAAAACTTATCTATGAGCGATGTCTTTAGGTAAGTCGGAAGCCGTTTTGTGAGTTCCGCTGCCGACTTGAAGATGCAAAATCACGCAAAGTAGCAACTTTGTGCTTCATAAAACGGAGTATATTAACTACACATGTGGTACCTATTAGATTATTATTTGATTTTGTTTCATAGAACACACATATATTGTATAGTTTTGCACATTTTAAATATTCTGTTATAATTTTTGTGCTCCATTTAATTATAAGTAATCAAGGCTCAAACCATGTGAAATATCAGTGATATCAAGACGTCTTTAAATTGTTTTTAAAAATTAATAATTATTATTTTAAACCATTGTTTGCACTATCGAATGGTTGTATTTGTGAATATATTTGCTTCTCTCTGTTGTTTGCAGGTCCAGCAATGATTCAACCGCTTTAAAAAAATTACCGCACAATAACCTACACTTTAGCTTTTACAGCGCTATAGTAAAAAGTTCTGCGAACCGGTGTAAATACGACCCTGTTCCAAAATGTCTCAGTGTTATTCAGTTGCAGTAGTGTTTGTGTGTCACCTAAAAATAGATGAACAATTGTTCGACGCGTTGCAACGGACGGTTGTTTTATATTGAGCACTGTACTAGTATCGATGGAACTCTCTGCCATTTATCGGGATCACTGAAAAATACGTGTTTGCGTTTACTGTTACCGGCAGAGCTGTTCAGTCTACGTAATGTAGTTTCAACAACGAATGATTAGTTCAACACGTGAGGGACGCTTGTTTCTGCCGTGTACAGTTCAGATCATGAATGTCACTTCCTTTGCAACGCCTCATACACTGGACACTGTGGCTTGCGTGTAGAGACCCAGGAATTTAGCGAGTTCATTTCACGGCTAGGCTAAACTTCACACTTCTGTATACGCACCAGGCGCTGATATTTGTTCGTAAGCTGTTGCATTCTTGATGAGTACCTTATATATATATTAGACTGTACATGATTAGATCGATTTATTTCTACATGCGTATTGCTGGTTCTCAGTCCTGCAGGGCGTGTTAGGAAACGAGTGGCCCAATCACAAAAGTAACAAGAAAGTACAAGTGTTTCAAGTCTACTGTAGCACTGCTTGAAGTAACGAAATTCGCGGCTCTCATTGTAATAAAATGGGTTCTGTATTCAACCGTGACACAGTTTGAAAGGTAATCATTCCTCAAATGAAATAGCGAGCTATTAACTCAGTAGGAGTCTACGCAGTGACCGTACTGGTAATCATGCTTAAATAATCCTAAACATTTCAAATTGTTTCTAGTATATGCATATATTTGTAACCCTTTATCATAAAACTAAAATGTTATATATAATGTTTAACTTCTATGAGATTATTTCTTTTAATGTTGTATATTGATAAAAAGTATTAACAAATTTCCGTGGCCCGTGCAAGAGCGTAATTGAGGGCCGCCATAGTATTTGAATCAAGGAGGTTGATGGGCCGAGGTGTTGTAGTGGTCAGACTACTCGCCTCCCACTTAGGCGAACTGGGTTCGATTCCCGGTGAAGTCGCTATCGGATTTTCGCATGTGGGAATCATGCCGGACAATGCCTCTGTCGGCGTTTTTCTCGGGGATCTCCCGTTCCCCCCGCCCCTTCAATCTGGCTATATAGAATCTGTTTGGTTTGAACCCAGGACCGCTCGCGCCACAGTCTAGAGCTGGTACAAGTCACCACGCCCCTCGGATAAGTGCGAAAGATGGCGTGTTCGCCAGGCATGCCGTAGCTGTCAGCTGTTGACTCACGTGTCTCACCGACTGTGCCTCGCGGTGACCTTGGACGGTCTCGAGGGAGGGGCGGCGGCGCTGTCTGAAGGCTCTCGACCCGTCACGTGCAACCGGCGCTGTTTCTCCAGCTCCCGCCGCAGAATAGCTACATGCAAATAAAATGGCGTGGCGGTTCCTTTGACGTGTCCTGGGCTTCCGGCTTGCTAGTAGCTTACCGGTCTCTGATTGGCGAACGGCGTTCCGACATGTTGCTGGCCAGTGACGCCATTTTGCTAGCGTTGCGATACAAGCGGCTGTTTCACCTCGGCATAGTTTTTCTCCGTTTTGACCGAGAAAAGCGGGAGCTATAAGGGTTACTTACACTGACACGCGCTGCTAGAGACATCGCCGCTACGCTACGCTCAGGGCTCTGAACTGGCGCGAGGTATTCTCGTAGTGCCCCTTGTACCAACGGCACTTTCAGCAGTGACCATATCATTTTATTAGTGAAAAGCCTGCAGCATAGTTCAATACAGTCTCCTATCGCTGTTTGACTCGTGTCCGGCTAGTATGTTTTAAGATACGGTAGTTTGAAAAAGCCGTTTTTAACTATATTGGAGGGCTCTAAAATAATATTTACAGCATGCGTGGTAACTTTAAAGTACCACTCCGTTCTCGTCTGGGGTACGANTAAAATAATATTTACAGCATGCGTGGTAACTTTAAAGTACCACTCCGTTCTCGTCTGGGGTACGATGTCTTTTAGTAAATAAATATACGGGGGGCACGTTTAATAGTTTCGTAAAAAAAAACAGGATTTCAAACACTCTGCAGCGCAGTTCAAGCGCCAGACGGGCGGAACCCTTAATTACTCTGTGCTAACCCCTCCCCCTCCCCCCCAATCCGTAGACCAAATGTACGCTATTGCTACTATAGTCAGTTCACGACTGGAAGAGACTTTTGAAAATCAACCGTTGAAAAAACACCCTAGCCGTTAGCTACATGNTACAAAATGGGCTTGAAAGTAGATTTTTAGCAGGGCTTCAAGAAAGTCTCTTCCAGTCGTGAACCGACTATATTGTGATGTGTGACCAGTCCAAAAGGGTTGGGGGGAGGACATACTTCCCTGGCATGTGCGAGCGCTCTCGGGAGAGGAAGGAAGAGGGAGGAGCCACGTGCAATGACGATGCGAACGCGAGAATGCAAGCGCAGGCTGCTCCGTGTGGTGCGCGGCGGGGAGAATTCCTCGCATATCTCCGCACTTACCGCCAGTTGAGGCTAATTAGAAAGTCTAGTCGCCGCCGCCGCCGGGAGCGACCAAGGTCGACAAGCACGGCTCGGACAGTGCTCCAACTGCCGTCGTGCTGTTTGGCGCCTCTCTCGTGCGTGTTTGCGCACGTGCGCTCACGGCGCTACACGCCAGTTTGCATTCCTCCTATAGGCTGATCACCGTCAAGTTACCACTTTCCAAAGTCCTCTCATTGGAATAATCAATTAAAATATTTTATTTTATTCTTAGGCGTTAACTACCGAGTGCGGTGGAATATACACACTGTGTTTGTTACCTACATTGCAATATTTATTTTAAAAAGTGGTTAAAGGATAAAACGTGGCTAAAAGGAAAAAGTAAATAGGGACTAAAAGTACTCACTTTAACGTGGACAGCCTATAGTTATGTTACCTTTGCGTTATCTCTATACCAATTTTTTTTATATATAAAAAACCGTAGCTGTGTTTACATTGGAGTTAAAAATGTCTTACTAGACGGCTCGTCAGGCTCGTGTATATAAGTGTATGTTTGCTTATACAGTTGTAAATGTAAGTATGAAAGCTTGCTGTAACAATATTTCAAACAGATGCAGCTATGTACCAACAATTATCTCATCTCTCGCCTTAATTGATACATATACGCCTATTTGCGTTCACAGATTTTCTGTAAACTGGTAGTTTCTGAGCATGTTTGATTTGTTATTCGCACACGCACATATATGTATCTAGAGTCAAAACCTAACCTACTAATGTAATCGTATGCGATTAACAAAATATTCAATACCTGCATTGGTAGTAGTAAAGATTAACACAGAAAAATAACAACAATAATTAGTTTCTGTAATCTAATTTGCTGACACTACGTCACCTTTTGCCTTCTTGTAGTTAGGTCCAATTCTTGCATGGAAACTTTAACTTTACGTCACTCTTAATTCAATGCGAATACATGCTGAGCGATCTATTCCTGAACATAAAGACAACGCAAAGTTAACGTAACGAGCTCCATGTCAACTTCAATGTGAATCGGCCGTAACTGTTAACTGTGATTTCGTAGGAAAATTTAAAACCCCGCAATTTGACACCAGGTCGTTATGAAACTGCACGTGACATTACCAAAACTGTGACATTCACTTTATTATGATCATATTCCTCTCGAATTAGACCTGTAACAGTGGAATATTGTTACACGTGATGGGATTGAGTTACAGAAGACAATTTGTATTTTCTCCTTCCTTTTAAGTAAAATACCGAAAATAGTTCGAAATTGCGGAACTCAACCATTTTCATTATTTATTTTCTGTTTTGAAATTAACGAGTAGGCCTACGGCAAGTGTAAGAAGTGCACCGTAACGCTGGATTAATTATTTTCACTTTCCCCGAGAAAAATTCATGTTTGTAGAACATTTAATCACTGAAATACACGTATACGCGTAAGCACGGATATTACAGGAACTAATTTACTAGTCGGAATGTTTTTTTGTCAATAGCACAGAAGCAAGGGAACGACAAGGACGGCACACGTACGCGAATAAACTGCCCTAGCGCCTTTAAGCACAACGCACTGAACCGGCTTGAAGTGTTGGTCGTGCTGAATGCACCCAAGTGAACTCTGTTGAGCGAAATTTAATGAAGTTGGGTGTCCTTTTCTGGCATGCATATTTTCAAAGGCAACAGTCGAAACTGTTTTTTAGCCCTGCTGGAGGAAATAAAAATAACTTTTCAAAAATGCGTAATGTCTTGATAGTTTTCTTAATAGCCTGAAGCGTGTGTTATTTTCGAAAACTATTTCGCGTATGGAAAACACAGTGAACGTTTCGTTGGCGTGTAGTTTTTCTCAAGGTTCTTCGTTCCAACTATTGCAGTGGCCGAATTAATTTGCGAAATTTCCGTATCTTTTATTATGAGTTCACAAATTTTTATATTTGCCGTATAGAGTTTCATGAAACCTAGTTTGTCTCGAACAGCTAGTAAAAGTAAGCAAATCGACAACCTGGCAGCATTTTTCGCTGAATAAAATTCTTTGATTTGACATTTACTTCATGACCCAAATGAGTTATGTGTGACTCCTTACAGTGATGCCTGCTAATTAATCCTGAATTGACAATATTATCTCAGCCTTGAAAACGTTAATTTCAGCGTAATAATTACAGCTAGATCATGACAAAATGAAAATTTTCATGTGTCTAAAGTTGATAGTCGCAACAAATGCCTTGTATTAATTTACAAGAGAATTACCTACACAAATTAAAATTTTTTTTTGCAGCGTTAGGTATACTGAAATTCAAACTACAGTCTATTCGCGGGGCCACGGTGGGTGAGTGGTTAGCCTGTTCACCCCCACCAAGGCGAACTGAGTTCAATTCCCTGCCGGGTCACCGGATTTTCGCATGTGGGAATCGTGTCGGACGATGCCGTTGGTCGGCGGTTTTTCTCAGAGATATTTCGTTTTCCCCAGCTTTTCATTCCGGCTCCGCTTCATTCTTATCTCAATCAGCTCTCAATACCTCGCTGTTAATAGCCGCCCACTAACATAGTCTATTCGCAGTTTCTTCACACTTATTGAATCAAACCATTGAAAAATCTCCCCGTGTAATGACGTGCTTGGCTGTTTCCTAAATATGTATCACAAGCGTTTCATAATTGTGTTAACATAAAAATACCTGATTATTTATTATATTGAATTACTTTATATATAATATATAACTTACATATTATTTTTAATTAATGTGATTAAAAATAGATAGAAAAATGTGTGTTGGTAATGCCGATTAAGAAATGGTACTTATGTAAAATATTATTACACTGAGTTTTGCACAAATGTTGTGAGTTATCCCTTTGGTGTAATTTTCTATATACATTAAGCTTTGATTGCATGTGGCGGAGTAATATCCTGGAAGTACTGTGAATGGTCTATATTTGGAACTCTTCACACGTGTGCGTGTGCGAGTCAACATTACATTACTATTTTATTTTAGGCACATTTTTAGGTAACTGACATAATTTTAGATGTAGCAAACGTAAAATGCCTTATATTAATTAATTTGTGTAATTTTTCCCGTGTTGAAATAGTTATTTGTTGTGATTTTCTTTCCTTCATAAATAATTAAACTAAATTGGAAATTTAGAATTTTTGCTAATCTATGTTACCTTTTAGTTTATTTTTATAAATAGTATATTATATGTATGTGGATATATGTCATGTGTATGTATATGTGGTTTTGTGCATGTTTGTGTATGCATATGCATATACGCATATACATATAAACATACATGACAAGATAAATTGTGNGTGGTTTTGTGCATGTTTGTGTATGCATATGCATATACGCATATACATATAAACATACATGACAAGATAAATTGTGTAGGTTTACTCTTCAGCTTCCTAATTTTACGGTAGACATCATGTATGGTTTTTTCTCCATTCAGAAAAATAGGTATTAAGTTTTATTTTTATATAAAGTGGCTAAGTGTAAGAGGTGATAATATCTTAACTTCGCCACAAAAAATAAAATACGTTTTACTATTATTATCATTATTATTATTAGAGTAGAAATGTTGGTACAGAGACGAAATGGCGTAGCGGTTCCTTTGATGTGTGCGTACACATTCTCTGNGTGGTTTTGTGCATGTTTGTGTATGCATATGCATATACGCATATACATATAAACATACATGACAAGATAAATTGTATAGGTTTACTCTTCAGTTTCCTAATTTTACGGTAGACATCATGTATGGTTTTTTCTCCATTCAGAAAAATAGGTATTAAGTTTTATTTTTATATAAAGTGGCTAAGTGTAAGAGGTGATAATATCTTAACTTCGCCACAAAAAATAAAATACGTTTTACTATTATTATCATCATCANAGGTTTACTCTTCAGCTTCCTAATTTTACGGTAGACATCATGTATGGTTTTTTCTCCATTCAGAAAAATAGGTATTAAGTTTTATTTTTATATAAAGTGGCTAAGTGTAAGAGGTGATAATATCTTAACTTCGCCACAAAAAATAAAATACGTTTTACTATTATTATCATCATCATTATTAGAGTAGAAATGTTGGTACAGAGACGAAATGGCGTAGCGGTTCCTTTGATGTGTGCGTACACATTCTCTGATTGGCTGCGCGAGGCTCTGAGAGCTGGTCTTGTAGCCTGATTGGCCAATGCATGCTGCGAAATGTTCGCTATTGACTGGGCTGCCTACTGGAGCAATAGGTTACCAGGCGCTAATTAGCGAACGGCGTTCCAACATTTTGCTGGCCAGTGACGCAATTTTTCTGGAGTGTGCCGCTGTTTCGCGTCTATAGATAATGATGTGTGAGCGCAGTGTGTGGCGGGTGGGGCGTGGTCCGATCAGAAGCAGGACTCCGTAGTGCTTCTTTGTGCGCGGCGACTGGGAAAGCTTTGTTAAGTATGCATAAGCGCCGACCTTCGCCGTCACACAATGGTCGCCCGTCTGTGCGGCTGGAATGTGGCGTAAGTGCTGACACCTTTCCTCAGAAGGCTACCGGCTCCCGCGACTGCCGTCCTCCGTCCAGGCTGGGTGCTGGACCGTCGTGTTCTCCAGCCGCTGTGCCACAGTCACGACAGACGATTAAAACTGGAGTGCCGCATTTAACTCTTTCACTCACTGAAGCATAACTTATACAGTTTTAGGCATTGCGATTAGCACATTTTTTGTTCGTAAAGGCTGTTCACAGCAAAGTAAGCACTTTTGAAATTAACATTTGAAAAATATATCCTATCATAACCACGTAATACTGCGCTATGTACACTGATATGCAGGCTCTCATGACAGCGAATTACTTAAAATAGTCTGTCATATATCGTGAGCAATACAAGTGTGCTTGTGCTCTATGTTATTGGCAGCAGATGTTTGTGAGAATACGGACTTAACTCTCAACAACGAATGACGTCTTCCATGCGTAAGGGACTTCGCTTGTTGGATACTTGTTTTCTTTCGCGTGCAATGTGTGGCTCTCTGCTACGTCCCATGTAGAGGACACAGTGACTGAAAGGATTGAGAAGAAAAAACAGGCCAGTGGGGTAAAAGCGATCACGCATAAAAATGCGGAAAAAGTAACAAAAAACATTAGTATGTATTGGTTGCATGAACTTTAAACGTCTAGATATTGCTTGTAATGTCATCTCCAGCATAAATGAAAACCAAATTGTGTAGTTCCTGCAATCACATGTCAAATTCACGAGTGTACTATTTTTTTTTCCTATTTGAAAATGAAACAAACCATGGCAATGAAGAAATGAAAATAATGAAAGATAAAAGGCATTTTATTAATTTTTTAAAATAGATTATATTAAGAGTGGTCTTACAAAATTATGGGGACAGTTAAGGCATTTTAAAATGCAAAATTTTTCTGACATTCAGAAATATAAAAATGTTAAATATGTTCTCTTTATGGTCACATAAATGTCTTGAGATTATTCATGTGAATCATTTTCAATGTTAATTATATTTCTGAGTTATTATTTTTAATATTTATATGTTTCAAGAATTGTAAAAGTGCTATTTTCAGAAGTAGCTCTGCAGAAAAGGNAAGTAGCTCTGTAAAAAATGTTTAATAATTATATATATTTTAACACTTTGATTGCGGTACAGATTGACTGGAAATCAAGACAAGTAACAAGTGAGTCTCCTATATTCACGACTGTATCACCGTCAGTTCTGCTGTTCTCCATATTCCCATTTACTACCTTCGTATTGGTCCTTACATTAAACAACTTTCATTACTGGCTGGCTCCCCACGTAGCAAGAGACAGTCGCCCGACTGTTGTTTTACTGATGGCATTGCTGCATTACTGCTGGCCCAGAAAACTTATGGGTCTACACAACTGGCCCTGCTATGGTTAACTGCTGGCACCACGACATTTGACATGCCATGTGGGGCACACTGATAGAATGTTGATGGAAATGAAACTGATGGTTGAAAGTATGTGAACTACTAATGACCCATAAATGGCTTACGAACTGTATTCCAGTAATGGCCGCACATAACCAGTACTTATTGCTGGTGAAATTATGGGTAGCCATCTGCTGGCCATTTGATGGCTGTGAAGTGGTACATCGATGGACCATTGCTGGTGCAATTTGGCTTATTATGGGAATTTTTATGGCTCCCACTCTTCGCAGAGTTTCTTCAAACTACACATACGTATATGAATATATGTTTGTTTGTCTAATATAATTATAGATTACATTATACAATGAGTGGATTATTTGTAAATACAGTGTATAATGATGGAAATATCTATGGCAAAAGCGGTAAATACAGTATTAGGTGTGACTCCGCGACTGGTATTGAATAATTTGACATATGCAATGTTTTACATGTACGACTACTTATAATTAAAATGAGAAGTTAAAAAAAATCAATAACCACCTTTATAAAATTAACATTGACGGGCTTTTGTTTTTCCACATCACTAAAATATTCATATATGCCGAATGCATTTCAAAACAGATGAGTAGCATCCAAGTGACATACATACTGAGAAAAATTACATTAAAGTCAAGTTTTTTGGGTTAATATTGCGATTCAGGTAGGAAGTTTTCTCTCAACGACAGTATTTTCTTTATTTATCTCCATCTTTTTTGAAACTGATTTGTTCGCATGGTTAATTTTATGGCTATGGAATAACTGGTGTAATTTATATTATATTGGTGTTTGTTAATAATTAAAGTCCGAATATATTCTAAGTTAGTTCATCTAAAAATAAGAATACATAGTGGAGTAGTGGTTACCATGCTGGTATGTCACTGCAAGGGGCGTAAATTCGCGCCTCCTCCCCTCAACCAGTAAGCATAAGATTGCCATGTTGTATAATGTATTTAATAGTTAAGTGAACAAAATTAAAAAAAACCAAGAAATGCTGAGAATGATACTAATAATAATCAATTTTAAAAGATAGTGTTTGACATATGATGGAAGCATGGCTAGCCATCAGTAGGCCATCTGGTGGCTGTGAAGTAGTGCATCGNAGACGATTAAAACTGGAGTGCCGCATTTAACTCTTTCACTCACTGAAGCATAACTTATACAGTTTTAGGCATTGCTTTTAACACATTTTTTGTTCGTAAAGGCACAGCAAAGTAAGCACTTTTGAAATCAACATTTGAAAAATATCTCCTATCATAACCACGTAATACTGCGCTATGTACACTGACATGCAGGCTCTCATGGCAGCGAATTAAATAGTCTGTCATATATCGCGAGCAATACAAGTCAAGTGTGTGCTTGTGCTCTATGTTATTGGCAGCAGATGTTTGTGAGAATACGGACTTAACTCTCAACAACGAATGACGTCTTCCATGCGTAAGGGACTTCGCTTGTTGGATACGTGTTTTCTTTCGCGTGCAATGTGTGGATCTCTTCCTGTGCTACGTCCCATGTAGAGGACACAGTGACTGAAAGGATTGAGAAGAAAAAACAGGCCAGTGGGGGAAAAAGCGATCACGCATAAAAATGCGGAAAAAGTTACAAAAAACATTAGTATGTATTGGTTGCATGAACTTTAAACGTCTAGATATTGCTTGTAATGTCATCTCCAGCATAAATGAAAACCAAATTGTGTAGTTCCTGCAATCACATGTCAAATTCACGAGTGTACTATTTTTTTTTTCCTATTTGAAAATGAAACAAACCATGGCAATGAAGAAATGAAAATAATGGAAAATAAAAGGCATTTTATTAATTTTTTAAAATAGATTATATTAAGAGTGGTCTTACATAATTATGGGGACAGTTAAGGCATTTTAAAATGCAAAATTTTTCTGACATTCAGAAATATAAAAATGTTAAATACGTTCTCTGTATGGTCACATGAATGTCTTGAGATTATTCATGGGAATCATTTTCAATGTTAATTATATTTCTGAGTTATTATTTTTAATATTTATGTTTTTCAAGAATTGCAAAAGTGCTATTTTCTGAAGTAGCTCTGTAAAAAATGTTTAATAATTATATATATTTTAACACTTTGATTGCGGTACAGATTGACTGGAAATCAAGACAAGTAACAAGTGAGTCTCCTATATTCACGACTGTATCACCGTCAGTTCTGCTGTTCTCCATATTCCCATTTACTACCTTCGTATTGGTCCTTACATTAAACAACTTTCATTACTGGCTGGCTCCCCACGTAGCAAGAGACAGTCGCCCGACTGTTGTTTTACTGATGGCATTGCTGCATTACTGCTGGCCCAGAAAACTTATGGGTCTACACAACTGGCCCTGCTATGGTTAACTGCTGGCACCACGACATTTGACATGCCATGTGGGGCACACTGATAGAATGTTGATGGAAATGAAACTGATGGTTGAAAGTATGTGAACTACTAATGACCCATAAATGGCTTACGAACTGTATTCCAGTAATAGCCGCCCATAACCAGTACTTATTGCTGGTGAAATTATGGGTAGCCATCTGCTGGCCATTTGATGGCTGTGAAGTGGTACATCGATGGACCATTGCTGGTGCAATTTGGCTTATTATGGGAATTTTTATGGCTCCCACTCTTCGCAGAGTTTCTTCAAACTACACATACGCATATGAATATATGTGTGTTTGTCTAATATAATTATAGATTACATTATACAATGAGTGGATTATTTGTAAATACAGTGTATAATGATGAAAATATCTATGGCAAAAGCTGTAAATACAGTATTAGGTGTGACTCCGCAACTGGTATTGAATAATTTGACATATGCAATGTTTTACATGTACGACTACTTATAATTAAAATGAGAAGTTAAAAAAAATCAATAACCACCTTTATAAAATTAACATTGACGGGCTTTTGTTTTTCCACATCACTAAAACATTCATATATGCCGAATGCATTTCAAAACAGATGAGTAGCATCCAAGTGACATACATACTGAGAAAAATTACATTAAAGTCAAGTTTTTTGGGTTAATATTGCGATTCAGGTAGGAAGTTTTCTCTCAACGACAGTATTTTCTTTATTTATCTGCATCTTTTTTAAAACTGATTTGTTCGCATGGTTAATTTTATGGCTATGGAATAACTGGTGTAATTTATATTATATTAGTGTTTGTTAATAATTAAAGTCCGAATATATTCTAAGTTAGTTCATCTAAATATAAGAATACATAGTGGAGTAGTGGTTACCATGCTGGTATGTCACTGCAAGGGGCGTAAATTCGCGCCTCCTCCCCTCAACCAGTAATCATAAGATTTTCATGCTGTATAATGTATTTAATAGTTAAGTAAACAAAATTACAAAAACCAAGAAATGCTGAGAATGATGCTAATAATAATCATTTTTAAAAGATAGTATTTGACATATGATGGAAGCATGGCTAGCCATCAGTAGGCCATGTGGTGGCTGTGAAGTAGTGCTTCGATGGGTCATTAGTGTTGTATACAAGCATATTAGCCATACTTGGGCCAATTGTGTTCACTACACCTGGGCTAGTTATGGGCAGAGTATGGCAAATTAGTGGTGCCACTTCAGGACCAGCAATGGTGCCGGGTACATGCCAGCTGTTTGCCAACTTTTTTCTGGCTTGGCATCCAACTGTAAACCATAAATGGGCCAAGTGTGTTTTGCTACATGGGTCTCTGCCAATATAATGCCGAGTTGAAAGTTTCCCAATCACTTCTTCGTACAATCCATCCTGTTAATTTCAGCAATTTGCACTTTGTGTGTTGCTGACGTAATATTACTGTGCATAGAAACTTATGTAAAGTGCAGGCGAAGTATTATTTCCTCGCCCGTATCTCTAAAGAATGTGGATGTCGAAATATCACGGCAAAATGCCTACAACTCAGTTAAATTCAGACGACGTAATATTACCATTGAGTAAAGATATACCTAGTGTGGACTTCCCCAGGTTAAAGTTTCTGACCACTCCAGCAGGTAAGAATCTGTAGTTCTTGGTATGAACACCACGTAGCGCTAGTCCATTGTGGCGGCTGCTTGGGGAAGTTGACAGCATTGCCACTGTGACATCTACCCTCTCTCTCACTCATACTCCATCTCTGTCTCTCCCAGACAAAATTCCACAACAGTAGAACGTGTTATGAATGTCTGCTATACCCACGAAGCTAGGACAGACAAGATGTCGGACACCCGAGTAATTACCTCAAGCCGTATATGTCCGTTTACGAAAAGAACACAGGTTCTGAAAACGTATGTATGTACAAAATGAAACTTAATGTACGAGTAAGTAACGAAAAACGTTGCAAAGTACTCACACGGTCATAATAAAACAATAAACACAACTTTATAAAAAAGGCGATAACTGTGGAGTTAGATAATGTATAATACATATCACGCGGACATTTTGCAGGCAGTGAATGTAGCTCAGTGTGTTGGTGAGCGGGTCTGCGCCACATAATGATATACTATAGAGTTCACATCCCCCCCGTGAAAGGAAGTATTTTATGTCTATTGATATTTATAACTTATGTTATTGTTAGAATACGTTTATTTCCATAATCACTTTGTTTATAAGCAATAATACGTAAGTAATGGCATAGTGTAATCGACTAGCTGTGGTTGTTTGCTAATCAAATCGATTGGTTTCTAAAGTACATAATTTGAGCTGTGTAGCGTGAGTAATGTTAACCTTAAGTTTAATACTGTGATAGTTCTGCCATTTTTTGGCATTCTAACCGTAAAGGCTTGTTAACTTACCGAAAGCACAAGATTAATTATTATGCTCATTAAAGATACATATGTAAATACATCTCCCCACCGGAAATAAAATAAAACATTTAAACATAAAATTAGAAAACAAAATAACAACTTTTATATAATTTTAATATAACAAATGCGTGATCCTCCCTTGAACATTAAGGATTTTTATAGCATTTTGTGGTTTCATATGTGCATTTTAGCCCATTGGTTATAAATAATATTTTAACTATTAATTTGTAATATTACAGCTTTCGTATTTTGTTCACAAATATAAATATGAAATCCCCCCCCCCTCCTCCACATGTTTCCATACATAAGCAGTACCATTACTCATTTTAATGTTCCATACATTAAAAGTACTCGTACTTAGAAACCTAAATAAATGCAGTCTTCAGGGGAAAGAAACAATCTTCGTACTTTTGAATGCACCACAAAGCGCCTACATATAACATTTGGTTGCATTTGTGCACCTGCCCCCTTGCGAGCTAACTGCCTGCCATTTACAATTTTCTGTTAGCACTTTAGTTAACGTGTGGGTATGAACTGATGCGTTCTTTCTTCTCTTCTTCTATAGAAACTTGTATGCCTTCTGTTGTGCCCATGGGTGTAACAGAAGGTAGTATAAGTTCGGTATCGTGTAGTGCCGGCTTAAAAGACTCACGCCTCTCCCAGAATTTAGGTACAGGAAACTTCATAAAACCCTTTTTAAATATCGGAAGACATAGTGTTTTGAAAATATGATACACTACATACTGCTAGTATCTTACTAACATCTTAAAATTGACATTGTTAAGTGGTAGGGGAATGCTAGTTAAGAGGAGAAAATACCCACAATGAAAGAATCGAAATTAAATGTGCTGTATGAATTAACACTCCCTCGTTATAAAGATGATCTTACATGTTATAAAATATATTTCGTTCGTATAGTATAATCATGCAAACAAAATGAGTGGTTAACGAAAAAAGTATTTACTCATTCAAAAAACATGGTGCACAGAGAACATGACTACTTTTAGGAAAAGTGAATTATAATTTTGTAAATATACCACAAAGTTAACACACAAGTATGCCCTACTGCCACAACTAATTCCAATTGTTACATATTGTTCGTAAATTGTTATATTTATCCATCAGTAGGCTAGAAGACGACAATCATTCCATAATAGATTAAATAATTTTGACACAGTAAAGAATTTAAAAATAATTTTTTTTAATTCTTGTTAACAACTGTACACTATGAACAGATAAATTATTTGATTAGACTGCGTTTAAACACAACTGCGCACTTTAATTTAGCGTAAGCTGTGAAGTCTGAAGTAAAGCTGGGTTTACAATAGAAAATTTAAGTGTTAAATTATGTGTTAAGACGTATGCAGAAGAAACGAAAGTGTGTTACCTTATGTGTTGGCTTCCAGTGGAATTTAGCAGGTCGTATGCTCAGAACCCAGCAGACGGTGCTGTTGGCGGGATACGGCTATTTACTGTAATGTAAGTATAAATAATATTAAAACTTCGTGTGTGTGCACATGTTAACGATTATATTTGTTCACGCATATAAGCTTCTCTGATAGAAAATGTCGGCTTTGAAGTATGATCTGCTTAGATATGGTTGTGAAATACAAAGTTAGGTTAGGAATAGGTAAGTATAACAGACTTGTCGCCTGTTTCCATTGGCTAGAATTAAGAATTGAAATGATATTGGAAACTGCACATACAGAAGATGTGTTTCCGTATGACAGATAAGCTCTTACTGCATAATTCTTAATGCATATTTTTTTTTATTCTTAACCTANTCTTACTGCATAATTCTTAATGCATATTTTTTTTTATTCTTAACCTAGCTTAACTATTAGCGATTGGCACCGAGTCATTGCATCCAACTGATGTTTAGTGTAGAACTAGTTTTTTTTCGTAATGTAGTCTGAAGTAGAATATTGCCACTCTCTGTGTTATGTCTAGTTTTCATGCGTTCGTTGTTGTTAACATTACTGATAACTGATATTCAGTGTAGAATANACTCTCTGTGTTATGTCTAGTTTTCATGCGTTCGTTGTTGTTAACATTACTGATAACTGATATTCAGTGTAGAATATAAAATGGTGTGCTATGTTACACTCGTGTAACTGTAAGCACACATAGCTGCCAGTTTTTGAGACAATAACGACTAATGCATATCATTAAACACGGATCTTACAAAGACGACAATTGTATTGTCGCTTTAAAAAACATATGTTAGAGTCGAGCCTTATACGGGATCATCAATGTCCTTTTCCCGCAGTATTCATAAGGTTTTCTGCTTAATGAGATGCACACGCATACAGCGTTCGCATTCGTCTAGTACGTAAATGTTGTACAAGTCTCGGGAAATGACATACGCACGTACATGGGGTAATGAATGTGTCTACGTCTCGTGCCTTTACAGCTTATAGGCTACTATTTTGAAAAGCGATTTATATATAGTTCATAATTGTTTCCTTATATTTCTTTTTCTAAAGAGTGGCAAGGAGGCATTAATTTTCGAAAAAAAGGCACTGAGAAAAGTTTTTAACAATGTACATTCTTTAACCTATAGTGATCTTTAAAATCCGTGATAAACGCAGCCAGTTTTCTTCGTGATTTGTTATAAACCGGGCGTGGCAATGAATTTATAANTCTTTAAAAGCCGTGATAAACGCAGCCAGTTTTCTTCGTGATTTGTTATAAACCGGGCGTGGCAATGAATTTATAGTTAATATGCAGGGCAGTGAGAACACAGCCAATTTCTTACAAGGCAAGACATGGATGAGTGTAAACGTTATATCAAATTTAGAAAATCAACTATTATTCATACCATTATTAGTGTTAAAATTAAATTTACCTCTAGTTTTTACCAGTTTTAATAACACATTATAGATAACTGCGTTTACTCCGTCAAATACTTATTCAATCCTTACTTGAAAAAATGTCTGTGATTGATTAAAAGCAACACTTTCATTGTCATGCGCTTTTCAGCCACAGCTTCTAATGGGTTGGTAATTTTAAATCTATGCGCCTACGTTCCAGCACAGATTCAGTATTCGTTTTCCGTCAAAATTCTTGTTCAGAATCTTATCAGTTGTCTAGTTGCTGTAAAGGATGCAAATAAGTATGCCTGTCGGAATGTATCAAGTATCGAGCCGAGTGGCGTATGCTTATAGTTTACATAAGTGCATTCCTAGGTTCGGACACAGCCTTAATGCCACTTGAATCGACAAATTTAACGCACTGATTATTTATACAAACAGTCACCTGTAGTAGATCACAACCCCAAACTGTAAACACTGAGTCACATTGTAGACCTTCGTGCGTCTAACATATATTTCTCGACTAGTGAACAATCATTTCCCGTCAATTTACTTTCACATAAGAACGTAATGAAAATGCTGCTATAATGTATGACATCATTAATGATTAATATAAAATTTTGTAATTGTAAGTGCTAACAGTACTCGTATTTTATCACGAACACCTAAAATATAGTAAAGTAATACATTAGAATTAAAAACAATGACCTCTATATATTTATGATAATTCATTTTCGCAGATAAAATAAAACCAAATATTAGTTGATATCGCTGCAGATTTCAATAAATAGATAATTCTACGACAGAAACGAAATACATGCCATGGTCGATACTAGTAAAACATGAGTTGGATATTCACAACTGCAACGAATGCTGATAACTCGCATGCGACAGGCTCGCCTTTAGCAGAACATGAACGAGCNCGACAGGCTCGCCTTTAGCAGAACATGAACGAGCTCGTAGGTGAGCCGAGGCCAGGGTGATACCCTACTTTTGCTGACTGCAGAACTGGCAACACCGCACGGGTTTGACTGTTGCGTCGTCTGCTGCCTGCTAACTCCCAGTCGAGAACACTACCGCTCCTCTGAATCATCCCAAGAACTAACATAAAAAACTGGTGAGACTTTTCCCTATCCCATGGCCGCTCTAGTGTATATCTTTACTCAATGATATTACGTCGGCAGCACTCGAAGTGATANCGTTTGGCAATAGCTTCTGCTATCATGAAACTAATTTTTGTAACTGTCTCGGAGTTTTCTTTTGGTTTTTTGAACGACGCCTGTTGACCGATCATATTTAGCTTCAACGAATTTACACTATCGACTCGAATTTGACCTTTGTACGTATCGTATTTAGAAGCGTGTTTTGTAGAATAATGCCGCCTAACATTGTATTCCTTGCAAACTGCTATTTTGTGATTACATATAAGACACAGTATGTTTTCATTATGTTCTGTGATAAAAAAGTCTTCAGTCCAACTGTTTTGAATATTCGACATTCTGTGTCAACTTTACGCTTTTTCTCTGTTGACATCCTGATCTGAAACAACCATAAGACAACACAAAATTATGCACCTACTTAAGTAAATATGTATCTCAAAATTTACTCAAACAATGTAGGTATGGATAACAAAAGACAATCGTTAACCGTAATTAAATAAATATACTTCATCTATTTGTTAAGATTTAAATTAAGTACCTACGTTTATTCACCACTTTTCACTACAAGAAACTTCATTCACTATTAATTTACAAATGAAACACAATCGCGATCGAACAAAACAAACCAAATAAGTAATTACTCGCGTCGTGACAAACTTTGCCGGCCAAGTGACTTTGAGCGAGCGACACGGCGGCGGTGCTACGAGCGCGAAGGTGAGGTGAGAGGGTGGGGCGCGTCTCAGTGCACGCGCGGATTTGATACCTACGAAGCGCAGTTCGTGTTATTGTTTATAAATCGTAGGTAACTATTATTTACTTGGGTACAAACATGTGAATATTATTCGTAGTCGATAAAATAAACATATTATCTAAGAGACTTTTTAAAGATTGTTTGCGCAATATTTGTCTATGATATGTCATCATCTATCTATGCTATGACTTTAAAAATTTTAACTTGCTCGCGGGCCGGATGTAGGGCCTACGCTGGCCGGATGGTGGCCCGGGGGCCGTATGTTGGACGGGCCTGCTGTAAAGGATGCAAATAAGTATGCCTGTCGGAATGTATCAAGTATCGAGCCGAGTGGCGTATGCTTATAGTATACATAAGTGCATTCCTAGGTTCGGACACAGCCTTAATGATACTTGAATCTACAAATTTAACGCACTGATTATTTATACAAACAGTCACCTGTAGTAGATCACAACCCCAAACTGTAAACACTGAGTCACATTGTAGACCTTCGTGCGTCTAACATATATTTCTCGACTAGTGAACAATCATTTCCCGTCAATTTACTTTCACATTAGAACGGAATGAAAATGCTGCTATGGTGTATGACATCATTAATGATTAATATAAAATTTTGTAATTGTAAGTATTAACAGTACTCGTATTTTATCATGAACACCTAAAATATAGTAAAGTAATACATTAGAATTAAAAACAATGACCTTTATATATTTATGATAATTCATTTTCGCAGATAAAATAAAACCAAATATTAGTTGATATCGCTGCAGATTTCAATAAATAGATAATTCTACGACAGAAACGAAATACATGCCATGGTCGATACTAGTAAAACATGAGTTGGATATTCACAACTGCAACGAATGCTGATAACTCGCATGTGACAGGCTCGCCTTTAGCAGAACATGAACGAGCACGTAGGTGAGCCGAGGCCAGGGTGATACCCTACTTTTGCTTACTGCAGAACTGGCAACACCGCACGGGTTTGACTGTTGCGTCGTCTGCTGCCTGCTAACTCCCAATCGAGAACACTACCGCTCCTCTGAATCATCCCAAGAACTAACATAAAAAACTGGTGAAACTTTTCCCTATCCCATGGCCGCTCTAGTGTGTATCTTTACTCAATGGTATTACGTCGGCAGCACTCGAAGTGATANACTTTTCCCTATCCCATGGCCGCTCTAGTGTGTATCTTTACTCAATGGTATTACGTCGGCAGCACTCGAAGTGATAATGAAATGATCTTCCATCTAATGCCACAGTGTTTAGCACAAGTACAAAGTAATTAGTCAATTGCTAACCAACTCCCTTAACGTCATATACTGAGAGTATAATGTCTTTTGACGTGGATACGAACCCACGCTGTTCATCAGGTATAGTCTAACACTTCATCCGACTAGGTCACAAAGCCTGGAGTTTGCCTACATAAAGTTCATGTATCGATGTTTAATTGTGGAAATTGGCCATTAATGGCAATAAGGATAGAAAAGTTTTCCTTGTTATGACCGAACCATGTAACGCAGTGGTAACACACTGGACTCGCATTTGAGGGGATGACTTGTGTTCGATTCCCGGTCCGGCCTTCATGAATTCGGTTTTCCATGGTTTTCCGAAATCACTCCAGGTGAATGCTGGATAGGTCCCCGATCTTGCTTGTCTGAACAACTTGCTCCGCCTCTAATGACCCCGTGGTTAAGGTAAAATTCACAAACTCGTACTTTTATGTCACTTTTACAATTGGTCAGTGCGTTATTTGACTTTTCTTGGAGAACACTTAGATAGGTAAAAACAAATACGATACAAAATGCAAGCCTAATCATCGTCTTCTAATGCAACAACAAATAACCAATGAACGGTTTATGATCTGCATGATTGTACAAAAGACTGTGAATGTGAAGTCTATCGTACAGGTCAGTGACCTCGCGAATTTTTGAGATGCTATGGGTTGTCGAGAGTGCTCGACAAGGCAGTTCAAAAACAAAACGTCACTTTTAGTGTGAAACGTTCACCCACGGGCTGTTCCCGCCTTGAAGGCAGTATTAGCATGGATGAGAACAGAATGGGAAGTTGCTTAATGGAACCAGCTGCCTACTCTAGGGACAGGCCTGTGTTTCCCAGACAGCATGGAGACCGGATGAGGTGAGAGCCACAGTCGAAAAAACCGACTCGGAACCGCCAGGGATGCATCCTGGATCATCGCTGTGGGAGTACGACGGGCCGATCGCGTAACTATCGAGATCGTTCGTAATTCACAGCGATGACGAACCTCGCAGTTGCGAAATGACTTCGGTTGGTATCGCGGTCAGTTGCACCAACTACGTAGCGCTGTGAGAGTTGGCGGATTCTGACACGTCCATGGCGTGCCTGAAATACGTGCTGGCGTCCAGCGGCGAAGTGAAATCTGCTTAGCTGTTAACTTTCCCACTCATGGAATGTGAGGAGAGTCTCACATTGAAAACATTACGCAAGTAATGCATTTTACTGTGCTGGTTGGTAGTACGTTAAGCATGATTTGATATTTTTTTCTCTATTAGTTACAAGAAATAGTGCTTTTGAAAATACAATAATATCCTATAATAAGGGATATGCATATTTCGCGTTATTAATTGGCGGCTACTAGATTTCCAACTCTTATGAGTTTGTATTGCTTCTGCCATTGGACCACAGTTTAAGTGATACGTTATGTAGATAACTGATCCAATAATAAACTATTAACTATGAAAATATCGAATCAGTTACAGTCAACCCTAAAGTAAAACTGGGCCCTTTCTGAGCTGGAAGTCAGATTTCTGCTCATGTACTCAACATTGACCAACCCCAAACCAACACAACTGTCAAAGTCACATGGTCATTAGTTTTCAAAAGACAAGTACTTTTATATTAATAAAATACTTTTACCAGTTTGAATTTAATCAAACTGCATTACAAATTGGTTGGAGGAAGTATACAGACTTATCAAAGCACTTGTTTACTAAACTGTGTTATAATCTCAATTCCTATTCACGCCCTTTACGATAGTCGCGTTGGTAGGAAAACAGTTCATTGTTGGGACACGGAGAGTGGATCTGCGTAGCGAGATCACCCTACCCTATATTCACTCAATGGTTTCTACTGGAAGAGGACATTGCTGACACTTGTCCGAGGCACGTTTAACTGCTAAGAATTATCTCCGGTGGAATTGTCAAATTTGTGGGTTCCTACAATCATGACCATATGGAAAGCATACGACTCTTCGTTCAATCATTATAACAACAAACACATTTTTGGTATTAAGTGTCTGTGCCTTCGCTTATTTAGCATTCTAATGGGCCAATTCATTGGGAGCAAATTGCTAACTTCTGACTACCGAGTGTNCTGTGCCTTCGCTTATTTAGCATTCTAATGGGCCAATTCATTGGGAGCAAATTGCTAACTTCTGACTACCGAGTGCATTTATCATCAGATACTTCGGAAGTCTGCCCATTTTCTAGTAAGAGGGCTGAGTGAGTAGCAGTAAACAGTAAATTAATTGTTTACAGCCCAATCAAGAGAACGAAATAAAAGAGTGTTGGAGGAAAGAAACGCTTTCCGCAAAAGTGGCAGCCAACAAACGAAAGAGAGTGGCTCGATTTTAGCAGGGGACTGAGAGGTCTGGCATATGACTACAGCTGACCTCGAAAACTTTTTTTTCCGTTCTGTTCAGTCATAGAGCAACCAAGTTTTTTTGTGTACGTTTACAGCGCGGACGTCCAGGCTCGGCAGAAAACATCCTCGCAGGTAGTGCGTGGGCAAATTGGCTGTTGACTGCTCCTTTTGCTTTGGAGGTTTCTCCTTGGGCTTAGCACTTAGCACGGTGTGAAAGAGGGAAAAGTTACGTGGCTCATTGAGCAAGAGATCTCCAGTAGTTGAGTCATAGGGTATTAAAAATGCAGAGGCGAAACAACCGCTTGTACAGCGAATTGCAGTCGCGCACGCCGACAAAATGGCGTCACTGGCCAGNAAAATGCAGAGGCGAAACAACCGCTTGTACAGCGAATTGCAGTCGCGCACGCCGACAAAATGGCGTCACTGGCCAGCAAAATGTCGGAACGCCGTTCACCAGGCAGCGCGTGGTAATTTATTCGCAGTCGGCAGCCCAGCCAATAGGGAGCCTTTCTCAGCAAGCAGTAGCCAATCAGACATAAAGCCAGTTCCGAGAGCCTCCACGCAGCCAATCAGCCAACCGCCACGCCATTTCGTCTCTGTGAACTTATTTACTCTGTGGACGCGTCGTGACGTCTTGTGGAATCTCTCAGACTTTAGCCATCCACGCAATATTGTCTAAATGAAGTTTATTCGACGTTATTAAAAATTGTATTCGAGTTTATAAACTATCACTAAGATATTACTGTCAGCATAAGAAGAATATGAGTGAACCTTTGACCCGTAAAACAATTTTCCGAGCTATAATATTTATGAATTCCTTTCAGAAGTGCTGAGAAAAGCTGAACTGACCAGCGTACACGCGTACCTGTTTTTAAAAGTCGGCAATGCAAAAGCNTTTCAGAAGTGCTGAGAAAAGCTGAACTGACCAGCGTACACGCGTACCTGTTTTTAAAAGTCGGCAATGCAAAAGCTGTTGAAGGTGCCACTTGTTTGTACGCGCCCTACTCACACAGCGAGGGGAACTGCCTGTGGCATGTTACGCCAAAAATGTTTAGTTTGAAATACGACGGAAATATTCACGAGTTATCCGTATTTTTATCCGAGGTACTATATTCTTGTATCCCTGTCCATCTCGGGAACGACGGTGCCCGCAGTGCCTAATGAATAATCTTGTCTACTCTTATTCAAGTGTACCCGCAGATATTATTTAAACTGTTTTTGGGGCTTGTCGCTAATGAGTATATGAAGAAATATTGACGCTATTACTTTCCATTGTGAAGGGAGGGTCTCGAAACTACGCAGTAATTATGGGTTTTAACATTTGTTTTAATTAAAATATTGACGGTCGCTCATAATAGTTAGGCCTACGTTTTACAAATTGCTACCCTTTTTTTTCTTACTTACTTATTACACTGTGTTATTTGATAGCTGTGAGAAAGCAATAACTTATTAATTTCGGTTTTTTATTTTTTTGTTTATTAATACAATTATACAGCAATAGTTTAAATTCTAGTTCTTATGAAGTCCGTACAGCAAGGCAAGGTAAATAGTTAAAACTCTATAGCACGGGTTCTTATACTTCTTAATTTCGAGGACCCCTTTGATATGATGCACATTTTGTCGGACCCCCAACCAGAAAATATTTTCATGTATACAACTTGTTTATTTTTTACATATGAATTGTTAAAACCTCAACTTAATTTTGCAGCAAAGTTTGCAAAAACTCGCTTCATTAATAGCAAAAAAAGATACATGGTTACAGCATAATAGTGATAGTTTTATAACAAGTAAAGTACATTTGTTTCACTTGTAGGCCTGTGACTGTAAACCGAAGGACCACCGGGAGTCCACGGACGACATTTTTAAGAATTGCTGCTTTATAGAATCACACATATGAGGCTTGTTTGTACTAAATGCACATATAGTGATCCGAGCGTAATACCCTCCGTAATTTCTACTATCCCGAATGATGTAGTTACCACAGGCTGGTTCACGGCTGACGCGACGTGTTTATATATGTCGGGAACTTGGACGGATGTTTACGGCGTTGTTTGTTGTGTTTCGCAACCGAACCTCATGGAGTGACATGGACTGTGTTTCCATCGTTTCGTGCCCCTCGTTTCGGTGCAAAACAATACGCGAGCCCCTTTCACACTCCCATTCACCTTCTAAGGTATGGCGGTCTATGTTTAATTATGTTCACTGTACACATAAAACGACATCGAATAAGAGAAGTGTCTCCCTTAGTGGGAATCATCATTCGTTGTTTAGACTATTTCCCGTACTCGCAAAACACCTGCTGCCAGTAATACTCTCAGAGAATAGCTACTGCTACGTTAAGATATTTCCAAAACATGTTATTTATATTTTTCTTGTAAAATATATATTTTAATGTTAAATTTTCTGGAAAAATAAATTAACCATTAAAATAACGTGCCGGTATTCCTTAAGAAATATCACGTAAATAATTTTTGTTTGGAGCTGTTATCTTAAAAATTGATGCACTGAGAAGTAATTTATTTAACATTGATTCCCTATTTAAATAAACTCCGTAGCTGCAGGCTTGGTATGCTTCGTCCTTGAACTCTTCATTCATCACATTAGCGTTCCATAAGGAAGGTTGCGTCTTTCAACTAATTATTTTGTATTTTAAGTAGTGTATTCATAAACAGAAATATTTTCTTTATGTTTTTTTGATACACTTAATACCTAATGCAATTAAACCTTTTTTATGATATAGAAATAACAAAAACTAAACTATTTGCGCGGAATCGAAACGTTGGCTACATCAAGATATGGCCAGAATTTCTCCAAGGGTAAGTACATTCATTTAAATTGAATATGGGAATGTACGGAAGATTTATTACAATCTTATGTTAAGGTTCGTCTTTAAAGAGCCCGTTTGTTTTGGGCCATTTTGAGTATTTCGAACAATGAATCGTGGGAGCGACAAGGGCTACACTGGCATGCCAAAAGGTTTGCTAAACTTCAGTAGGAAACGTTTTATCTCAAGAATACTGCACATTTTTTTATTGATATCCACATAGGAGAAGCATTTAAGAACAAATCTCATGCTTGTACCATTGTCAGTTTCTCACCCTTATCTCATGGGCGCGTTACCAACGAATTGACTACGCAAGTTCACTGGCTTGCGCATAGAGGCGATGAGGTATTTTTCAATACAGTA
Source organism: Clitarchus hookeri (assembly GCA_002778355.1). Classification (NCBI taxonomy): domain Eukaryota; kingdom Metazoa; phylum Arthropoda; class Insecta; order Phasmatodea; family Phasmatidae; genus Clitarchus; species Clitarchus hookeri. The sequence continues at coordinate 125,532 of NQII01002026.1, forward strand.
GTAAGTTGCGATTATTGTTATCGCCCCAATGAAATGAGCAAGGATTCGAAAAGTTCGTAATACCAAGATGACTTACTTGGCAAGTGAAATGTGTTGCAATGAGCCTATTAAAACACACTTTTAAATGAAACCACAGTTCGTTTTTGCAGTACTTAATACGTAAAGTCATTTCAGAATAGTCAGTGATACAACTTACAGGACATCTTACATGCAATTGTTGNCTTAATACGTAAAGTCATTTCAGAATAGTCAGTGATACAACTTACAGGACATCTTACATGCAATTGTTGCCGATTATCCCGTTCGGTTACACGTTAATTCCAGAGTTCAAGTGTTGCAATAAGTAATTTGTTGATATGCGCTGTACTTACGTTGAGCATTTTTCTTACAACCGGTGACATANTTCAAGTGTTGCAATAAGTAATTTGTTGATATGCGCTGTACTTACGTTGAGCATTTTTCTTACAACCGGTGACATAAACCATTCATGTCAAAGGCGTGTAGCAAATTGTACAAACCAGATTAGCCAGAAGGAAGAATCTCGAAGTAGTGGGTACTGATGTATTGATGTGTACAATACCGACCATAAGTATCAGGGACACGGTGACCACTGAACGGGTTAAGTTCTTTAGTAATACCTACGCAGCAAAAAAATAATGCTGAAAGCAATTTCATTGCCTTGCGGGAAATGAGCAAACTAGTGTTGCGGAAATGCGCCAGCATTTGCCTGTAGAGGATCGACTCTGCGACTTACAGAGTGCGATGTAGAGGTGGGTCACAGAGTATCAGCCTGTTTATTTGTGCCTGTTACTTCAATCACGTACTCTGAACGAGTACACTGCTGCAGTATCAGATACATTCAGTATCAGTTTAACATTCGCCAATGTGTTGCGTCTGCGATTCCATGTAACACTTATAGAATTTAAATATATTCAAAATGTACAGTTAAGTTAAAATACAATTTCGTGGTTTAGACTTAACGAATGCGCAGTTATGTGTATTCGTAAAAAAAAAAATTTAAGACAATAGTTTATAACTTAGTTTTAGTTTAAACAATTTCCTTACAGCAAGGTCATTATACTCACTTAAAATTTTCTGCGCAAATGAAATTTTTTCGCGCTTGTTTATACCAGTACTTTATTTCACTGTAATCGATACCATACAGTACACCAACCCATAACATGTACTTGATAACACGCGTACCTGAAACGTATAATCGGCAACTGCACGGGCATGGCCACACGAGACTGGCGAAGTAGCCACGTACTCGGGAATGCATGTATCTGATACAAAATTGTATATCAGGCACTTCGTATCAGATACAATTCTGTATCCGTATTTGTTTGGAACGGGTTCAGAAAATAGCTGTAACGACACATCTCTATTGCGAGGCGAGTACGTCTTTGGTACCTGCGACGCTTGGATGGCTGAGATGCGCGAGCAGGTAGTGGCGAGGAGCGCTTACGATCAGGGTCAGAGTATAGAAGAGTGTAAAAAAGAGCCGGTGAGGATACGTGTGTCTCTCACGAGGCGCGTCACGAGAGCCGGCCACGTGTGTCGCAATCGCAGAAACGCCGCCCAAGGTCCTCTGGCGTGGCGAGGCGAGGTCCCCTCCAGCCTCCGACCTTTCCGACGGCGCCGCAGCGTTGTCCCGGGACCGGGGAGTGCCGCAGCCCGCCGGCCCAAGGACACGCCCTGCTCCTTCCCCGGCTTTGAGGATATCCCCGCCGCCAGAGATGTTGCTCCGCGTATCCGTCGTTTCACATCTATAACCCATAGATTACTTACAACTTTTCTGAAACCTTGCTAAAGTTATACCTACTCCCAGGCAATTCCTCCGCCTCGCAAGCAAAGCTGAACCAAGTCTAGCAAAGTACACCACTAGGACAACGCACCGCATTCGTGCGCACTCAGGTGGCCCGCATGAAGATGTCTCCACGTTTGAAATACTGAAACGCGGGAGCGATAAGGGCTGCTGTGGCAAGCACATCAAGTGCGCCATCGCCGATACGCGCAGGGTTTTGAACTGGTGTACAGTGTTCTCGTCGTGCTTAGTGTGTGTACCTATGAGACTTGAAACGGCGAGACTGTCATTTTATTGGTGGAAAGTCTGTAGCCAAGTTTAATACAGGCTCCTCTTTTTTGTCGTGTTTTCTTTTCTGAAGTAAACATATCATGTATTACCTGGTGGGCGGGCGCTTTTATAAGTTCCCCAGGTCTCACCTTTCTCTCTCCATCAACGACGGCCTTCTGCGCCATAGTTCCTGCTTGAAATTTTTGACGGTTGTCAGTGTGTTTCCTTGTCACGTGATCACAGTGATTACGACTGTCCTTGTGGCAAGAAATGTTGTAGCGGCTGTACAAAGAACTTTTACGACAACATTTTCTCAAAGAACCAGCTTCCTTGTTCTCGTTTGTTTATTTTGACTTCAGGGAAGCAAAACATAAGCCTATAGTGTGTTTTAAAATACAATTACTTCATTTGCCTATTATCTTGATTTATGTTATTTATAACTACTGGCGATTTCTACAGTTTAGTATTTGTGAGGCTCACGTTCACAAAGTTCCACGCTCCTAACATATATGTTATATAAACGATTCGTAAGCTTACTCAATATTGCATTTGAACCCACGAATTTCTATTCGATTGTTACTAAATCTCTAGTCGTTTAAACAACGACAACCGACAATTATTTATTTGAAATATCGTACTTACATAAATTAAATACTTTAAGGAATATAGAATTCCTGTTGTTATAAATTTAAGATAAAATTTTCTATCTTTGGGGTTTGTAGCCGATGGCTCAAAGAAACTCAATTCAATGATTTATCAAAACAAAGGTTAAATCATTTTTAACATTGAATTATTATTCAGTTACGTTTCGGCGCCTACAATGGTTACAAAGATCTTACGATAATTTCGGAGGAGACACGTGTTATATAATTACAAAGCCATGTTTTATTGCTCATTTATAGAGCGACGTTTCCCAATTTTTACGTTGCTGAAGACTGTTTATCTTGGCGTGATTTTCACGTGTGTTGGAGACCACCTGCGAGATTCACTCTGGCTGCTCCCGTTTTCCTGTACGTATTAGTTCTGCTGCTACATCCTGCCTCGCCTCACTTCTTCTATTATTCAGGTTAATCGAGAGCGTTACGTCATTTAATCGAATTACGCGCGTAAAGGGAAAATTGGGTAAAGTGCTCGTACTAGCTGCGCCATTGTCACTCCCCGTTACAACACTGGTCTGATTTTCTGTTAATAGTTTTATAAAAAAACATGTGAATAGGAATTCCTGTTAGGACAATTTATTTATTTAAGTGCTGTTTATGGAAGTGAGTATTGTGAGTTGTTTGTATACTTGTAATTTATACATATGGAAGCATGTTTCTGTAACGCGGCGATCGAGCGTTACTCCATCTGGATTATTTGTGGAAATCTTTACGATTCGACGAGTGTGCTAGTAGTTACAAATAGCCGGTTCTGCGCCACCTGGCGTCATGGCGGGGAGCCACGATGGCCATCTGGGATGACGTCACGAGACAACCTCCTGCTCTGTCATTCCTTGTCAACGTCGGCCATGTTGGATTCCCCTCCTGCTTTGACCTTCCTAACAAATGGCGGCCATCTCGGATGTCCCCACTTCACGCTCTTGCATTCTGCGTGGGAGTTTTTCTCAGAGTCCTCTGATCTCCTTTATTTTTTCACACTCTCTCATTTATTTCTACCGCATGTCCTCACTTCATGTTCTTGCATTCTGGAGGGGTTGGGGGTTCTAAGAATCCTACCAGATGTCCCCACTTCATGCTCTTGCATTCCGAGTGTGGGGTTTTCCCAGAGTCCTCCCGATCTCTTTTATTTTCTCATGCTCTCTTCACAACATAGGCATCACCCCCAACAGCGAAAAGGGCCGCAGGGTCAAGTATGTCCTAGGCCTACTTATAAGCATAATTGGCTGTAATTTCCGAACCGTTTAAGATACAGCCACCAAATTCATAAAATAGGCATCACCCCCTACATCAAATAGGGCTGCAGGGTCAAGTATACCTTAAGCACAATTATAAGCATAGTTGTCTGTAATTTCCGAACCATTTTAGGTATAGTCACCAAATTCATAACATACACATCACCCTCCACAACGAAAAGGACCGCAAAGTCAAGTATGCCTTAAGCCCTCTAATAAGCTGAGTTGGATGTTATTTCTGAACCATTTAAGATACAATCACCAAATTCATAACATAGGTATTATCCCCCACGATGAAAAGGACCGCAGGATCACGTAGGCCCTAAATCCACTTATAAGCGTAGTTGGTTATAATTTCCTAACAAATTATATTAGTAGTCGCCCAACTCATAACATAGTCATCGCCCTCGACAATAAACAGGGCCGCAGGGTCAAGTATGCTCTAAGCCCACTTATAAGCATAGTTTCCCACCATTTTTCACTCACCGAAATCTACCATTTAAAACAAAAAAGAATCACAATATTTTCTTTAGAAAGTTTTAAAATCGCACAAAATCTACGAATTAAGCAGTATAATTTTAAAGATGGTGGCCAAATATCAAGGTCGAATGCCTTCATCGAAGGTGAGGATAAGGTCAAGGTCGCACGATGTCATTCATGGTCAATGTCATGGTTACTTATCATAGTTCCTGTTGTGAGTGAGGCAAATGCATTTTCTCAGTGTGTTCCCATGATTGTTTTATAGTTTTTTAATGTCAAGGTTATGGTTGCTTATTGAAATGGCTCCTGCTGTTATGAATGACGAAAATGGATCTTCTCAGAGTGTTCCCACGAATGTTTTAAAAATACATTATAAGTCCCCCCCCCGGCATCAATAACGTATATGTCGTCTGAAATAGTGGTAAAAGTTCAAGGTAAGGGCATAAGACATCACGATTCCTGCTATTGCGAGCGGGGGCCAATGGGTTTTCTCAGACTGTTTGTGAGTTTTTCCTTCATCCTTAAAAATAGTGGCAGAGTGCACTCTCGCACTTGTTGACCTCCTCCTGGCAGTGGGAGCCAGTGTAGCCAACCTGGCAGTGGCAGCATTGGCTGTTGCCGATGTCCTCGCATGTACCGTTGTTGCACAGCTCCTCCTTGCTCATTGCGAGCGGGACAAATCGGTTTTCTCAGAGTTTTCGCATGTTTATCTTCATCCTTAAAAATATGTACGTGTATATAGTATTTAAAACTAATTAACTTTTTTACCGTACCTTGTATAACTGAATTCCTCTTGTAAGGAGAAGTGCGTGCGTTACTCGGCTGGTCTGCCACCCTGGAACCTGACTCGACTCTCGACTAGTGTATATACACTGAAGAGCAAAAAAAAAAAAATCTGGTATAGGCGTGCGTATGCAAATAACAGAGGTATGGAACCAATCAGAGTTAACAACATGCGGTCGGCAGCTAGATCGGTTACTGCTGCTACAATGGCAGGTTATCAACATTTAAGTGAGTTTGAACGTGTTGTTATAGTCGGCGCACGAGAGATGGGACATAGCATTTTGGAGGTAGCGATAACATTTGGATGTTCGCGTACGACCATTTCACGAGTGTACCGTGAATATCGGGAATCCAGTAAAACATCAAATCTTCGACATCGCGGCGGCCGGAAAAATATCGTAAAAGAACAGGGCAAACGACGACTGACAAGAATTATTAAACATGGCAGACGTACAACCCCTTCTTAAATTGGTGCAGATTGTATTTGTGGACCGCTCTGCAGGATTCATGGTGTGAATGCCTCCTGCACACCTTCAGACATTAGTCGAGTCCATGCCACGTCATCTTGCGGCACTTCTGCCAGCTCGGGGAGGGATGTTGGGTACGCAATATTATGCAGGTGTACCAGTTTTTCTGGCTCTTCAGTGTACCAGTTTTTCTGGCTCTTCAGTGTACCATGACTTCGACTTGATGAGACATGCACAGTGCATATACCATCGTTCGACCACCTGGCTACCTTTCAGATGCTCGAGATGTTAGTTGATCACTGCTTGTGATGGTGGTTGTGAATGTTGGCTGTAATGTGAATTTGACGGTTTCATTCCAATCGGTTTAAGGAAATCGTTTGCTATTATGTTGTACTGACCAGGACAGACTGGTTTTGCCTAGCATTATCTAGAGCAGCATTCAGCACACGACACTTGTGCAGTATGTGCTGGTTGGTAATTACTTATAACTAGTTTCCTTTACATTATATTTTTTATATCTTTTTGAGTCGGCATGTAGCAGTGTGGACCTTGTCTCTCCCCCTGCTTTGCGAATATTTCATAGTATTTTATTTTAGTCTAATGTGACATACGTTTCTCGATGCTCGCACATTATGGGTTGGTTGGCAGTGGAATTTGTGTGCCTCTGTACTGTAGCTTAGCTCGGTCGGAGGGTGTACGTGGGGAAAATCGTTTGCTCTTCTGCTGTACTAACTGAGGCTACCATGTCAGTTTTCAGACGCATGGTCTTGTCTAGCAACGACTGATGCGATGTACAGTGCTCGTCGCTTGTGCAATACGTGTTTGTTGGTAGGTGTTTATAACTATTTTCCTTTGCACTTTTTATATATAATCATGAGTGTGTAGCATTGTCGTCGTCTCTTGCATGACCACTGGTTTAAAGGAATTATGTTTAATAGCAAGCAAAGCTACACAGTCTTTACAAGTCGTGCAATGCTTCTTCAAATTATCACCGCTGGTAAATAGTGTACTGCACTTGTCATATTGTAGAATTTGTTTTGAGGTTGGTCCTTGTGAACATAAGCTCTTTTTACCGCTGAATTGCATTACATATTTTTACAAAAGTTCTCGTCTCAATAGCAACACTGATCGCTATTAGGGAATGTAAAAATATCAGGTAATATTTTTTTATGGTAGAGGTTCGACACGACATTGTGCTCGCAGCTCACTTGCATTTATGCAGTACCTTTATTTTGGCTGATGCTGTTTATGGCGATATTTAGCCCTTCCAGTCTAACCATACAGCTGCAGTCCCCCTGTGCTATCGAAACCGTCGAGCTGGAGCCCTCACTGTCAGTTGGATAGAAACCTCTTGCGTCTGGAATTTTTTGAGCTACTTGCAGCGAGTACTGTTTGCATGGGTGGGTGTTCTGCTTGCTGCATGTCGGAATTCAATTATGTGTGTCGACATCAGTGCTCCTAGTGACCACCATCGGTGATGCAAACGATGTTGGCTTCCCCCTCCCCCCTCCCGTCAGGTGACCGGGGAAACGAAGATGACCACAGCGAGCTTAGCAGACGATGGTCGTGCACTTTAGCGGTTGACTGGAGAAACAAATACTGCGAGAGCATCTGTGTATTGCTCAAGCAACTGTCGGTAGGGACTGGATTTCGAGACTTGACACTATACACAAATATTAATTCTCATTCATACTTAGAAAAATCTGGTATTTTTTTCCCTAGTGATGGAGGTGAACCTAATATTAGCGTGGGTTAAGATACATGAATAACATAGAAATAATGTATACACTTTACCTTTATTTTACAGACTTGACATAATAAAAATACATAATAATAATTGATACATGTCGATCGCTTTCTAGCCTGCGAAGTTGTCAATTCGTCCCCTTAACTTCTTTACACCCGTTCATCTTTCAGTGTTGGAGTTACCTTGTTTATATTTTGCTGCTGCTCGCTCCCGGTGTGTCTTACACCAGCTCCTGGGATATGGTGTGTGTGTAATGGCAGCACTACCTTAAAAACATTCTACGCATTGGAGACAGCCAAGAATCTCTTCGTCCTGTTGCAGTTAGACATGTAGGTGTTTCTAGACGGATTTTATTTCGTGTTGGGCACTTGCGAGAAGGAATTCTTTAGGCAGGTATGCAAGCTCAGTGTCATTTTCGAATGCTGCAAGTGATTAAATATTTCCATATGCCACGAGAGCCGATACAATTTTCTGGCCACTAGAACAGCATCGCATTAATTTCACTATGTCCTCTCGACGTGAGAAATAAGTTCTGAGCTATGTATAGTCTCTTAATGTGTATCGCAATTGACGCATTGCAGTCATTTTTGTAGTCGGCCATTGTGATCATCCGTTCTTTCTCATCTCGGCGTGCATTCTAGCTTTTACGTTAATTCTTGGTGTGATAGCAACACTTATATCATTATTATGGACTGTGGCTCCATCAAGTATTTGTTTATATATTGTTACTTATTATGACATCATGCTCGCGATGCACTTTCATATATGCCAGTCCTTCATGTACAGGATGGTTTCATATATTTTACACTTGGTTTCTCCGACTCTTGTTTATTTATGTCAACATGTACATGTTTTTGTGTAACATGCTACTATGTATGTCTTGTTATTGGTAAAATTGTAAACCGCTTTATTTTTCAGTATATGAGTTGTTGTTTAGGGTTACCCAGGCTAATGATGATTCGGATCGCCGTCCCTTGTGTTGGACTGATGGTGTTTGTCGTATACATCATAGTCGATTTTGCAGTACTGACACCTCACTGCTGACCCCTCACTGTCGAGCCCTCAGTGCTGCCTTCAAGCTCTATCGACACCGAGCAGTTCTGTTTAACAACCGGTCAGTTTTCTATGGTTGCAATAATTTATATCACCATCCAACTGGTCGAATACGAAGCTATGTTGTAATTCTCTCTGTAGTGGAGTGGATGGAAATCAGTATGCGCCTATTTGCTAGACGAGTTCGTGCAGGCCGACGCCTTTATGTATACCTTTATTTTCTTCATGAAGAAAACCCTGACGGGAACGTGGGAGGGATAGCATTGTGAAACCCCTTCCCCCTCCCACACGGAATGCAAGAGCGTGAAGTGGGGACATCCTGTGTGAAGGAATGAGAGTGCGTGAGGAAAAGTAGACCTGGGGACTTTAAGAAAATCCCCCACATAGAATGCAAGAGCGTAAACTGGGGACATCCAAGATGGCCGCCATTGACCAGAAATGACAGCGGTAGGAGAGATCCAACATGGCCGACATTGACAAGGAATTACAGAAGGAGGTTGCCTCGTGACGTCATCCAAGATGATTGCAGTGGCTCCTGGACTCCACGTCAGGACGCCAGGTGTCGCAGAACAGGCTATTTATATATACTGGTGCTGCTTGTATTAATCCTGTGCTGTGGCAGACTATGTTGGCCAAGAGGTTGGCGCATCAAGTTTATATTTGGTTTCGTCGATTCGTTCTACTGCGGTTGAGACCGTGGTCTGTTTCATCGTGGCGCTAGTGTCGCCTCTCTCTATGCAATTGTGGAGGGGTTAGAGGTGTTGCCCTGGTTTTGTCGGGAACGGAAATAATAGTTTTTTTTGTTTTCATCCTTCTATTGGTTTACGTGATCGTGGAGATCTGCTGAGTATCTGCCGTTCGCGGACAAATGTATGTGCCATGTTAGTCTTTTTGATATGTTGAAACACTTTGGGCAATTAGAGCTTGTTGAGTCATATTGGTCTGGGCAATTAACTTCTTCCCAGCCCAGTATATGCGTGGCCTAGTGTGCCTCTTTCTGCAAATAGTATTTGTTCTTTTTTTACGTCATACATTTTATTGTTTTCCTTCGATATGAATCGGCTGTATGAGTGCGTCGCAACAGTTGTTGGTGTAGTTTGCAGTAAGCTTGAACTCCAGGAAACTTAATTTACCCTATCCTTTGTGTGTGTAGTGGGCTAGGATGTTGGACGCAATGCATACTCCGGTGAATTCATGTAATTAAAGTGGTGCCCGTAAAGTATATGGTCGCCTTTGCTCCCGATCGTTGGCGTTTACGTTTCATGCCATCTCATTTCGTTCATTTTTAATTGTAAGATTTATTTTTCTGTATACAATACTATATATTGTATTATATTGCCCGGGTTGTAAAAGGAATAATTCAAATTCAGTTTAATTTTAAACCTTTGAGCTGTTTATGTGCAATGGCCTGATTTATAGTCTGTGTATATACCAGCTTAAAAATTTGCTTGAGCTGGCACATATACTCTTTGTAAAGGAGCGAAACTATTTCCAGATATTATACCAGTCAATGCCGATAATTAACTTAGTTTATAATTCAGGTTAGACATTTTTATACCTTGTGATTTTTTTTAGTGTCTCAGAATTTATGTATGCTACCCTATATTGTCATGCAATCAAAGTTTTGCCAATTATATACTAGTTTGATTGAAGCAGGTGTTTTCTTTATAATGGAGGAATGTTGTGTGCGTCCATTCACTACGCCCTAATTGTCTCTGCTCTACTTTTTTTTTTGCTAAATGAACTTCACATTGCCCCTCTCCTCCCTAAACAGTCCTGTTGAAAATCCAAATGTAAACAAATACGTTCAACACTATTGACCACGTGACTTTGACAGATTGTGTTGGTGATGGACGAGTCAGTGTTGGGTACATGCGCAGAAGACAAATCGTTCTACCTCATCTTTAGTCTATGTTTGCGCAGCCTGCTGTGCTTAGCGACAGCACCATGTCAACGCCGTACTGTATCGTGCGGTTACAAGATGGTGATAAGGCGAGGAAATGGCTTGTATGCGAGAAATGTACTAAGAAAATATAGCGAGTGGAAAAATATTCTGTGACAGGTTTTGATCAGTTCACTGGAATTCCTACGGCAGTAAAAGTAGCTGCGAGGACCTTGAATGACAACCAGTCCACTATAAGAAAATGAAACCTTGGGGTAAGGAATTATTAGAATACCTTTCGACTCCATCGTCAAATTGCCTCTGGCAAAGGTGGAACAAAAA
>NQII01002026.1:136415-154082 GCA_002778355.1 Clitarchus hookeri
CTGTTTATAACCTTAACACTTTTAACAGATATGTATGTTTTGTGTGTGTTTTTTTTCTAGTACTGGCAATAAAGGCATTACTTAATCATAAAAACAATACAAATACCTACATTTCTGAAGTTTTAAGGAGCCGAGGTAGTGTAGTAGTCAGCCTACTCTCCTCCCACCAAGGCGAAGAGGGTTCGATTCCCGGCGGGGTCACCCGGATTTTAGCATGTGGGAAAATTGCGGCCGGCAACGTCTGTGTTCCTCGCCCTTGCATTTCGCCGCTGCTCTATCAGCGCGTTTCATAATCAGGTCGATATACACACTTAAAACTTTCTTTACATGTGTATTGTCATCAATATATCAAAGTATAAATGCGCACAGACCGAGTGAGCATGCCCCGTCGAAGAACACGACAACCATAAAAACAGGCTTCCGACTTCGACCGCGGGATAATTGTGGCCTATCGATATTATGGTACCGCGAGATTCGGTTTTGCTTTGGAAGAAATGCAAACACAGTGAAGCGGATATGGGATTAGTGGGTCGAGGAAGGATGGGCTGAGCGACGTGTAGTAAGCCAATGACCCAGTCGCACCATCAGACGCGAGGTTAGACATCTGGTGCATATGGCGATTACGTACCGTTCATCCACATCACACTCAGGAGTTCAGGCATGTGACACGTCAATCTGTGTATACACTCGTGGTTCGTCGCCTTCTGCAGCATTAGAACATCATTTCCGGGCGCTCATTACTGATGCGGCTGTCATTGATTGCTCACTACAGACGCCTGCGGTTGCAATGGTGCGTAGAATGTCGGTCCTGGAGGGACGAATGGCATTCTGTCGTCTTCTCCAAAAAAATCCCGCCTCTGCTTGCAGCGCCACGATATTCGCATCCGTTTCCAGCTGTACTGGGGTGCACGCCTGGTGGAGTCACACTGTTTACTTGGCCTGCGCGTTCACTGGAACTCTCGCCCATCGTACATGGTCGGATGACGACTGACCTGCCACAGGACACCCGCAGCCACAGGAGAAGAATTTCGAGCACGCATCGGTGGGATTCGTGCTGGATGATGCCGCTGGTCGGCGGGTTTCCTCGGGGATCTCCCTTTTCCCCCGTCCTTGCATTCCGGCGCTGCTCCGTACTCACCTCACTTCACCATCATCGGCTCTCAAGACCTCGCTGTTAAGAGCCGCTCAAATCTCTTCACTCTTCACTCACTCCCCTTGTTCTGCGCGTCATACCAAGGGGCAAGAGTAATCATGTCACGTTGTATAAATTGTGTAATAGTACATCTATCTAGTTTTGATAGCTCATGCACGCCCTTCCGGTTCTTGCTATTTTATTTACTAGCAGTGTATATTTGTCTTTGTTCTTTCCCCGCATCTTGTTGACAGTCTAGCTCTTTACTGGTTTTTTTCCCCCGTCAATTTCTGGTGTTTACACTAGCTCACCGAGAAATTACGCAATGAGTGCAATAAAATTCTGCACTGCCTGCTGAGTCAATGCAGTTTTTTAATGCATGTATGAGGGGTAAAATGGTAATGTTTTCGGGCAGTCTCGTGGTAATCGCCCTTTTCTAGTTGTCAGTACGCACTGAGGGCGCGTCCAGTGCAGTAAATTTGGAATTCTCCACAAGATAGATTTTGGAATTGTTGAAGTGTGAGCTTAGTTTTTTATTCGCACTTATTTAATAAATTAAAATGTTAATTAATTTTATTTTGTAGCTAATTTTCAATATTATATGATTTACAAAAAATTATACCGGTACCAAATTTTTTGGAAGTAACCGAATTAAGGTTTTGTTTATAATGCGCATATGTTCAATATTCTTTGTCAAGGGCAAGTTCCAGGACCAGAAACGCCATATTTCATTGCGGTATAATAATTCTCTACTTAAGACACTTCTCGTAGAGGGTTCGCTGATATTGAATAAATCTCTCGTAACGAACCTCTTATTGTAACAGTCAAGGTAATACTAGCTCTCCTCATTTTAGAACGACTGACGAATCTTTTGAGGTCTATATGACAGACTTGGTGGTATCTACCTGGTCTGATATAACATCAAAATGTAGCAGCAAGTTGTTCAGCGTTTCAGTAGCCTATGACCGGTATTATCACCTCTTAATTTATTTTCTTGATGTCTACGAAATGCGAATTACGACTCCTAAATAGCGAGCCTTAGCATTGCTTCGCAGCAGCAAGGTAGTGGCAGGCCGATGAACTCGGGCAGCTGCGAGCCAGTATTCGCCCACGACGTAGTCGCGAATGCAGTATGTTGAACGGAGAGTGACGTGCGGATACGGTTGTACCGTTGTCTCGGTCAAGAGGAGAGTGTTGTGCGGATGCCGTTACGTGGAGAAACGGGCGGGATAATGAGGCGGAACAGGAAAGAATCCGTCGACTGGTCGGGGGGGAAGACGCTCCGCGGCGACGCCGGCCCGGCTCCACGCTCGTAAGTCACTCGACGCCGCGCGATGCCACGAGCGTCTCCCCGACCAGCCTCCCAGCCGACACTTTGTCACAGAGTACTTAACATTACAGAGGTCATACAGCTACTTATACCGCGAACTCCAGCCGCACATGACAGCAAATTGATTGAGTTCAGTTGAAAGATTTGGGCCACTCTTAACAACGAGGTCTTGATAGCCGAGGAGAGCGAAATGAGGTGATAATGGAGCAGCGCCGTAATGCAACGACGGGGGAAACGGGAGATCCCCGAGAAAACCCGCCGACCAGCGGCATCGTCCGACACGATTCCCACTTGCGAAAATCCGGGAGTGGTCCGGCAGGAGATTGAACCCGGTGCGCCTTGGTGGGAGGCGAGCAGTCTAATCGCTCAGCCACCGCGGCTTCTAGCTAATTGTTGTCACTCACCACCAAAGATCCAGTTCGCCAATCAGCGCCTGGTAATCTATTCGCCTGTTGGCAGCTCAGCCAACAGGGTACCTTTCGCAACATGCAACGGCCAATTAGACACAATACCAGTTACCGGAGCTTCGCAATTTGGTCTCTGTGTACTTATCTACTCCACAGAGTAGATGAATACAGTATTCCACAGAGTATATAAATACGCAGTGACCAAATGCCATTTCGGTTCCGGGTTAGTTGGAATGTCACGACGATATTCAAATTATCTAGATTTATTTACATCATGAAATATTATTTCCTCGATAGGAGCGTTTTATGTGGGTTTTTCCATTCTATGATTGGCTGCACAAGGCTATGGTGACTGGTCTCGTGTCTGATTGGTTACTGCACGCTGCGGAAGGTTCCCTATTGGCTGGGCTGTTGACAGGCGAATAGGTTACCAGGTGTTGATAGGCGAACGCCGTTCCAATAAGTTGCTGGCCAGTGACCCCATCTTGCTGGTGTGCGGCTGTATTTCACGGTAAAATGCGCTGTTTCACCTCTGTATTGTTGAGTACTCTGTGTCTGCTCCGTGGCTTCGTCGTCGACCCCCTGCCGCCGCAGCCAATTACAGCCCGCCGAGCCGCATGGTAAGACACGCGCCCCGAATGCCAACTGGTAGTTGCTGGAACAGCTAATGAGCCTGTTTCTCTCTGCTACGACTTAACTTCGCATTAAAGTCTACCTGGCCCTTTCAACTGCGCTGGGACGTGTATTAAACACATGTTCTTACAAGAAACCACTGTACGTGATTGCAGTTAGACTTCGCTACTTAGTCCTGCACATCTCGTACATTTCTAACTTTACTTTGAAGTCTCTGAACACATCCAAAAAGTCATTTTTGAAACTGTATTTTTTACACATACTACTTTAATACTTGCGAAATTCATATAGAGGACTGTATTTAACTTTGCCATGAATTATCAACCAAAAAATAATAGCGCTACGGCTTGAACTCTGCAGCCACGCACAAAACGACGGAAATATTGTACGCTTATTCAATTCAGCTTACTGGCGATGGGATATTTGTGCGGGAACAGGTTCCGCCCACATGGCTTCTGTTTCTTTGCCTCGAAAGAGCAAGATGGGCGCCTTAAGGGGAAGAAATCCCATGTAATTATATTATATATTTTTTTTTTGCAAATCTTTTTAGTTAATTTTAACGACCAGATATAAAAATGAAAGCTTGACATGGCACAAAGGACTACTCGACAGCATTTTTTGAAGTTTCGGTATATCCGTATTTTCATATGTGGGACAAAAACTATTAAACAATGAAGGAATATTTGATTGCGGTTATTGATGTGACACAAGTAACAAGAGTGAGTGAGTGAGTGGAGAGGTTTGGGCGGCTCTTAACGGCGAGGTCTTAAGAGCCGATGAGGATGAAGTGAGGTGAGTATGGAGCAGTGCTGGACTGAAGTGATGCGGGAAACAGGAGATCTCCGGGAAAACCCGCTGACCAGCGGCATCGAATACCACTTGCGAAAATCCGGAGTCAATCGGCCGGGGATTGAACCCGGTTCGGCTTGTTGGGAGGCGAGCAGTCTAACCGCTCAGCCACCACGGAGATAAGTAAGTTAGATTTCAAATAAATGTAATGAAGTTCCCTGTGTCTTCACAAGTATAGTTGTTGCAGCATTGAATGTAATTTTTTTTCTTTCTAACTTACCTTATTGCTAAGTATTAAGTGTATGTCCGAGGTAGGGACCGGAGACTAGGTGCGTCCCGGGGCTAGGCACCATACGCCTACAGGAGAGGGAATTTAATGTAAGGAGGCGTGCATCGCGGCAGAGAGGCCATGGCCGCAATTGGGGCCATGAACTGCCTCCCTAAGTGTACCTATAGCTGTGGCTATATCTAAGAAAGGGGAGGGGAAAAACCGGCATGGACACCGCAAAAACCCCTCCCGACAGGTAAGAAGTTCAAACTTGTTCGTGCATTACTGAAATGCTACGGGAAACAGAGGGTGTAGAATGCCATGCTCTTTAATGTGAATTGGAAAAGCTAGAGTAGGGGGGCGGGGCTTGTGGGCTGGGGCGCCCTTGACAGCGACAATGAAACAAAGCTAGTTTCCTCATTGCCGAGACTACCGGCAGTATTCCTGCATATAAATGAACGGCAATACTACAGGCAGCCAGCAAGAAGAAACAATGGCTATAAACCCGGCGGTGCAAGCGACCAGACGCAGCTTCCGATGCCGGAGCGCTCATCTTCTGTGTTCCACTTAAGCAGCAGAATAACCTTCCGCCCAGACGTCATAGAAGCAGGTTTCCCATCTCCTCTATTTTACAGCCATTTGTCTAGTGCACTCGCTCAGCCATCCTAGCTGATTTCTCCCACTTACACCCGGCTGGGCGTTTACTGACGGCTGGGCGTTTACCACCTTGCCCGCAGCTCTCCCCGTCTTCGCTGTTCTAAGGGGCGTCAGTTCCCGGCGGAGAGCGCCACGAACAGACCAGCGCCGCCCAATCGCCCAGCTGCTGCCAATACCAATAAGATGATATGTCGCACAGCAGCGCAGGAGAAAACGGAAGGGCAAGCCCCTGCCAGTGCTCAGCTAGACAAAGTGGCTGGTCATATACGAGGAGAGGAATTCCGAACAAGCCATGCGCGCCCATGCTTCCAGCACTCGCCGCCGCTACTTCAGGCGTCCGAGGCTCCTAGTCTTGGTCCGCGCCGCCTGGATGCTCCCTCTTGGCTCGCCTGACGATGTTCCTCCCGCCTTCTTTACCCCCGGCTGGGTGTACGTCCTGCTGCTGTAGTCCCGCCGTACTCGCAGAAATCCTCGCCTTCACTGGGCCCAAGGGGCGGGCAGATCCCCAAGAGAGAGCAGCCACCATCCCCAAGAGAGAGCAGCCACGAGCACGATGTTCATCCCATAGCAGCTCGACTGGTATGCGAAGAATGTTTTACGAGAAACGAACTTATTAGCATTTTTCTCCGCATCTAGGAAAACATTTCCTGTTCTGACACAAGGTGGCTATAAAATCGCTTCTTGTTGCCTGTGGCGCCATCGTACGGCGAATCACGTAATTCCCTTCTGCCTCCTTCGCATTATTACGGCTGGCCAGCTTAACCTTTAAAAGCAGACTGCATAGCTGCCATGCGTTGTGTCGTGCCTTTTCTAAACACGGGTGCTGCTTCGACGAGAACTGTTGGTCGGGAGTGTTACACCAGAGAATACTTATGCATACAGAAGTGGAACAACAGTTTATAACGCAAACTACGGCCGCACACGCCAGCAACACATGTCGGAACACCATTCGCCAATCAGATCCTGACAACTTCTTTGCCGGGCGTGAGTCCAGCCAATAGGGAAGCTTTCGCACCACGCGGGTTGCACGAATTACTCTCCAGGTAGGCAAAACACTCGCTACTTCCCAGTAAAAATTTTAGTCTCTTTTTAATTATCTCTTTTCTCTATCTAATTCATATTCTGTGATTGTGAGCTGTTGATGACGATTAATTTTTGTAGTTGAAATATACTGACATACAAGAAGAAATTTAATTGCACGGTCTCCAGCAGCTATTTCCTTAACTGCCGCATACTTACGCAAACCTCAAAGTGATTTTACATCCGCATTTAACAACAAATACCGGTACTGCTCCTTAATAAGCCTTCCAAATTTTTAGCTTGTTAGTTGAAACATTTTGCATAAAAGGAATAAAGATTACATTTAATGTACTGCACTCTAAGAAATTATTCGCAAATTTACTATATAACAGTATACGTAGAGTGAGAAAGCGCGAATCGTAAATATTATTCCCATACATCCATGCTAGCGTTTCTACATTTGCTCAGGAAACAGTCAAATCCGTAGGAAACTTCCCAACTTTGTCTAGTAGCGACGCTAAATATCCCATATTTTTAGCCAGATGTGTGATATTATTTCCATACTATAGATGGGTTAAAAAACTTCCAATTCAGTTGAGGAAGTTTACCAGAACTTTTTTATAGTGTGGTTGCGTAATTTTCGTGTGCTCGACTGGACCAAGCAGCTGANCAAATTTTTAGCTTGTTAGTTGAAACATTTTGCATAAAAGGAATAAAGATTACATTTAATGTACTGCACTCTAAGGAATTATTCGCAAATTTACTATATAACAGTATACGTAGAGTGAGAAAGCGCGAATCGTAAATATTATTCCCATACATCCATGCTAGCGTTTCTACATTTGCTCAGGAAACAGTCAAATTCGTAGGAAACTTCCCAACTTTGTCTAGTAGCGACGCTAAATATCCCATATTTTTAGCCAGATGTGTGGTATTATTTCCATACTTGTTGAGGAAGTTTACCAGAACTTTTTTATAGTGTGGTTGCGTAATTTTCGTGTGCTCGACTGGACCAAGCAGCTGANGTTGAGGAAGTTTACCAGAACTTTTTTATAGTGTGGTTGCGTAATTTTCGTGTGCTCGACTGGACCAAGCAGCTGATGAACAAATGACTTATCCCCAATTATTTACAGAAAGTGAACTGCAATACGGGGAAGTGATAGGGTATCCGGGCATCGACTTACTTATTTCTGATGTTAGCACAGTATGAGTTACTTTAACATTAAGATGTTTAAAACAACCGAAAGGCATTACGTATATCTAACAATGTAATGGGCTGTTCCCGATGCTCAAACTAGACCGACTATGGCTGGGATCTGTGTTAACGCATCCAACCTTTTTTTTTTTTTGTTAATTATTTGCATCAGCGTTGAAGAAAATAACCTATATATATAACCTTCAATCTCCGGGTTTCACTGATCGTTCCTCGATTTTTTAGAGGTCGCTAAAATGTTTTTACGGAAAATTTGAGAATGATACTTACGTTTGCTTACGGCTTTTCACTGAATATTGCCTGTAACAAAAAGCCGCTTATTTGCTTAGTTAGTGTATTTTACTAGTTACACAGATTAAGGCGGTCGCCTACCTGGCACTTGAACTGTGCTACGGCATATATGAAATAGGAAGTTTTTCACCAAACTGTTAATCGTGTCGCCATTATGTTTACTTACGAAAATAAAACATATCTCAGACGAGGGCGGAATGGCACTTTCAAGATGTCACGTAGCTCATTGTTAAAATCGGATTTTTCAGACTGTTTATCTTAAAATACACTATCCGGACACCAGTGAAACAGTTGAACTTTGCTGTAGACTTTGTACCAATAAAAAGGTGACCGCTTAAGGTCCCATCGGCACAAGCAGCACGGCGAAAACATTGCACACCAGTTAGGAGCTGTGCGCGTAGCGGCGATGGAGCACTAGATGCGCGAGTCAGCGCAGCCCTTGTCACTCTCGCACTTCTGAACTTCAAACGCGAAAATAACTCCAGGTAAGCGACCACCGTAAGTGCATTAAAATTATCATTTAGGAATGTTGTTAATATTAGTAATTAATATTGATAACGTGCTGATTTATTATTACTTTAACTTTTGGTTGTTGTTAATCATTTTAGTTTTGACAGTGGGTTTTTTTATTTTATTTTTTACGTTATTGGAACGTAACGTTTTAGGTTATATCAAAATTCGTAAGAAGGAATGGTTTCCCTATTTTCAATTAAAATCGCGCCTCTCTTTGGGAGACCGGCGACAGAGTAGGGAAAGTTGAGGTATTTTTTCAGCCGCATGTATTCCATCGTTTCTCGGTGCAGGTGGAGAAGTACGTACCACCCGTAAGGCGCAACACCTCGGTATTCCTCGACCAGTTTGTGCGAAACTTGCAGCCGCACCCACCACTTAACTGCACGCAGACCACACACACGTACACACACACAAGTCGAAAGATCATCCTCCCCGCTTACGATATTTCCAGTAGCCTTGTTATGCAACTTGAGCTTTACTCAGGCTCAGTGTGCATACAGGAGAGCTTAACAACGAGGTATTGAAAGTCTATGAGGATGAAACGAGGTGAGTATGAAGCAGCGCCGGAATGCAAGGACGGGGAAAACGGGAAATCCCCGAGATAAACCGTCGACCAGCGGCATCGTCCCAAATCGCTCCACTCCACTCCAATCTGTTGTAGTGTCCTTCACCCAGGTTATGAATCAAGACGATTTAGGTATTGTTTAAATGAATAATATGGCGTTATGAATATTTCGGAACTTGTATATTATGTGTATAATACATTGTTTATTTGAAATATGGACTGGTAAAGTTCTGCGTGCAGCCAAACAATAACACGAATATCATATAATAGTCGAATCACATTATTATGACCACCTGTTAGAAGTGCCATCTGCAGCGCGTAGCCCATCACGTATGGCCCGTGATGTGGGCTGGTGAAGCGGGTATATAATGCGACCGACAGGCTGGCTGTTCACAATGCGCTTCCTGCTGTCATGGGTAAGGGAAGCGATTTAACAGAATTACAAAAAGGGATGATCATCAGCTTTCGGGTGAAGGGGGCAGCATTTCGGAAACAGCGACGTTTGTGAACTGTTTACGTGCCTCTGTGGTAAAGGTGTATCGTGAGAGGACGAATGGCACCATTGGTAATAACCGTCTTGGAAACTACGGAGCTGTACGCNTGTGGTAAAGGTGTATCGTGAGAGGACGAATGGCACCATTGGTAATAACCGTCTTGGAAACTACGGAGCTGTACGCGCCATTGATGTCCTAGGTGAACGTCGACTACGACGGTGCGTGAAGGCCAACCGACACGCTACAGTGGAACAGCTCACCGTCCAAATGAACCAGGGGGCATCCAGACACGTGTGTACCGCAACAGTTCAGCGAACCCTTCTGCGAGTAGGGCTCCGGAATAGACGATGGGTGACTGCACCCATGCTAGCACAGATACATCGACGAAAACGAATTTTGCTCGACAGTATGGCGACATGACCGTTGCTGATTGGCGACGGGTAGCCTTCTTCAACGAGTCACGTTTGCAGCTGCATAGGACGGATGGACGTCAGTGTGTCCGGCGAGAAACGTCGGAGAACCAACACCCTGCATCCATTGCTGGACGAACACAAGGCGGTGGGAGCAATGTTATGGGCTGGGGATGTTCTCGTGGTATTCTCTAGGTCCCATCATCCGCGTGGAAGGTACTCTTGATCGATTTGGTTATGAATCCATCCTCGGCGATCACGTCCACCCGTACATGACGATTGTATTTCTTCAAGAGGATGGGATCTTCCAGCTCGATAGTGCGCCTTGCCACACTGCTAGAAGTGTCCGCATGTGGCTGGAAGAGCATGATCAAGACTTCAAAGATTTTCCCTGGTCCCCAAACAGCCCCGATCTCAATCCAATGGAACATCTGTGGGGCCACCTTGATCGTCGTGTTTGCTGTATGTCTCCTCCGCCACGCACCCTTCGACGGTGTAGGACGCACTGCAGACAGCATGGCTCCAGATACCCGTAGAGACCTATCAGCACCTGACTGAGTCACTGCCAGCTCGTCTAGATGCTGTCCGTGCTGCGAAGGGTGGTTATTCTGGATACTATATGGTGGTCATAATAATGTGATTTGACTGTAAGTAGTGTACTGTCTTGGCCATGCTGTGGTTTTTTTTTCTTCTGAAATGCTCTATTGACTTATTGACTGGTTTGCTTGTTTTCGGTTCTCACATAATATGCTAATTTAGTGAGTTATCAGTTAGAAATCTTACCAGTATCCTCTTGTATTTACAAACAAAACTTTTACAATTAATTTACTTTCCTGTTACAAACTTTTTGGAAAGGACTAAATCAATTTCGACCTCCACGAGATGGCAGCACTGAGCCTTTGGTCGAACTCGTAGTTTCAATAGAGGTTATATTAGAGGTTAACCCTGGCTACAATTATATAAACTTCTTAAATGTACCCAACAAGTTTTTTTTTTTTTTTTTTTTTTTTTAATATGAAGAGACTTAAATATTTTTCCTCCTCAGCAGTATTTTGTTGCGTAATTTTTTTTTCTTTTGATCTTGTTTGCATGAATTAAACTCTATTCGGTGGTCGATTTCGTTATTAAGTATACGGTTTATGCCTCTAATGATCTTGAGTTTCAGGGTTGAAATTCTATGAAATTCATGCGTGTGTACTGTTTTCTGCTTAAATGTAAACCGTTTCCTGGTTAGCCGTAAGATAAAAAAAAAAAAAACAGGCCCGCCAATTAGCTCCGAACAAAATTAAACTGATATACTTGAAGGTAGGTTTGTTGGATTTTAACTCGTGCTACTCTTTGTATTTTCTGTATTAAGAAAGTGACGTCCACACGTAACTTGAATTTTAAAAACGGCTCACGTGCATAACTTTGTTGGGAATCGAGTTCAGAGGCTATGGCGTTCAGAAGGTAGCGAGTTATACCTTAGCTTCGTTACGTCGCCAACGAAAACAGCGGCACCATAAACAAGGTGCCATGGTGACCTTGAAAAGCGCACACCGCAGTAGCTGGGAAGTTGTCCTCCCATATCCGGCAGACAGCTCCAGCTGGAGGCTCGTTGCGCGATCTGTGTGTTTATGTCGTGTGCGAACTCCTGGGTCTGCTTGACCTTCAGACTCCTTTAAGGCGCCCACCCACCTGGCGCTATTCTATTTTTTTTCTACACAGAAGCAAGGGGGCGATAAAGAGACTGTCGCGCGCTCAAATGCCCTTTAGTCTCCACGCAAGTGTGCAGACACAGGCCGTGTTCCAATTAGTTTCGAGTTTCTTTTTTTTTGTAATTTGAATTCAGCATTTCGTACGGTTTAGTTGAAATACCACGACGTTCAACTGTCTAGCACGCAGTGCTATATTATTTTGGTTTTATCATGATGCCAAAATAAAAGTCTAAAATATCTTAAAATAAACCGTAATTATTTTTAAACGTTATTAGAAAGCCCCTTTGGAGATTAAAATTATATATATATATATATATATATATAATGAGTAAGTGTTACATATAGATAATTCTGTCATGCGAAAATACCTATTTTGAGAATATTTCAGCAACTTGCTTTGTGAAATAGTAATTGTGCGCACAGAACACATTTGTTTAATCCAATCACCTTGTTTGTATTTGTATTTAAAGATTTCAAACAAGCAAAAACTAATATGGCGGTGATTTCGTCATTTTATTTAGCAATTTGTCAGTTCAGAAGTTGACAAAACGCAAATTAACAAAATTCGTCATAGATTTTGTAAACAAAAGGGTCACGTGACCTTTTGTTAGCAAAAAGTGCCAATTGGAACATTAGGGTAGAAAGTACACACACGAAATGGCGTGGTGTTTCCTATGATGTAAGCGCACCCCATCCTCTGGCTGCGCGAGGCTGTGGGACCGGGCCTCGTGTCTGATAGGCTACTGCATGCTGCGGAAGGTTCCCTGTTGGCTGGGCTTGCGACTGGCCAGTAGGTTAACAAGCGTTGATTGGCGAACGACGTTTCAATGTTGCTGGCCAGTGACGCCATTTTGCTGGCGTTTCGGCTGGGTTTCGCGGTATAAGCGGCTGTTTCACCTCTGTGTTTGTAAGTAAGCGTGTCGCTTAATTTGAAGTCTGCAAGAAAATATGTGTCATGAACATGTATGTCAGTCAGATAAAAGTTGAGTTGTGACACTCAAATTTCAACATAAATAACTTGAGAGTTATGTACTTAGCCATAAGGCGTACATTTTATATTTCTTTTCTCCGTTTCAAATGTAACATAAAATACACATTGACGTACAAAAATAACTTCATCCTAGGGTATCATTTAAACAAATAACAATAAAGTAGACACTAATTAAATAATACCTGAAAAACAAAAATTAATATATAAAAGAATTATTGACATATCCCAAACTGAGGTGATATACGACTGTGAACAAACACATTATTTTTGCCGTGTTCTTGTAATCGTGGGTATAGTGTAGCTTTCCAACAGTAGCATGCGTAGGCATTTGCTAAATAAATGCAATAAAAATACTTCCATCACGAGAATTGCCGCAGTCCATATTTACACGACCATTGTGAAATGGTAGAGGTTTGTTAACGAACAAGTGTTTTTGGTTATCCGTTAGCGTGTATAACCTTGTGTATGACGCATTTTTGAGATCATCTCAAATTGTAGCCAGTGTTATTTTGCATTCTCTAGGTACTGTTTTGGATGGGCAGCTTCGGTTTACCTAGGCGCACTTCTTGTTCAGGTACGCTTGCATGACAATCAGGTACATGATCTACGGTGTCGATGTCACTTATTACTAAATAATGTTTAATGCAGTACAAATCAATGCGAATGTTGCTCCTTTATATACATTTATCAACTCATAACCTCCATAGATGAGTTCGTTACAGTGCTAGGGCTAGAGATCATGCATTCGAATAACAGATTCGATGTAAGTGATATTTATGAAAAAAATTAAGTAATTCAATGTGTTATCCACTTCCGAAAAAGTCATCCAAAATACGTTCGGTGCAGTGTCAATGTTGCTAACTTTCATGTTACCTTGAAGTAAGCTTCAATAAACTATAAGTATTCTTCACAAAAAGGGGGAGGGGGAAGGGGTGCTCTCTCCCCATCCCCATTACCCTTTTTTTTTTCCTGAACCCGCTCCTTGAATGGCTCCCGGCCGGTTGCTGTGAGAAATTTTTTTACAACTGATTTTCCGTCTTCACTCTCGAAAAATGCTGGCACAGCTACTTGATATGGCAAATTTCTCATCCTTCAAATTAAGATCAAAACAAGATAGACACCTGTGTTTAGTCGAGCATCATTTAGCCGTCCATTTGCTGCCGTTCTAATTTAACACCAGAACAGATAGCACGGGATTAGATCCTTGTTTTCTTGCACGTCCGTTATTGATTCTAAATCTTTCGAGGCGTCTCCAAAACTGGGATGGAATTGAGAAGTAAACTAAAATGTACATGTCATTGAAGTATAGCTTGTTCTTGAAAATATTCGCCGGATTTCCGGGTCTTCAATAATTGGCCCAGCAACGCCGCGAATTCAAGCAGGAATCGATTAGTGCGTGATCCTTCGGAAAGAAGAAAAACTGTTTGAAAATTTTCGTGAAGTAATCGAGCTTCGTTTGAAAAGCACGTGACGTCACGTGATCGAAACCGGTAGGCGTGAACGCGTGCAGTGATATGCATTATAATTTTCGTATATCCCCCCCTTCTCCCGCGCTCGCCTTTCGGGTTCCCTAAAGTTTCAGTTTCTATCGTATCTTTAAAAGTGCGATGTATTTCTTGAAATATTAATTTATTGGTTTAGACAGCGAAGTTATTAGAACTGCGGAAATATGTACCGCGAGTACACTGAGTTAAAAACTTCCTAGGAATGAAACAACTAGAAATGTGACGGAAGTCATTCTTCAAAAGAAAATCCAAGGTGAACATGTAGCCTCTGACCGCCCACGTTTTCTAGTGTGTCAATATGTGAACGACTCGTATTTTAATGCATTTACACGACGGAAAGATGATAGTAAATAGGAAAATATATATTACGGATATCCTGCTCATCGATTGAGACATCTGTTCATCGCTTGAACTAGCAAAAACTCCGTGATTTCGACATTCTGCGCGGAAAGAAAGAAAAAATAAACCTCACAGAATAACTACGAATGAAACGGCCCTTGATATCGTTATCGGAATTTTCCGCCTTTATGGTTGCAGACATGTTAGGTAGTCTCCCGTTAAAATCAACGCTTTATACTTCAATAGGTTCCAAAGTTAAATAGACGAAAGTTATTTGTTCGCCTTCAATTAGCTATTAACGAGAACACTCGTTAGGATTCAATTTTAGTTGTCCAAAAATATCAAGATGAGACTGTAAAAAAATTAATTGGTATCGCTGTTTGATGAACCAGTATTCGCGAAGCATTAGCACAAATAAACACAGAATAGTTATGCATGATGAGTATCGCTGAACGTTAGCAGAGGTTTCGATATAAACCACCAAATATTTATTTAAATTTATTTGCGGGAAAGGTGATGGGATAAATAATTTTTTTTTCGAGGAAACTTGCATTACTGACCAGCAACATATTGTTTCATGTCGCTGTCCGGTGTTTCCTTCGCGTGGTAAGGCGCCGAGAGCTGGAGGTAAAGTTTATAACGTTAGACGAAAAGAGCGGCCTATCATAAAGGACGCCGCCGCACACGCCGATAAACTTATCGCAGCTCGCACCTCGCTGACTATGAGAAGTTCATATTTCTCCATTAATCACGCAGGATTGTCGTCGGCATCACCATTACCTTTCCCATAACTACTGAAATTGCCGAGAACGTTCTAGATGGCACCTACCTCAAGTATAAATACCACGTGCGGGCCTCTCAGTAGTGAGTTGATAAGAGCCGAGAGTTTGGCGTCTCCGACCTTAAGCGACAGTTGGGCAATTCCGGAGCGGTGAGGAACGGCTGCAGCAATCTGCGAGAGTGCGTCGGCGAGCTTGTGTGCAGTGAAGATTGGGACTGATCTGCGGGACTGTGGACTGGATATGTGAGTGAAAAGACATTCGGGACGATGAAAATAGATAGTTTTAACTAAACGTGTGGAAATTAAATTGAAATGGAGATAATACAAATCCAATATTGCGATCAATAAGAATAATAGGAGTTAATAGGACGCTCAGACTGGTAAATAACAGATGTTTGACTGTTTGTGGCATTCAGAATGAATGTAATTATTGAATTGAAGTTATTTTATTTTTATTAAGACCTGCATCCCTTACGAACTCGGCTACGCCCCTCAGGCGTCCCATGTAACAATGTGTTTTTTTGCAGCGGAACTACTAAAATTAATGTGAAAGCGTATTGCGTCATTTTCGACTAAATTAAGAATACTAAATGTTAGAACGTCTTCAAGGGAAGTTCGAAGTTATAAACGCTTTATTATGAATATGTTTTCGTAAATTGAAATAATAGTAATGTGCTGATTTCCTTGTTTACGTGATGATTATACAGGCAATGAGAAAATAATACTGGAACTGTTCACATTATAATGTTTTAGGCTGGACTCGTGCCTCTATAAAAAAAATAACAAAATCCAGCCATTCGCGGGATAGTCATTAATCTTGTGCCCCCTCCGCCCCCCCCCCTAGAATAATATTATGTTGCAAATTTCGTTCAGGATAAATTATTTGTAAATTGATGTAGTAGTATTGTTACAAGTCGCTGGAGGTGTATTCGAGTTCGTGAGGGAGAAAGTTTTTATAAAACATAAACCAACGAAATTTTTTTTTTAAATTTATTTGCAATGTAATAAAAATTAACACAGCTGTAATTTACAAAATTAAACTGCCTATCTGAACTCTTCTACCGGCTGGCAGCTGCAAAATTTCAATAGGAAATCTCATGTTAAGGACATTTCATCTCAGTGCGTTAATTTCAAAGATGGGCGTTTCAAACAAAATGTAGGTATTCTTCACGAATATTTTATGATAATATCCCTGCGAGCATATACTTTCAAAATAAATAGGCAGTATGTTCTTTATTGTAAAACATCAATTAAAAAAATTCTTTGCAAACAGGTTCTACATGTTATGAAAACATCTCGGCTGTAGGGAACTTCTCCTAAAAAAAATTTGTGAAGAATATCTTTAAAATTAACTAACTGAGGCGAAATTTCCTTAACGTGGGATTTCCTATTTAAATTTCGCAGCTGCCAACCGCAGTCAGTGCCGTTAACACTTATTATCCCCATCAGTGTGCGGTATATTGAATGCCGATCTCAATTATAATTGGGATCCTTGCCACTGTCTTTGTAATAGCTACAGTCACTTAATCCACTCACGCATCAAATCCCACTTTCCCACAGTCCAGCCGGCCAGTCTCACTTTGTATACACTCTCGATGTTTGCAGACTACACCCGCTGGTCACTGCGTCGTCGCTTCGATGGTTCCACACACCTGGCGCAAATGGCCGTACGGAAATTCAGACCCTTGACTCAGAGGCACACTGCAGCTTATATAGGTGAGCCGACCCGGCCCAGAATGTTAGGACATCCAGTACGCGTGTGTCACTGCTGGATTAAAAGCCGCCAGGTCTTAGGAATAGGCGATCTACGCCGGCCTCAATCTTCCATCCGGCTGGGGCGGAGCGAGCCCAGGGTTACTGAGAGTCGCCGCCCCGCTGTGGTTGGATAAACACTATAACCCTAAGTTGAGCTGCTCTTGTGGGTCCCTCTGTGGTGTGTAATAGTGCATTATTGGAGAGGCCTACGTCTGCCCAGTGCTTCCGAATATCAGTGTGAAGAAATTCAAGTGAGCACGGACAGGCGTAACTATGACTCTCCTATGGCACGTGTCAGTATTCCGCGGTGACCCGTTTGTGACCTGTGGCTTCATTTCTTCAGTTACCGGTGATGCTCCTAGAGCACTGCGCTTCGCTGTCCTGATTGAGAAAATAAAAGGAGGGGGGGAGGGGGCAAGATAAAGGACGTGGAGCGGCTGCATGTAACTATTAATCTCGCAATCGTGAGACGCTAAAGCTAAATACGCTACTACGTTGCTTTTGCATGTTCATCGATGCTAATATATAATAACTGCAATTTTCTTTCAAGAAGTTAACGACGTTATATAGGATGATTGCCTATTTGCATACCAGCAACCATACGTTAAGTTGGTCGTATATCTTTGCCAGGCTTCGTACTTGCGCTTCACTTTGTATCAAATACTCACGTTAGAAGATATTATTTTAGCGCCTGTGGTTGAAACTTCATCGCCGCGGTGATCAGCTGGGCGAGAAGTGCGTCATAATGAGTCGTAATGCGCTGCGATTATCGGACAGCGGAGGACTTGGAAGCCTAACCACGGTCGTAAACGACAAGGGTGCTTCGCGACGAGCAATTTATTGGCACGAGTGTCATAGTACCTGAGGAAGGGAGGGG
>NQII01002026.1:162884-201851 GCA_002778355.1 Clitarchus hookeri
TTTTAGCTGATCAGAGACAGAGTGGTGGAAGGGCACTCTTAGCGATAACGGTTGTCCTATAGTTACTTTATTTTGAGAAAAAGTGATAAGACCATTAAACAAGATTAAAGTAAATAGTAAATAAAAAACCGTAAAAATTCGGGTTATTGACACTATAATTTCATTACGTGAAAATTACAGAAAACAACCCTTCCTATTTAACACAAAAAGTTAAACTATCGCATCATTATAATTAGACTCCATGCATTGACGAATGTCGCAGAAGTAACAGCAAAACAAATATGCGCACATTTTCTTGTGTGGCAAGTTATTTCGTAGAAACATCCACACCTGCTTGCATGCAGGATCGGATAGCATGTCTCGTACAAGCTCCCACACGCTTACGGCAAGCCTGCTGTGCAAGTCATCAAGCTTGAATCAAGATATTCTCCACTTATAGCAAACTTGCAACAAGCTTGATGCCTTGGCAAGCTGCAAGCATAATTAATTACATCTGCATGCTTGATATTATCAAGTATATGCCAGTCATTAGAAATTTGGCTTGACTGAAGCTTGAACTTCACTTGATATGACGAGCTTACTCAGCAAGGAAATTCAAACCAAATGACAAGATTGCCACGAACTTACATGCTATCTGGGATACTGCTGGTTCGCGGTTAAATTACCACTTTTTAAAAATACATGTGCAGATATTTTTACGTGCAAACACACTCTGGCTTGTGTACTGTAATGACGTTGGCAGCTAATTATAGAGATTAGTCTTCAGCCTTAACATATTGTTCGAAGTGTAGTATTTTTAAATTGTTAGTCGCTGAAATGTGTGGCCTTGCCTGTGCCGTGCAGGAAGAAATGATGAACCCGGTTTTTGTCCCATGCGCCATGTGTTTTTATTTAAAAACTACTTCAATCAAAATGCATTTGATACATATATAAGCATGCACTACCAGTGTTTTGAGTGTCACAACGTGGCGTTTGTGAAAAAAATGTGGCTTCAGCTAAGTCATAGCAAGCCACCTGCAGACTAATTACTATATCCATGGTTTTCTGATCCCCTCTCCATATTTTGTTTCATTAACGCAAGGTTAAGAATTATGGTAGTTTTCTAACAGTTACACAGAGTAATTTGATCGACGTAAACACACTTGTTAGGTTCATAACAACGTCTTTTTTTTACACGAGGAAGAATACACAGCGACCGGAAAAACGAACACAGGGCAGGCTTTAGAAAGAGCTCAGTTACAGGGCGTCATTACCAGACATCTTATAATTATCCGTTATTTGTCACAAGTTCGGTTTCAGATGTATGCAAGTGTCTAATTTTACCCCATTGTAGAGCATAACGACAGGATGCACTCAGCGAGCGAGACGGTGTCAACCGAGCGAAGGACTCTCAAAGAAGGACTCTGAAAGGTGACAGCTAACCATCGGGTGGATAAAACTGGGCGATTCCCACGATAGAAGACGATGGCATTTAACTGCAAAAAGGAACGGGAGAGAGGAGCAGTACTCCGAGAAAACAACGAGTCTGCCAGTTCTTCCAGGGTCGGTCCAGAGATTGCGCCCACTCGCCGGCATGACTAAGCTCATGAGTACAGAAATGGTTTGACGAATGGTTCGGAGCCCGCTGTACACTGGATATTTCATGGTCTTTCTGTACATGATTGTAGGACGCAAGGCCCTAAATAAGTCTTTTTAACTTGGCAGTCAGCTATAAATGGAATCACAGAGGAAACTGCTAATTAAGAAAATACAGCAAATTGAAGTCCACATTCTAATGATCTTGTGAAAATTCCCTATATGTCCAAGAAGATTTGGGAAAATGATAAATACCCGATAATATTTATAGAATTAAATATTTTACCACGCGATAAAGTGGGATATGATTTTTCCAGCCAAACTAGTTTGTCCTAGGATTGCGAATTAGTGGATATTAAAAGTCTTCAAGTAGCCTTCAAACTACCTTACGTAGCGCATCCTCGTATGCTATATTACCTGCCGACAGTCCATCATTGTCTCCACGTACCTGAAGATGTATACATATCTAGAGGCACCTTTTTTCATCTAAATATTCCACAACAAAATGTACTACAAAACACTGTAGTTCAAGTCCACTTTCGTGTTTAATTGTTACGCGTCTTAACTATTTACCCTGTAATGATGCCCTGTCAGTGTCGGAGAAACACAATTCTGACTCAATCATGTAAGAAAACGTCATCTCACAAATACAGGTGGCTCGTAACTTTAAAGGAAAGTCGCAAGTGTGCACGTAGAATATCGAGGTATAGCCTGTGCGTAATTTTTTTTTTTTTTTTTCGCAAACAGGCGTTTGTATGCATGTCAAAGCCTCCGAATCAAGGGAGTGCTAAGGGAAACTCTTGCCTAATCGTTTGTGTGCGCAAGGCACTAAACTGTCTCTCATTTGTGTAACTGTGGGTCTGTGTGGCCATTATCGTTTTGTGGTATAATAATAAAGTTAAAAGTATGCCTCTACATTCCAGCACTATTTTAGACTGTGTGTTGGCAATTCTATACCAAAGTACCATCTCAGAAACGCCTCTTTGAGCCATATTATCTTCTCCCTTTTTTTTCTTTCATTAACTGCATATAGATAACATAGAAACTGGCGAACATAATCATGATTTCCAAACCAGAAGTTTTAAACCAAACCTATACACACGTATGATGGCCCTCAAAGTTACTCATAGCCATACTTAAAAATGGAATGTTATGAGGTTTTTAAAAACGATGGGTTTTTAAGTCGAGCACCTCTTTCCAGGAAAGCCAAGAGAAAGGTGTAGTCGCTTTAAAAGGCGACACGAATAGGCGTGGCAAGGGTCGTACTGGTGGTCCTATTCCAAGGAACCAGGAACCAATACCTGAAATTAACATGCAGCTCGGCTAAGGCCATATGTGATGTATCTGCGATGTTACCTTCAAGGACATTGGAACCATCTTCCCCTATACAATATAAACAACAATGAGCTACACAATATTATTCACGGTTTTGTGGGTAAGTCAGATGGGAAAACATTGCTGTGTTTTAATACTTTAGTAATGGCTGGTCTTTTGCATACCTGGACTAAAGGGTAGAAAAGTGCACATATACGAAATGGCGTGGCGGTTCCTTTTGTGTGTGCGTACCTATTCGTTGATTGGCTGCGCGAGTCTTTTATGTAGGGTTTGATGTCTTAAAAGGTAGGTACTGCGTGGTGCAAAAGCTTCCCTATAGGCTGAACTGCCGGCTGGCGAACGGCGTTCCGACATGTTGCTGGTCAGTGACGCCATTTTGCTGGCTGTGTCACTTCTGTATTCTTACGTATAGTCCATGCACAGTCACCTCCAACTTTTCTGAAGTAATGCAAAAGTCCTACTTCCAGGAAATTCCTCCACATCATGCAAACAAAGCTTAACCGAGTCTAGAAAACTACATCAAAAGGATTATAGTCTATTTGTGGTTTATTCACACTTTTTTAATATAACCTTTGAAAAATCACCCTATCCATTGACGAACGTAAAAATGCGTTTGTTTTGGTTATAATGTAAACTTTTAATTATATTTTATCTCTAAATTATAATATTTCATTTATAATTATATGAATAAAACAGTGAGAAAATAGGTGCGTTGGTAATGCATAGTAAGAAATAGTTTTTATGTAAAATATAATTAGACTGAGTGCTCATTAATGCGGTATGTAGTCCCTTTGGTGTATTTTTCTAGACTCGGTTAAGCTTTATTTGTATGGGGCGGATAAATATCCTGGAAGTAGAACCTAAGCAGGGCTTCAGAAAAGTTGGAGGTAACCGCGAATGGAGTACACGCACCGTATTCGTACGCACTCAGTGTAATAGTATTTTATATAAGAACTCTATCATACTAGGCATTACCAATACACATGTTATTATTCGCACGGATTATAAATGAAATATAATAAGGAATATATAAAGTAAACGACAACGTTTAATTTAACCAAAAACATGTTACTTTTATTTTAACACAAGTATAAAACGTTGTCGATACATGGAATATTTAGGAATCATTCAAAGACGTCATAAATGAGGTGATTTTTCAAAAGTTTGTTTCAAAAAGTGTGAAGAAACCGTGAATAGAATGTGTGCCCGGACTACTACTCCGATGACGACATGTGTGTGTGTGAACTACCGCACAGTGCGGCAGTGGACAGCTGCGTGCCTGCTGGAGAATGGGGCTCGGCACTTCCAGCGAAGACCGCTGTGCATCGTGCAACCGTCGCCCGAGGGACTTCGCGGAAGGGAAGTGCCTGACTCTGGCCGCTGACGCTGATGCCATGCGTTTGGCGGCCGCCGCTAGCTTTCATCGCAACCGCTCGCTTCCTTACGTCAAGTCATTGCGATGAGGAGTGTGTTCGCCTTGCCTTCTTTCTTTTTCTGTCTGAAACTCAGCGTGTAAGGGCTCAGGTGAGGACATGCCGGAGACCACTTGAGTTTGTCCGATAGGTGGCGACTGAAAACTTGAACGTAAATACCTGAGAATTGCGCGAGTTTATTTGACGGCGAGGTTAAACTTTTCAGTTCTGTATAAAACCCAGGAGCTGTCATTTGTTTGTTGGTTGATACCTTCGTGATGGGTACTTGTGCTGTGTTCAACGTGATTCGCTCGGTCTATTTCTACATGTACATATATTACTGGTTCACAACCTCGAAGGGCTTGTCTGAAAACGAGTGGTCCACAGTGTAAAAAAATATTGTAACTGCAACTGAGAATTACAAAATTTTGTTGACTTACAAAGTTATGTTTTGTAATTCTACAGCGTTTTTTTCATTTGCAAGAATAGCATTTGTGTGAATAACGAAATAAGTTTGTGTAACAGCCGCGCGTACAGACGAGCAGCGCGTCACTTTTTCCGGTTTCCGGGACGAAAAATGTCGAGTTTACACGAAGCTTTCTTCGCCAGCGAAACAAGAAAATTATCGTTTCTGCGGCAATTAAGATTATCCACTTCACTAAAACCTATTAGTTCAAATATTAAAAAGTATCAACAGGCGTCTGAAACACTTAAAATACACTAACTTGAATAGAAAGTGAACAAGAAGCTTGTTTAACACTAGTATAAGTACGGAAGTTATTCCACAAATATCACGAGAGAGTTGTAGACGTGTGGTGTTCTGCCCTCGTAGCTCAGGGGCAGAGTGGCCGACCTTGGCCGGGAGTCGGGTGCTCGCGCCCCGCTTCCTCAGCGTGTAGCGCGCATGTGCAGAGCGAAGTTGTCATCAAGTCGGTCTACTTCAGCTCGTCACACGGCAAACTACACACACACACTGCCAAACGTCACACGCACTATGTCCAACGGCTTATCTATCGGTCAATAAAGTCAACTTTTTTTATATAAAAAAAATGTTAAGTTGTCATTAAGCACTCTCGTATCACAAACTTGAACAGCCATAGGTAGTCTTGTTACGACACAAGGATGGCACATAAGTATTTTTAATTAAGTGGAAACAAAAATAATTAATTTGTAGTTGAACAGTCCAAAAAATGATATTTAGTAATTAAACAACAGACGATACGTCAGAAGACAGAACGTTCGAAGCACTCTCGAGCACATGCAGCAGGCAAACATATTTTAGAGGCTACTTGTTTGCCGAACTTGAATTTCAGACTTTACTGCGCTGCCGGCCGAAAGAAGTGGAATCATGGTGAAAACGACCATGTCATGATTTGGTGTGCGGCTCACATCACAAGAAGGATGCAAAGGGTTGGCCACAAGGTTAAGCCGTATCAAGCAAGCCGGGGACCGCTGTAAAAAAAAAGAAAAATGCTTAAAAAAGGATTGTAAACACATCACGTCGCAAAAGGAAATATCCGCAAACAAACTTACCCAAAACGGCAGATAAAAACACTATTTCATCTCAAGGATGAAGAAAGATTCCACAAGAAAATAATATAAGCTGACTACATTCTGTATGGCGAGAAAGCTAACAAGAAGGAAGTAACCTGAGCGGAAACCTATATATATATATATATATATATACACTAACTAAAGTATGCTCCGGACTTCATGGTCTCGTGCGACTAATCGATACATAAATCGAAAATCAGGAAATACATAATAATTCACAAATGACGTTCATTTGGATAATTGGAAACTAATAATTTACATAACTTAAGGTTTTAATACAGTGAGTTGGTATATTTGGACACGTACTTCAAAATGTGTAAATTAACACCAACATTGTATTATTAAAATAGTTCGCCTACCAAAAATTTACACAATATTATGTACGTATTTTTTGTAAATTTACAAAAAAAAATTTTAAACCTTTAAATTTTTATACTTACAAGAGCAACAACTGTACTGCTATATAAAAATTCTTGCATAAGTACTCATATTGAGTAAACTTCTCATACCATCTCAGAATTTCAAGTTAAGACGTGTGCTATAGGCCTATGAGTCATCACGTCCGAGAATACACTTATGGTGAGGGCTACTTCTTTTTTTGGACGACAGGGCAAAGTCTATTTTGACTGGTTTGAAAAGGATGTATATTGCCCCAAGTTACGGGTTTTCAACATTAATTTTGTAACAGTACAGTCCAAGTTTTGTAAAGTTATGTGATTTTATCTGCGATAGTACAAATGTGTACTTTTCTTTTAAATATTTAAAAAAAATTTCATAATTATTTTTTTATGCATATTTTACATTTTGTATTTGTTCAAAGTTCCTCTAGACAGCTGAATGTAAATGTGTGTTGCAAAATGCGAGTTCACATGGTGTCGTATGGCTTTATTTGAATAAAATATTTATAAGTGACAAAAATAAGCAACAGAATGCAGGGATAAATAAAATAAAAACTCTCCGAAAAATTCAACAGCTCTCAGCAGCATTCATTTTCTCATGTAGGTACAATGTTGAGTTAAGGGATTTGGACGGCTCTAAACAACGAGGTCTTGAGAGTAGCTGAGGGTGAAATGAGGTGAGAATAGAGCAGCGCCGGAACGGGGAATAGAGCAGCATATAACGTGTTCCGTGTAGTCGAGACTGCCCTTTAATTCATAAACCTCAACAACAAATGTCTATCATCAAGTAGACAAATTACTTCGTATAAGTCCAAATAAAAGCTTCTAATTTTGCAGGATAAATTTTGTTGTAATTCTACAGGATATCAGTCGGTAGGTTACAGTACATTTTTGTACAAATACTGAATATATCCCGTACAATTTTCAAGTAATTTCTTGCAAAGTTCACGAAGATTTTCCTGTAGTGTTACCTAGAATTTTTTTGGCAACTATTTTCGAAACATTTGTTTGTAAAAGTACAAAATATTTTTACTGTGCGATCGCGAAGGCAGCAAGATGACCACAAATGTTTAAAGCTTACCCTTGAACCGCGTGAACTCGCGGAATTCCTAGGTCTATACACGCGACTTGATTTTAAGTCAAGATATACTTCAAGAATGTGTATAATTTAGTTTCTTGTTCAGTCGTATCTTAAACAAATTCACTGGAGACGAATACAGAACAGCTTGAATATTTATGCTGGAAAACCTGGCGGTGTTATCACGGATAGCAAGCAGCACCTTTGTGCAGCAATTATTTTTAATCCATCTTAAAGTTACTATACCATCGTGATGGACTCGGAAATTCAACTCCTCTTTATATGATACATTTTTTTTCCCCCGGAAATAAATCCAAGTACAGGGATCAACTTAAAATCGTAACGCGTCAGATATATGTATTGAGGAAAGTGCATGACAAAAGATAACCATGAACGTCTTAAAAATCTCTTGCGAAATATTTAATGTACTTATAACCTCTTGTCCTCAAAATGTTTGTCCGTACTCCTGTACTGTACAATCAGAGCTGTCAGTTTATCAGATACGTCCTGGATGGATCTGAGTCACGAAAAACATGCAATAAATTAATTACTGTAACCCCATACTATCTGGTCAGGCCCAGAGAATGCAGCCGGTAGCCGAGGCCATAGTACGCCTGAACGGTGGTGTAGTGTCGTAAGACGTCGGGACACAACGCGTTCCCTTGAATTAAGATGTGTTAAAAAATATTAACAAATATATCATTTCATGATGAAAACCACGTGTTAACTTTTGTGACGTATTAGGAGCATACACTGTAATAAAATTGTGTAATTTTACACTGAATCTATGTGGAAGCAGTGCATCCACTGACATCGGTGTAATTTTACACCTACGTATGTCAATGTTTTTTTTACTCTACGTCCAAGCAAATTGACCCTACAAATTATAAAAATAGCATATCCTTTGTACAACTAACTTTACATATAATGGTGTAAAATTACTATTACTATGTAGCAGAAAATTAACTGCAACATTTGCGTATTTTCTCTACGGCAAGTAAATTTACACAGACATCGCAACCGTAATTTCACCACTGTGTATGTGTATTTCTCACTAACAAAAAGTAAAATCGCAGATTCACTGCAATTGTAATTACACAATTTCTGTACATTTTTCTCTGTTTCACTAAACAATTTTACCTTCAGCATATGTTCTTTCACAACTACGTCATAATAATTCCCATACTTTGTATGGGAATTGTACCGGGAGCCTTGACTCCCATAGCTCACATGGTGTTTGTAAAACAAATGCACCCGACACATACTCAAATCATTGGGTCGGCGGCGGGCCGCCGTTTAGCTGTGTTTTGTTGGGCATCGGATCCGTTTTAATGCTGTTGCCTATTTTAAAGTAAAATTACGTGTTTTTGTGTTGGCGGGGGAGTGAAGCTCCCCTCCAGCCTACCGGCTGGAGTGAATGTCTGTGTCGTGATGTCTGTCTAACATGTTGGCCTATCGTGTTCAAATGTGCTACTTTATCTCGCATATAATGTGTAGGTGAGTCGCTAGTCTCCCGGGGCAGCCCTCAGGGTACGTTTCATCGTGTGGTCGTGTAGTGATATGTAGAAATCATTGTTAGTATGCTAGAGCTGGAGGGGCCCTTGGTACCATAATCTATACACAATCTAGTAAAAGCACAGCTCCCAGAAATCATCTTCTTCCCGACCTGAAACAGGCTATCAAGTCGGTGAGTCATTATGAGTAGTTAATATTGGGTATAGTGTGTGTGTGTGTGTGTGTGTGTGTGTGTGTAATAACTTTTTTAAAAATTATTTTTTTACGTTTTCTTGTATTTTTCAAATTAATTTTTAAGTGTTTTTAAAATTATTTTTGTTATTTAAAGAGGATTTGTATACTATCAATTTGTTTGGTTTAATTTAGTTTATTTAATTTAATTTGGTTAGCCCCCTGCCCCTACCTCGACTAGCATGTGTATCTCCTGAGTTGTCCCTTCAGGACCCCTCACGCTAATCTAATACCGTATATCATGACATAACAGCTTGCTAAATTAAGTATACTAAGATTAAATATCTACCTTAAAAGCTAAAAGCTGCGCAGGTGCTACCATTATCCTAGCAGTGTGTTACACGCAGGGCTATGGGGGCCTGTGCGCTTATCGTGCTGAGTTTCATCAATATCATAGTCCCCAAGAGCAGTTATGAGAGGATTTGAATGTTCGTCGCTTGATTTATAAAAATGTTCAGTCTGCTTCCGAATTACTTCTTGCAGCATTTATTGTTTTAATTATACGTGCAAGCATCTAATAGGGATATACCTGGGTGCATTTGCGGCCAATCGGAGGCATTTATTTTGCACCACCTGCAATAAATGTAAATATATTTGCGCACAGTAGGCCCAAGCTGGCGCTGCCTAAGTGATAATGGGACGAATAATTGACTGATATAATCGTATCCCATTTTTTTTGTGACAAGACTATTTACTTCAGGTTTGTTTTCTAACCTACTCTAAAACTAAGTGTTATGTGTGAGCCCGTGGTAGGGACGGGAGTTAATTGCGTCTCAGGGCTAAGCTCCATACGCCTACAAGGTAAGGAAATCATGCTAGGAAACATGCATCGCGGCAGAGAGGGATGGGCTGCCATGGCCAGATTCGGCCATGACAATCTCCCCGAGTATACTTATAGCTAAACTACTATACTAAAGAGAAAGGGGAAAACCGGTATAGAAACCGTAAACGCCCTTTCGACAGGAAGGAATTAAAAATTGTTCCATGCATTAACAGAAAATGCCACAGTAGACAAATAGGTGGAAACCATGCTCTTTATTAGAGAGGGCAGGACATCTTTCTATTTATTTGGCGTTGGCTTCACCAGAGTAATCTCTGTACATCACTCTGGTGGGGGGAGTGGCGCTATTGAGCCTCTCCCTTCCAAATACATTTTAAACCGACTTCAAGATATAGAGTAGGTAGTTATATACAAGAGCCAGCATATTCCATCAGCGGGAGTTAAGATTTCCTTTTGAACACACAAAAGGAGTTCGAAGTAGTTCTACTCCCTACCGCTAGATCGCATTTTTTAAACAAATACTTGTAGTTATATTTGAATTCACAGGAAAATTAGTGTAAAACTACAAATAGTGTACTCGTTTTACCAAATTACACATAAAAATGCAAATTTACCGAAAATTTGTATGTGCAAATATACGTTCACAGATACTCCAGAATGTAATGCAAGTTTACACACACACACACAAACACACACACACATACACACACACTGTTATTTTAAAATTACACAATTGATTATGTACAAATATACTGACGTGGGTGTTCATACAACGACTATGTAGCAGTAAAAATTCATAACTTAAGGTTTTAATACAGTGAGTGGGTGTATTTTGACACGTACTTCAAAATGTGTAAATTAAGACCAACATTGTGTTTATTAAGCCCTACATTCATGTATTTTTTACCAAAAACATGAATACCCCTTGGATTATTAAAAACATTTGTGTAAAATTTCACGTACTGTAATTATTTTTAAAAAATTAAACATACAAAATGTAAAATTACCAAAAATTCGTATGTGTAAATGTACACTTATTTTTGACAGTGTAGATGATCAGCCTTTGTCGGTCGCGATCTTCTTTGAGACGCCTGACCAGGAGGGCGTTTGATGGTAATCTCTGCTAGGTATATGTTGTGATTAGCGTGGCAAGGGGAATATGTTGGGATTGGCGGGGCAAGGGGAACCTGCGTACAGTTGTCTTTCGTGCGTTGTTTCGATGCACAGTACGTCAGCGTACTTGATAACTATGAAGCTATCACTTTTCCTTGCGTTTAGGTGCGAGAGTAACATGTGGGGCCTAAATGTTGTCTTAGGTGAGCCCACTGGTTCTCTTATTTCATAACGTCTTAAAGTTCTTTTTTAGTAATAACGTGTAAACAATCTGATAATAAACAATAAAAGCGGACATCCCCTTGCTGCTATTAGTTCACAAAACAAGTATGTGGTATTACTCAAGAGTTTAGCCTTGCTAGGCTGCCGAACAATGCATAGAGCGTCATAATAAAAATGGTTCCAAAACGCTTCCACCTGCGTAAAATATGTCCACCTAGAAATAGCATTTAAAATCATTCCATATCCGACAAGTGTCAACATTGTTGAATGGACGTTCTCGCGATCTTTTTAGGTAGTAAAACATCTGCGCTGCAGGAGACGGTTTTTCTTTATTATTACACCATCAAATGATAGGGCCACTGTTGAGAACCTCAAAAGGTGAGTTGCTGATGAGGCTTGTGATAAGCGTAATCTGCGTCACCCGTAGCCATCCCGCGATTTTAAGCCTTGGACACGCAAAATACCTCCTCCAACCAGGCGGAACCCCTTAATATTAGCCTGAGATTTTTTTTACCTTAAACTTCCTTTTAATTTTTTTTTTTTTTTTGGAAACGGGACCTTGGACCCGTAATGTAGTATTACCAAATCAAAATCGTGCTCAACGCAACTGCTTCTGAGACTGAAGGGGGACCGCGGTTGTGTGGTGGTTAGACTACTTGCCTCCCACCTAAGCGAACCGGGTTCGATTTCCCGCGGGGTCGCTCCCGGATTTTCACATGTGGGAATCGTGCCAGACTATGCCGCTGGTCGGCGGGTTTTCTTAAGGATCTTGGGTTACCCCCGCCCTTTCACTCTGGCGCTGCTCCATACTCACCTCACTTCGCCCCCATCGGCTCTCAATACCTCGCTGTTAAGAGCCGCCTAAATGTCTCAACTACCATTTTACCTACGGATAGACCAGACCACCGTGGCACAGAGTAAGTATGTACACGCTACATCTGAATCAGTGAGAATTCCACTTTTTAAATCAGTTAACAGCACCTAACTAATTCAACAGTCACTTCAGTCAACTGAGTTAGTGAATTAGTGAAAAAGTGCCCGTTTTCCTTCTCTTATTGATTCAGTGACATTTTCCACTGATTCATCGACAGT
The DNA here is from genome assembly GCA_002778355.1 of Clitarchus hookeri. Lineage (NCBI taxonomy): Eukaryota > Metazoa > Arthropoda > Insecta > Phasmatodea > Phasmatidae > Clitarchus > Clitarchus hookeri. Next base: position 175,191 of record NQII01002026.1, read on the forward strand.
TTCAATCTCTGTTTTTCAGTGATTATTTTTCGACTGATGGTTTAGTTAAACAATGTGTATAAAATAAAATAACGCATAAACTAATAAAACCCATAAAAATGATTTTTTAAATGTGAGTTTCGTCTATTGTAATACCATTTTACGAGACAGCATGAACATTCATTAATACTTCATTTCGTTTTTACGTATTTCATTTCGTTTTTACGTAATCATCAAAGCGCTCGGTTTCAATCTTTAAAATGCATTGAATGTGGTGAAGTGAATGCATTCATACGTACTATTTGTTTTAACAAACTTAATGTTAGCAACTAAACTAAAAACCAAAAGAAAAGGCACACAATTTGAAGCTACGTACTTTCGATAAAGAAATATAATATAAATATTTCCCGCTTTCTAGTCAACATTGGTTTGGCAGCTCGATTAGTCTAGAAGCGGAATGGTGTGGGTTCAAATACTAAACGCAGCAATGTTTTTTTTAGTTGTTTTAAAATTACGTTAAATTGCATAATATGAAACAGTGACTATGGGAAACATGTTTATTTCTCGTAATGCTTTCGCTAAATTCAATAAAATCAGTATTAAATTCGCCGCACGTAGTTGACTGTCACTAATTCAATCAATGAAAATTGTCTCACTGAAACAACTAATGGTTTTCCACCAATGGAGCTAGTTTCGTTGATTCTAGTAGTTGAATTTCACTGCGAAATAGTGGTTTTCCTCTGATTCGAATTTAGAGTGTAGAGATGAATACGAGTGCAGATGCCGAAGTGTGATGAGTTGCCGACTGTTGCATGCTGCTGAATGATACGAAGTGTGTTAGGGTGCAAGATGTGGTCATTCGTTCGGCTGGCGGCCGGCCGCTTCAACAGTGAGGCGATGCTTGACAAACAGTGTAGCGCCATGTTGCTGGAAGCCGAGAGCTTTGTGTGGACGCGAGCCGCCGGAGTACAGAGCGCCACAATCCCGTGTCTGCGCACACTTAGTTATTTCGTGTTCTGTCGGGAATTGCGGTACGACTTCATAGAATACGCTGGAAACGAAAATAGTTTGATCGATAACAGCTAAAACAGAAACTAGCATAGTTTTTAGCTAATGCTGAGTTACGTCACAGATTCTTGGATAAACATTTGTAATTTGGCGCAGTCATGCTATGTATTTCCAGAGAGATGCCATTAAAAATTAACTGCACGCTGAGTAATGTTTCTGACATTTCTCGGCTCGGGACGCAACTCTGGATAGCCGGATCTGATACGACACCGGGAATCGGATGCTATGGTCTGAATTCCGGTAACGGTTCGTGTTTCTCCACATCAGCATTTCGGTGTAACACAAGTAAACACAAGGAAACCTTCAAACTTCTTTTTTTCAATTGTATCCTTGGTTGGTACAAAAGTTGCGGGAATTACTGCCGTTCGAGCATGTGTTGGTGAGACGGGAGGGGGTGTGGGGTAACATGTGGGGTAACATATTAAGACGCCCACGTATCCTGTGCGTGACCAGGATAATATGATTCCAAATGCAAATCAAATTTCTAGAAGAAACCACTCAACCTTATTCACAGTCACTTTCCATAAATAACACGTTTCAGATGACTCGAGAATACAGCCAAGACTACTTAACGTATTGCAAACATTCTCACCCTGTTCAAAACGTAGCCAGAAACGGTATTTTCTGACATTAGTATCTGAACTGGTACGTGTGACTGAGGAAAATTTTCTATTGAATTTTCGCATTTATTTCCAGTAAAATGGCTGCACGAAACAAAGTGTGAATAGGGGCCGCGGTAGCTGAGTGGCTAGCTTGCTCGCCTCCCACCAAGGTGAACCAGTTTCAATCCCCCGGCCGACTCACTCCCGGATTTTCGCATGTGGGAATCGTGCTGGTCGATCCCCGAGAAAACCCACCGACCAGCGGGTTTTCTCGGGGATCTCCCGTTTCCCCCGCATTTTCACTCCGGTGCTGCTTCATACTTACCTCAATCACCCTCACCGGATCTCAAAACCGTTGAATGCCTCCAAAATCTCTTCACTCACTCGCTTACTCACTCAAAATGTGAATGATTCACTGAATAACAATTTAATAACTTATGTGTTGAGGCTAAGAGGCATTTGATACTCCAAGCCGGCGTTGTCCTTATTGCTCTTTCGTTTCTGTACTAAAAAATGCAAACAAAAACTTAGTGTTAGCGACTGCCAGTAATACTGGCAAAGCTGAGCGGAAGTGCAGCCTTTGGAATGAAATGTTAAAGTTATCATTCGTAATAGATGGCATGAGCTAAGTTTAATATTTAGCTACTTAGAATTAAATCCAAATAATTATTTAATTATATGATGATGTATACATTAGAGCACATAGGCCTATTCCTTCATTTCTCGAGTTCTTTCACCAGTTTTACATAGCAACCTAAGGTGCATGAACAAAAAATATTGACGTGATCGTTGACTCCTCTGTCGTAATCCTCGGGCTCGTGACATCACAGTTGACGCGCCGCGCAAATCTGAAAAAACAGCCTTCCACTCGCGTGACTCGTCATAATGACACCGTTGTAGCAAGCAAATTTCAGTTGCTTCGTAATTGTTCCTCTTCTGTAGCGCACAAGAGGTTTGAATACTGATGAGTTCTTCTAGTCCTTGTCACGTTATGCATTTGATTCGTGTAAAAAGGTTTTTGAAACAAGTGTCCGCGTTATTGATACATACAAATTTGTGTTTTTATTGGTAGGTAGGAATAACTTAATACTAGTATACAGTCGACAGCTACATAATTAGAAAGGGAGCAACTTTCTCAGTCAGGAACGGCCTGTGTTGAAGTTGTTCGAAAACATTTTTGTATAGACTTTGTGGGCATTTTATGGTTTTGTGAAATGTTATGGTCATTTAACAAAAATATCAAATCATTTGAAAGATAACTTTTGTCATGTTATCAACAGACAATTAAGATTTTTTTTTTCTTAAAAACGTTGATTACTGAAAATTACATAAAGTTGCTTCAGTACGAAGTTTGGCTTCAGCTAAAGGGTTAAAAAAGCAGCCCAGTGTTGGAACACGGAGAGTGGTTACTGCGCAAATGACATACGGACTATATATACCCTATATGTCTTCAACTTCTTCAGTCGTGAGGTGGCAGGATAATGCATAACTTTCAAGGGGTGAAGGATGCAAACGGGGCACGCGCCTCTACCGTAAAAATCTTGAACCCTTTCAGACCCATTTTAATTTACGGTTTCAGATGTTGCAGACATAAAAATTCGTGATGCGTGATGCGTACTGTACTTGTCGACATAACAACACTTGTTTCGTGGCAACAGCCAATGAGCTGTAGTCTACATGTTCGGCTACAATTACATTAACCAATTATGACCTAGACCAGTAAGACGGTTAGCGGATCATTTTCGCACAGGTAAGACCATTTAGCCAATATGGGACGTGAGGATAAGGATAGGTCGTAGTTAAACGACGCATCGAGTGTTCGGTAAATGAACTGCGTCCCTTAAATTTTATTTTGCAAGAATTATGTAATACGCGATTTAAAATATGTTCAGTAAGTGAGAGATTTTGAAACTAAAGTTGTTAATTACTGAAGTCTACCTTATTTATATTTTTCAGAAGAAAAGTTTGGAGTGGTTAAAATAGGTGGCAATGTAGGATCAATTACAATTATTTATTAATTACTCTTTATTGCTGACTGCAGGTGTAATAAACGCATTAGCATTCTAATATAAATATTATTTAGGAATCAATACAATTATATCGTTTTCTTCGTTCTCAAATGCTCACGGGCGAAATAACTTGATAGGAGGAAGGGGGTTATGATAACACAGTTTCTTTTAACAGTGAACCTCCACAGGAAAAATATGATTTCTACGCCATATTAGCACAGGTGAGATCACAGCTTCGTAGTGTACAGTACAAACCAAAAGTACCTACACGTGCGTAATGTGCACAAATGTGTACACCGGGTCTGAATACGTTAACAGGCATATTATGTAAGCGAAGGATAAGGGGTGTATGATGTTTCATTTATTTTGCAGTATATTGCAAGATAATGACTTGTGGAGTATGAGAGTAGCAACTGTCAAGGAAAGAGTTTTCCTCCTCAACGTACCCTCTTTATAAAGTTTTTCAGTTCGTGCTTGGGCAGGACAGTCGTCGAAGACGCGACCTCCCGAACGCTACGCGCGGCCAGACGTGTCGTCGGGTACCGTACGTGCCGTGAACTACGTACCTCGCCTTATTGTGTCAGCGGTCTGGAATGCCGCCGCAGCGAGTTCATCAACTCTCGCTGGCGGATACGTGGTTGGGGAGAGGGGGAGCCAGCGGGTGGTTCAGGAACATCTGTGCTCCACGCCGGGGAAAGCTCACGACCGCGCAGTGGGTGCTCGCTGCCTTCTGCACGCGAGTGGGCGTCGTATCACGGCACGCCGGACTTGACCTCTTGGGGGCAGGCATCGATCACCGTGACCTCGAAATGGGAGCAACCTCTCGTCGTCCACTTCCGGCGTGCTAGTGCTGTCCATGCGAAATCGTTCTCCGTCTTACAAAAGTAAAAGGGATTGGCGAAGGGAGGAGGACTGTGTACGTTAAATGATTATTGGCGTTTGCTACGGGCTGTTTTGGTGTTTTTTGCGAAGACGAAAAGGAAGTGTAGAAGTATTAAGGGTCATCCCTAGGGAAATGTTGTTTAATGCTACAAGGTCACGTCTGGTGAAACGGAAGCATTGCGACAGCCGGATGGGCCCTCCCCTAGACTCACTGCATTATGCGTTCCCATTGAATGATTTGAGCAGCACTCGACACCTGAGGTTTTTTACGCCGACGGGATGAAGAAAGAGGAGGATGTGAAAGCTGCGAATGCAGTGGTTGGTGAAACGGGAGTACCCCGAAGAAACCTACCGGCCAGCTATAACGTCCGCCACGTTTCCCGACCTCGAAAATATGGGGTTTGACATCCGACGGTAATGTAACTCGGCTCGTTGTGGTGGAAGGTGAGTGGTCGCTTCGGCGACGTCGTTGGTTGGAACAGCAGCTCTCGTCTCAAGGGGCCCTGGGTTTGAGTCTGTGCCGGTCAATCCGTTGCGGATCATATCAGAAGACTTCCTTCTCGTAGTAATTCGAAGATAGGCCTCAATTTGACTGAAATATTGAAAGATTTAATCACGTAAGCCTCGATACAATTTAGGACTGTGAATAATATGTATGTAGATGCATGCATACTCATACTTACATACCTACACATGTAATGGCTATATAAATTTTGTACTTGTCATAAACATTGTTTAGCTTGTAGGTATTACTTGTAATATCATTCCCCGCAAATTAAAATATTAGGTTTCACAGATTTTGCAAAATTAAATATCAGAATAATATTTTTACTTTTTTCTAAACACGTACAAAATAATAAATAAAGAAATTTATGTAGTGAGTTGTTCCAATTAATTCTAAGACCTGCCTAGCAAAAGTTGCTACACAAAAGTTTAAGAACAGCCGCAGATAAAAACAATTTTAAAAATTCCCTTAGTCAACTACGATAATTTATATTTGACTGGTAACTTTGTCGATTTCTGTTAGTTATTTTTATTAAAAGAGAGTAAAGTTTAACGAGCGACGTATTCGAACAGTGGTTGCCGTGGTTATAGCTCAGTGGCGATCAGCAAACTCCTGTACTCAGGACCTCTGGTAACTGAAGAATAGTACTGACAGAAAAAAATTATAATATTGAGGTACTGAATCCTGGAATAAATTACACTTACGCCTAGAACGGTTGCTGTACTAAACGACGAACGTGCTTTCTATTCTAAAATTACGCGCGTTCAAAAAATCTTAGTTATGTAGCACGAAAATCTAATGTAAGTTGGCCGTAAGTGACACTTAAACTGTACGTCACACGCGAACGTGAAGCTTCAGTCTTGCAGCACAGGTACGCCATGTGCGAGGTTCAAATATAGTGACATATTCTACGATATTATAGAATAAACCAAACATAAAGTAGTCGCGGATAACCTGCAGACACTACGGCTAAGAGGTGGTCACTTGCAAAGACAACAAACATGCAGTTTCTTGAGGTTCGAGAACCGCTTACGAGCGATGACCAGTAACGACATTGAAGAAGATCTTGACGAGGATGTTCAGAGTGCTCATTTCATAGTCATCAAAGTTCATATAACACAATAGTTTTTAAAATGCAAAATAATTTTTTTTTGGGTGATTATAATTTTTTTTTTTTTTTTTTATGTGGAAACGAGTGCACCTTTTTGACAGTTCTGAAAGTAGTCTTGTGTATAATCCATTGGCGGTTACTTCCAACTTTTCTGAAGCCCTGCTAAAGTTCTACTCCCAGGATATTCCTCCGCTTCATACAAACCAAGCTTGACTAGGTCCAGAAAAAAACACCAAAAGGACAACGCACCGCATTCGTGCGCACTCAAATACATAATGCTTTGCATAAGAACTATTTCTTACTAGGCATTACCAACATAATTATTTTCTGCCTGTCATTATTCACATTAATTAAAAAATTAAATAATATAATGTATGGATAAAATATAAATTAAAGTTCAATTTAACTAAAAAAATAAGACACATTTATGTTCACGGAAGCATAAAATGCTTGTGATAACATGGCATATTTAGGAAACAACTAAACACACGTCATACATGGGGGGATTTTTCAAAGGTTATTTCCATGGCAAAATATTTTCTGTTGACGCATTGGGCAGACTGATAGCTGAGTGTGTGTTTATGTAAACATAATCTATGGTAAGGGGAAAGAAACACTGCTGTATCCATAGAAACAGCTGCAAACAGGTCTGCCTTCAGAACTGCCAAAAAGTGCACTTGTACATTGGACAGCTTATAGTAAGCATATTATTATTTTCTAAAAGGCACGGCCTCTTGTTGGTACAGTGGATAAGGTGACGAATACAAAGGATGGAGGTGGAGAAGTGTTTTTCCGGATGCTCCCATTTACAGCCTCGTTTTCATTCCGTCGCCATCACACTCCCACCTCACCATTTTCATCAAGTAGTTGGTTTAAAATCATCTTAATTCTTCTACAGTTGCAATATGCTACATAATTTGTAATGAAGCAGCAATTTTTAAAACATGTAACTTGGACATGTAAAACTACTTAAGGCATGCTTGTTAATATTGGTATGTTAATTTTCTGGGATTTATTTTGTTATTTGTGAAATATGATTTAAAAAAATTTACATTCCATATTAGATAAAAAAAAATACATATTAGAAGAATAGATACATAATGATATTTTGTTATTTATTATATTTCATTTTTTTTTTTTTAGAATTCAGCCCTTACGTTATACCTATTTTGGTTTAGGTATGTTGAATGGTTTCTGAGGTATGACATTGAGCCCATTTTAGAAATAAGTATCTGGCATGGTTGATCACTATAAAGGAGTGATGTCTTTAGTTTGCAAGTGTACTGCGTTTGATGATATTCGGTGCACAAGTACAGAAGTTCTTAGTGCCACGCGGAGACAGTAAGGTGTCTCATAAGAATATGGCTCTTTCGGGAAGTAGTCGAAAATTAAGTAAGAAAATAAATACACACATTTATGGCTTTTCCAGGATTCCAATCAGGAATTACGTTATTTGAAGGTGCCTTAGCGACTTCGGCCCAGTAGTTGTCCGAACGTGTGTATTATTTTCTTGTTTGTTTATTTTGGCGCCTCCATAATTTAATACAGTATTGTGAATTGAGGGTTAATAGGGTGAATTGTCATCAGATGTGTCACCTCAAGTAAGTGACATAAATGAACCAATCATGAATATTTCAAGCAGTCTCACGCCATCGTTTTTGTTTGCTTTCTCGCGAAAGCCTGGTTTGCAAGTAGGAAAGCAGGAAATGCAGTCCAACTACGGTTTATAAGCCCTCCGGCGCGTTATCGCTTGTACAAATAGCAACGCGCGTGCGCCGGATGTCAGCGGCACGTCACACCCGCTCATGACCGCACGGGCTCGCAACTCACACTGAGGCGATCTTCCCCGGTCTTTGTGGCCAGCTCGGCCCGGTCAGGTGGCCCAGTCGGTTCAGCTACCTGCGACTGCCAACTGGCGAGTAGGTTACGTTACCGGCACCAATTGGCGAATGCTGTTCCATCATGTTGCTGGTCGGTGACGCCATTTTGTTGGCGTGTGAGGCTGGAGTTGGCGGTATAAGAGGCAGTTTCACATCCGTACCAAGTACATTGTGGCGTCAACTGTGTGTTGCTACGGCTACTGAAATGCCACACGATCTGCTATCTCGGTCAGATGTTAAAGACGGCAAAGAGGCATTCATTCATTCCCAGACTTCGCACTATAGTGCCTATGGTCCACTCCAAGTTTGCAGTAGAAAGTTCAGGGGCGCAGAGACTTGGAAGAGGAGGGGAGTACACAAAGGTACATTGTAGCGCAACCTCACACCCCTATATTCCCCAGCAGTTTTCGGGTGCGATTCAGCGTAGCATGTCGTGATGTTTAATACCGTAATAAACTGCGCAGCAACAACAACTTTATCGAAACTACAGTATAGCCACTTCCCGGGTTGCCATTATGGGGGAATACTCACCAATCGGCTGTACCCGACCTCAAAATTGAGTATAACAGCAACACGCCGACCAGTCCCTCTATGGACAAGAATTGAGATACGCTCGATCAGCGCGAAGGCGCATTCAGCTAACATCCCAGTTGACAACAGCCTTAATTCCAGCAACATTTCACGACTTACTTCAGAAGAGTTTTTTTTATCCTGTCGTGTTTCCTTAAGGCTGGACCTTTTACGCCATATTGAATTAACCCCAAAGATGCCCACTGTGCCAGAATTGTCACACAGCTAATATTATTGGTTAAATAATTAGAAGTTAAATCTAATTAAGATGTAATTTTGTCAAAAACGTTTTGAATAATATTTTTTTTATCTTAATTAAAAGAAAAAAAATATTTTACTGTTATGGGCGGTGGTTTATAGTTTGTATCTGTTGTTTAGGGAAACAAATTTTAAAACTGCAACTATACCTCTCTAGCAATATACATTATTCTGTAGGATAAACATGAATTTTGAACTTTTGTCAAGTAATTATTACGTAATTAGTGCAGCCTCATTTCTAAATAATCAATACATTATTGCCGTTTCACAATTACCAGATAACGGCTGCGTAAAATTTTGGCTACTATATTTAAAGGCATTTATGAAAGTGAAGGTGCTATAATAAGAAATATTTAGTTATTTAATTGGAAAAAGGTCATGGAACATATATAGAAAATACAACATGGCAAATGAAACCGAGCTTTAAAACGAGAAAATCCTGCTCGCTCAGGTACAACACTGTCCTCGTCTCTCCCCACCTCTTTCTACTATCCTAATCCTCCTTGAGAACTGTGTAACTAAATTTAATTCAGTAACTGTAGCCTAAATAACTAATGTTGTTGTCAACTTCAAAATAATAAAGTACTCTTTCGCTAAAGAGTAAATGAAACGCATAGAAGAAAATTAATCTGTTTTATATAACTCAAGATAATTAGAAATAAATTTTTGTCTTCATTCCGCCAAACGAAGCACTTAACATTTACATGACTAACGACAGATTTCTCGTGGCAATTTCTAATTATTGTGGTGAAAGTATGTTTACAATCGCATCAAATATTTACTTTCGGATTTTATAAATAGCGCGAGGCCTTATTTAAAAAAGCGGGCACGCCATTAAACAAATATTTCCGAATACCCTTTCCCTTTCCTCGTCAGATTCCAACAGCCTTTTGAAAAGTGGTCGGTTGTTTCTTGGACTAGGTTCTCAAGCCCTCTCCGCTGCTAATTTCATACTGTTCCAGCACCACCGGCAGAGATAAACATTGCTAGTGACAAAGTCTAAGTACGGTAATTGGATGGCTAGTCGGTTTACAGTGAGGTTGCGCAATAATATAGTTCAGGTGGTTTGTAAGTTAATTAGTAAGATCAAATGTATTGATTTCAGTTATCAGGTGCATTTTTAATACTCTGTAATATTCAACTATTCTGTGCGCTTGCAAGAGCACGTGTCCTTGTAACGTGGGAATGTTTTTACTCTTAATTGTATTGTTCCGGAGGAAAACCAGCGCAGTGCAACATGGCGTACGTGGCGGGTCGGGCAAGTGTTACCAAGTAACATGAATCATAAAAAGCAAAGCCGTTACAAAGAAGACAGAGTGATGATTAAAATATTTAATGTCAAGAGTAAAGAATTCCCATCATTACAATTACATAAAAGCAATATTTTGCTTTTGTAATGTGTGCGAAGGACAAGTGCTTGATTCTAGCAGCGGACTGATAATATGACACAATACAGCCAGTACCTTACAAGTGCGCGGACAGACGGAGTAATATAGGCTGTCATCTTGGAATTATTAAGTATATGTCATGTGAGTAATACGATTCGTCCATTGTTTTTCTATTAGAAGAACGAGTCTTATTTCAAAATACAGCGTAAGCTGCCCTTTACTTGTTACTATCTGTGACCCTTCCACAAGTATTTCCAGGGTTTTAAATGAAGCTGTTATTTGTGTTCATTAGCTATAGTGCCCTTGACGTCAGAATATGTTGAACGTGTATGACTTAAAAATTTATCTGCATTTCTTAGACAGAAGCCCTCATACAAAACCAGTTAAAAAAAAACTTTCGTATACATTATAAATAAGACACAAAATTTAATATTTTAGCATATTAACGGAAAAAAAATCCACAAAATGCTTTAGAAATGATAACTAGCGCTCACCCCGAACCAGTAGATGCTTAAATGTATTGTCTCTGGGAATAGCCAGGTTCTTTAAGTGTTGTAGGTCTTAATTAAATAAAATAGCTAATAATAATTTCCTAATATATTTTTAAGCTGTTCACAACAGAGATATTCAGAACTTAATGGCTAATGTTTACATAATCGTCTGTCACCTCACAAAACTTAATACAATCAAATAGTTAAATTAATTTCATTAACACCTATTGAATTACTACTGAAAATGATATATTCTACACCTGCCAGTTCCAGTATTTACAATCACTTCATATAACACCAGTCTTTTCTGTCCTGGATGTTCTGGAGCGCCCCACACACAGTAGTCCGCTCGTCGGATAGCTCGCCCTCCGCAGCACTCGAGCACTCTCGTTCGTCGCAGTCTCTGAGCGTTTTATACTTCCGCTAGCATTAACGGATCTTCTTTGTCGAAATGAAACGTTCACTTTTATTTCGTCTGTAAATTACATTATATCATTAATAGCGAGACGAATTAAAAATAAAGACAAAGGATATGCTGGTATGTCTAGTAAGAAATAGTGTGCTATGTCCCCACCAGTCGTGGCACTTCGTTCACGCCCCGATATCAATACTATTACCTGTTATTTATGGTAATGTCCATTATCTAGATGTTTAATGCCTCGGCTAGCTCAAACAGTCAGTAGATAGTTTAATTATCCAGTAATGCCTAGTACTAACAACCCCACGCAACACGACTGTGTATTTTTGATTGTAAATTATTAATTGAGAAACTGCTAAGCTGCTACGGCCGTGGTCCGCGATCAACACTCGCTTCTCGGTGATGTACCGCTCTAACTTAAACCGCATCGTCGCGATGGATACTTAATTGGTTCAACACGGGCCTGATCACAGCACCTCTCTTGCTTCTCGGAGAGGCCTGGACCTCAGTTCACCGTGTCTCTTGCATCAGTTCTCCCTATCCAGCCGACGAGTAACTTCTGAGCCTCGTTTTGGGCGGGAATATCGCTTCACCCCATCCTGGGCGGGGCGACACTCCACTCCATATGTTCCTAAGTTGTTCAGTTTCTCGGGAATGTTGCGTGGGCCTGCCAATACTCGATACGCATTTATTGTAGTTATATTTCATTTACATTAATAATGTTCCAGATTACATTAAAATACAGATACACTTATACATTTGCCTAGTTCTAATTTGTCCCTCCACGGCAGATGGCCGGGAGCAAGAGATGTCTGGAGGGACGAGTCTCCCTCGCTATCTGGACTACAGGTGCGCGACTGCAAATGGCCAGTCTCTCCCTTCATAGTTTTAACAATTGTACGTTACACGACACTATCTTATAATTAATACACTTGATATAAACTAAAACTAAATAATGCGATATTCTGACAGGATACGAGATTACGATAAAAAATGATACGGAATAAGTACTTAAAATGAACAGTATCAATTAAAGTGCCCGCCATACATTAAATAAACCATGTATGATCGTATACGTTATTCGTAAAGTGAATGCTTCTGTCATATTTACTTTTTCAGGAATGCATCGTGGGAAACGCATTTCATTGTTATGCATGATAATATTAATTTTTATTGTTTACTCAACTCATTAAATATGGTGCCTTGATTTCTCCTTGGCGTTTTCTTCCACACTTGTTTGCGTTTTGTTCATGTATGGTGGAAATATACGTGGTAATTACCCAGAAAGTAGAACTTACAAGGGTTTTAGAAAAGTTGGAAGTAAGCACGAATATATCGTGCCACCATGTTATCAAATTACTTACGAGATAATTTATTTCGGTCAAAGTACCGGTTTGTTGTAAAACCAAACATAAACAGACGACACGTCATTGTTTTGAACACTTTATTTTGACAGTTATTTTGGTAATTCGTAGGTCAATGATGAGAGCATATGCAGAATATACCTCATCTCTAGTCTGAGGTTTTGAGTCTTTGCCCAATACATTCATATCCTTGTTAGCTTCGTTGAATAACAGTAAATAAAGACTGTATGAGATTGTGAAGTCGCAGTTTGGTTTGCTAAGGAATGCTGTATTGCAAACCATGTTATAGGCTGTTCACGGTAGATTGAACACTTTTGAAAGCCCCTCTCGATACCTACTTTACTCATCATCTATCCTTCCACCATATGTAAAATTTACGTTACCCTGCGCCTAATGTCTTCATTCGTGCGCCAGTCAAGTGAAGACGTGAAACTGCCACGAACCTCAGTACGGTACTATGTAATATGCCAGCTCGTATTCTAATGTGTAATAAAGCAGAAACACACACAACTTCATTTCCCGCAATGTTACATATTATACTCACAGTACAATGTCGGGACATATAAACATTTTACTTAATTCGCTGCCAACTTAACTGACAGCAACCATGCCAATGTGTACGGCATCATAGCAGGCAGTGTTTTTTTTTTTTTTTTCCCCCAAATGTTGATTTTAAAAGTGCTTATTTTACCGTTAACAGCCTATATAAATTTTCCGGGTAGTTAAACCTGATCCGTAACCGAGATATGCGGTTTATAGTCTCTGATTGGTGGATGCCATGTGCCGCTTTTTGACCTAGACAGCTTGTATAGTAGAAATAAATCTCGGATATAAAAAAGAAAGTCATGTACGCTGAAAAATTGGCCGTATTTACTTTTTAAAACGCTCCCGCTGTTTTGTTTTCCAGCCAGGCTATCTGAGGTCGGGCGGCTGGTTGTGGTTTTCCCCTACTCTTCATTTCCCCGGGAGAAACCCTCATACCGAGTCTTTACCAGACATTTGTTGTACAAAAAACTGCAAAGATGTCCCTGTTGCTTCAGTTTCCTAAAGTTACTATTTCTCCCAAAAAAATTCCCGTCGTGGCTGAATATGCCTGGATATTTATTTACTAAATGTTGACGAGAGTGGCAACGACTGTGTACTGAAAGGTAATTTAGTAGTACAGTGAAATCCCGATATTTCGCACCCCGATTATTCGTATATCACGCTAATTCGTGCAAATTTGCCGGTCCCTTGAGAAAATCCCTTTAATTCGTAAAAAAACTATGTATTCCGGTCCCCTCGATAATTCGTATTTATTTTGGTACTCGAGCTCAATTAAAACGTCTTATAATTCTTATTTCCAACTTAAAAATCTCGTTAACTCGTAATGTTTTTAACCCCAGACTGTACACCAGCTGGGTAAAAAAGACCTTAAGGGTACTGAGGGACGTAGGAGGGTTTGAAGGGCAGGTAATGACGCCGAGTAGACTGTGAGGCGATGTGTCTGTGATTCTCAGAACTAAGAGGCGCCTTGCTGTCCGGTCTACGGTTATGAGAGGGTAGGAAGGAGCAGAGCGAGTGAAAAGTTAGTCAGTTCGGTCTTAGCCATGCCTCCGAAAAGAGCTAATAAGTGTCTTTCCATTAGAGAAAAAAAGAAATCATTAACGCCGTAAACAAATTGACGTGTTCAAACGCTATAACGTTCCTCCTTCCACAATAACATCAATTCTGAAAAACAAGGACAAAATCGCCTCCCAGACATCGGACAGCAAAGTAAAGCGCTTTAAGACTGGTGAGTACCCACAACTAGAAGAGAATTTAAAAAATTGTTTTGCGCAAGCACGGAATTCGAATGTACCAGTTGGAGGAAACATTTTAAGAGAAAAAGCAAAAGTTTTTGCAGAAAAAATGGGAATTAAAGACTTTCGTTCGAGTGATGTTTGGTATGATAGGTTTAAAAAAAGGCACAGCATAAAATTGAAGAAGCTTAGTGGGGAAAGTGCGAGTGTATTGGCCGACGTTTGTTCTGAGTGGAAATACGAATTGGGAGAAATAATCGATTCTTATGAGCCCAACAACATTTTTAATGCCGATGAGACAGGGTTATTTTATAAGTGTCTCCCCGACCGATCAATGTGTTTAAGGAATAAAAGTGTCATGGCGGGAAAAAAAATAGTAAAGAACGTGTAACCATATTGTTGGCCGCCAACATGGACGGATCTGAGAAATTGAGACCGCTCATGATAGGCAAATCAGCCAAACCAAGATGCTTTAAAAACTTTTCCGATGACCTATCGTGCAAACAAAAAAGCGTGGATGACGGGCGAATTATTCAAGGAATGGATACGATCAGTGAATGCTGATATGGAGAAAAGGCAACGAAAAATTCTACTTTGCATGGATAATTGTACGGCTTACAACAATACCCCACCGCTCAGTCATGTTAATGTTGTGTTTTTGCCTGCCAACACTACTTCTTGCAGCCTCAAGACCAGGGCATAATTAAAACGTTAAAAACCTTTTACCGCAAGGAAGTAGTGATGCAACTTCTTGACAGCATCGAGGATGGGAAGGATCATAAAATTACCTATTTTCAGCCATGAACATTGCTCACAAGGCGTGGCAAAGTGTTAGTGAAAGCCCAATAAAAAAACTGTTTTCTTGCTTGTGGATTCACGAAGGTGAAACTTTCATCAGCAGTTACTGAACAAGACTTAGAATGTTCTGTGAATTGGAATCGTCTTCCTCAAAATGAAGAAAATTCTATAACGTTTGAAGATTTCGTCCATTTGGACGATGGCCTAGCGGTAGCGAAGATTTTAACTGATGACGAAATTGTGGCTCCATCTCAGGACATTGATGCTGATGGTGATGACAAAGATGATGTGCCGACAATTACACCTAAAGTGGCTAAACAATACATCAACAACGTGCGCCATTTCTTAGCAAAATCTGACGTTAGCGATGAAGTATTTTCTGCTTTGAACATGCTTGACAAAGCCATCGACAATACCCGTCTGCAGGGCTTGCACCAAAAGAAAATTACAGATTTTTTTAAACGAAAATTTTTAATTTGTTTTTATTGATGAAATTATTGATTTACATATACATATGTATACATAATATATAGCAATGCGTTTATCATTACATATTAATGCAAATTTGCATTAATCTCGTTATTATGTCTTTTTCTTTTTTTGCTCCCGATTATTGGTAATCTCGCTAATTCGAATATCTTGATAATTCATATTTAACATTCAGTCCCTTGACAATACGAATTATCGGGATTCTACTGTATCAGGTTACCTGAAGGTTTTAAAATTTGGAAAAATCTGAATAAGTTAAGGAATTTTAAAATTATGACTGGTGCTAGAAATTTACATCTGCAAATACGGTGGCATTAATTTGTGTTTGGTGCGGCCTTAGTGTTGGATCAAGGAGGTTGTAAAAATTTCAACTTGATGTTGGCGCAAGGGTTGGGGTGAGGGGAGAGCATTAATTTATCTAGTATTTTGGTCATTGAAACAAGCATCAGAGTCTTTGTTAACTAGCGTTTGTTTATTGTTATTCATACCCGTGCTGCACATCACATCACAAGGCCAAAACAGATTCGTTTTGTTACTCACTTTCAAACTATTTTAGTTACCTTTATTGTCGTAGGAGAGGGAGATAGAGTGAGAGAGAACTTACGATTTGAGTACTACACGCTTACTCTGCTTACCACTCATCCTGTGAAGATGTTATCTGTAACAGAAAGTTACTGTTAGTTCATAATAGCATTGTAGGGAAATCTCTCTCTCTCCCTCTCTCTCTCTCTCTCTATATATATATATATATATATATATATATATATATATATATATATATNGCGTACATACTGTAACCCTTCACTACGCTCTTCATTCCAATATGCCCATTTAAACATTCCCCTCTATAATATCAACATTCGACATCTACCCTCTACTCCAGCACCTATTTGGATGGGTTGTAGCACTTTCTTCAGTTCCTTTTTTTTTTTTTTTTTCCCTAGTAGTTGCCTGTCGTTTTCCAGCAAATTTACACTGTATCTCAGTCTGCTGAGAGTACTCTCTCGTGCTCTTGCTCTTATTCTGCTCTCTGGCCTTCACATAACAGAACAGGAAGTTATGTAACCAGTCCCCGGCTGATGGCTATTACTGGTTTTACGAAAGAAATTATTTTATGAAACCATTTTCAGTTTCTCCATACATTAGCTATATATATATATATATATATATATGAGAGAGAGAGAGAGAGAGAGAGAGAGAGAGAGAGAATACCTGAAAAACCTGAGATAAATTATAAAATAATTTTGCTCTTTGATTTTTACAGTCACGGGAAGTACGAAAGTGTGAGAGCGCAGCTAGAGAACGAAGGCATATACTTGCAGCTTTCTGCCATCCTCTGTGATATCCGCAAACTTGTTTACATCTCTGTAGGCTGCGGTAGCTTCATTTATTAACGCAAGTCCTACATGAAGTGGAAATTTGTATTATATCTTTGGCCATAGTGAATGCAAGAGCATCTAGCTATGCATATGAATAAATGCTTAAATTTTGAAACAAGGCAGCAGGGAAGATGACAGTTGATATTTTACTCGCCTACGTGTCTGTGGCTGATGATTGCAAATTTGTCCAAAACGTTTAAGCGTTACATTATTACAAACAAGTAAGAAGTTAAATATATATGATATAACATTTACAATTTAGTTTGTTACTCCTGCTATTTTAATTGAGGCATGTCTTATTTCCTAAATTTTTTGTAATAAAATCGTAACTGTACAACAGCATTAATGTTTTCCTAAGAGAAACGAGTGAAAAAAGAACTTGAAATTTTCTCTGCGTAGTATAAGAACGCCGGAAGAAATTGAATTCTAGTAGTGCCGCAAATTTTTGTTCTAATCCATCACTCTAAATTCTCTGCATCGTAATTTCTAAATAACGAACTTGAAAACGACCTGGCTATAATCCATTCACTTTTNATCACTCTAAATTCTCTGCATCGTAATTTCTAAATAACGAACTTGAAAACGACCTGGCTATAATCCATTCACTTTTACTTCACACTTTTCTAAAGTCCTGTTTAAGTTCTAATTCCAGAATATTCCTTCGCCTCGTGCAAACTAAGCTTAACTAATTACAGCAAAGGATAACGCACCGAATTCGTGCGCACTTAGTTGTAATCATATTTTGCATGATAACTATTTATTACTAGGCACTACCAACACACACGTTTTCTCACTGTTTTCATAAATATTTATTATAAATCAAGTAATATATTTTATAAATAAAATGCAGGTAAAACTTCAATTTAACGAAACATAAGATAATTTTATGTTAACAGAGGTATCAAACGCTTGTGATACATGGCANGCAGGTAAAACTTCAATTTAACGAAACATAAGATAATTTTATGTTAACAGAGGTATCAAACGCTTGTGATACATGGCATATTTAGGAAATAACTAAACACGTTATACATGGGGCGTTTTTTCAAATGTTTGATTCAAAATGTGTAAAGAAGCCGCGAATAGACTACTATAACGCGAAAGGGTACTCTCCGCAGAGTCAAACTGTAGCGGTTTCTTTGAAGTGGACGTACCAATTCTCTAACTGGCTGCGCGAGGCTCTGGGAATGTGCTTCGTGTGATGTCTGATTGGCTCNTGAAGTGGACGTACCAATTCTCTAACTGGCTGCGCGAGGCTCTGGGAATGTGCTTCGTGTGATGTCTGATTGGCTCTCGCATGCTGTGAAAGGTTCCCTGTTGGCTGGGTTGTCACCTGGCAAGTAAACGTGGACTCACAATAGTCCGTCGCATCCGTCAGTCAGTCATCCGTTTGTTTTTCCGTCCGTCAGTTGGAAGCGATTCACAATCCATCGTCCGTCAGTCCTGTACGGCAAAATTTCAGCGTGACAACTTAACATCGCGATCTTTCTTTAGTTGGAGATCTATTTTGGTTGGAAATACATTTTCATGAGAAAAATGTTTTGGGGAAATAATTTTTTCACGTGATAACAATTTATACTGAATTGTTTTTACATTCAAAATTCCTGAATTTACCACCAAAGATAAATAAACACATACCCACCACCTTGCATTTTATTTCATAGTGTGTATTCATGTCTAAGGAATGCCGTCAGAAGGCGGTGGCAAAAAAAGTTGCCCTGCGATTGGTTGGAGATCACGTGATCGCTGGACGGACGGATGGCTGACGGATGCCACTGACTATCGTGAGTCGAGCCTCAGTCAGCAGGCGTTAATCAGCGAACGTAGTTGCGACATGTCACTGGCTAGTGACGCCATTCTGTTGGCGTGTGCTGCTGTAGTTGGCGGTATAAGCGGGCGTGTTTCACCTCAGTATTCATAAGCACTCCGCGTCGACACGGAGACGTATCGTCTCCCCTGTTGTTTTCCTCGGGCGCTGTGATTGGCTTGTTGGCGGCGGGCCGCGCCATTGAGCCGGCGCTATCAGCGGCTTCCTCTTCCCGCCCACGGAGCTTCCGGCATGCGCTCCGTGACCAGCGCAGAGGCTGACCGCCGTTGCTGCGTGACGTCACTCGCGTCTGCGACATCCTGCGCGGAGCTATATCAGCACCGGGACTGCCCGAATTACGTCAGTCCGTCAATCTTCGTGGAGCAGTCGCCAGGCAGCCGCCTCCGGCCCACCATGGCCATGCAGATTCTCAGGAGTGAGTAGTAGCCATCACGTCATCTCTACGAGAAGCCGCGCTGCATCTTTCTTTTTTATATTGAAGCAACGTCTAACTATTTATATTGTACATATTACTTTGGGATTTTTTTAAGTTTATTGTGTGGTTTATTTGTTCTATTTTTCTGCCAAATACGCGTAAGTTTTCTTTTTTATAGCATTTATGGTATATTAATTTTGGTGTTTGAGTGCAGTTCTGTTGTTTATGTCATTTGACGTTTTTAATTTAAACATAAATGTAAATGTAAGTTTTCTTGGTGTAGTCTTCGGTGGTTTGTAGAACGTAATCTGCCATTGCTCCCTCTTTCACTGTCTTTTTGCGTGCGTCTTCTCCTATGTAGGAGTCACGTTGCTCATCATAATCGTCGTGTGAATGGCAAAAAAAGTTATCTTATACGTGCATGTGTTTGAAATCAGCCTGCGACTGAATTTACTAGATATTTGTACTATGCTACTTAAAATGCTGTGGAAATACACGCCATAACTGCACAGTTTAATGGCAGGCCTTCAGATGTGTAAGTGTGAGGTTTTTTTTTAATCGTTTTGAGAACTATGAACTCCTAAAGTTTCAATTTTGTCGCACCTCAAGAATCTGAATGAAATATTTTTATGCATGTAAAATATTGAAAAGATTCATGATAAATTTGACGTATTTAATGCAGTCGATTGCGAAGGGATACGACATCCAAAACTGAAAACATGTGGTTCATAGTTAGCCTCGTAATGTTTATTCTTTCAATTGATTTTGTATCATTCAGCCACATGTAAAAATTTTAATTGTCATCGACGTAATGGCGCCTGTCTATGAATGTGACTTTTCTGTGAGGCTTACATCGTTTGAAACACAGATTAGTTTTTATGCCAGTTCTTACCGATACACATATAAAATATATTATATTCTCGGTATTTTTACACTTTTTAAATAAAACCTTTGAAAAAGTCATGCTATGTATGACATTTTGGCTTTTTCCTCAATAACTAATATTTTATAACATTTTTTGGCTTTCATTGACAAAAGTACCTTTTTTGGGGTAAATAAATGGAACTTTCACTTTTTGTTATAAATTATATTTTTCTATGATAGGTATGAATTAAAATCAGAAGTTCTAGGTATTGTGATAAAGGTCAATGAGAAGTAGTTCTTTTGCATAACAATAATAATATTTTACATTCTTTAAAAAGTAAGCATTTATTATTGTCATATTTAGGTTTTCTGTTGGAAACACATTTCTTTGGTATGTGAAAAAAAAATGCTGACTTTTAATTTTCTGTTTTCTTTGAAACTTTTTTACATTTTGTTTGTTTAGACCAACATGGGGTGGAAATATACACAGTGATTAGTCCGAAAGTAAGGCTTGCAGGGCTTCAGGAAAGTTGAAAGTAACCACGCATGGACTATAGAAATGAACCTACTTTAGTCACAATCGATTTAAAGAATACGCCTTTAATAATGGATCTACCTCATGATTCGCTCTCAGCGTAGTTGGAATTGGAAAGTACTTATTAACGTCCCCCGGTGTTATACCTGAAGGCTTATCAGGTGACTGCTTACAAAGTAACTTATGACCTAACTTAAACTAACACCCATGCCGTACCTGGGATTCGAACCCAGAACCTCCCGCACCGGAGACCGGCGGCGCACTAACAGACTGCGCCACGGGAGGTCGGACTTAACGTAGTTGTCATCCAGTCAGTGTTACTGTCAATACACGTGCAATTATAATTAGGTTTTTTGCTTTAAAAAAATTGACATAGGAAGTGCTTAATTAATCATTAACTGTAGGTCGAGAGGTTATCGCAATTGACAGGTAACCTTAATCACCGGTGTTATCGGTACTAAACTTGGCGTGAGTGTGAAGTGTGAGACATGCGTCGTGGATGAATCAGTGCTGGGAAAGGCGTTGACGTCCGGCGGTTATCAGTTGTGGCCTGTGTGACGTTCCTGCATTTCTCGAGCCGTGTTCGAATCAGCGATGTAGGTTACTAAATCGATCACGTGATCAGGTTAGTAACCCAGATTTTTTGAGAGGTTTTAGAGACTACATTTACGGAGCTGGAGAAGCACGCTTGATCCCCAAACACCTACGCAAATATTCTGTTATTTACTAGTATAATTTCATGCATGATTCCATGCAAGTTATTCATATTAAAACCAACAACAAAGGAGGAAAATTGAATTATGTATTACTAATGCGTAATTTATTCGTTGCTCATGTAATTTATATTGAAGGTAATATTCTATACAATTAATGTAAAACATATAACTTTTTAATATTTATTTTTAAATAAACGTTTTCCTTAAGGGACGAGTAAATATAACTATTTTATTATTTTTCGAGTGAAATTAATAGCAATGTATTAATTTTAATTATCTTTT
Organism: Clitarchus hookeri; assembly: GCA_002778355.1. Lineage (NCBI taxonomy): Eukaryota > Metazoa > Arthropoda > Insecta > Phasmatodea > Phasmatidae > Clitarchus > Clitarchus hookeri. The sequence goes on from NQII01002026.1 coordinate 196,803, forward strand.
CACTGCCTACGTAACAAATAAACAGCGAAGTTTTCTGTAATGAAGCTCCTAAACTGCACACCCAGTGTCTTTCGAATTCAACACCTTAAATTCTCAGTATCCTGATTTACCAAATAGCGGATCCGGAAACGGCTTCAGAGATTTATCCTTCCGACGGAAGAACACAAAACCCTGCTGTGCTTAAAATTGGTGGAGGTACAAATGCTCTGTTCTTAATCGGACGTCCCTTCCTTACGACTATAAAAATACTGTAACGGTGAACAGTTGTATATCACTAAACAGAATTATAAAAAATAAATTTCGTAACTAGAGTACTACTTACAGGAAGAACAGAAATGTGTTCCATGGATATTTTACTGTGTACGTACGCACCAAGGATCGTGTACATATGTACTAATTTCGATAATTTATCCACATAATCATACTTAGGAATCATGTGAAAATGTGTCTCATTCTACCTTGCATTCGCCGACGTTTCATTGTTTATAGTGCTGCGTAGACCCCAAATAGAGATAGAAGTTCACAATCACTTTTTCTGTTATGAATATTAATAATTAATGTCGTCATTTTAAATATCATTCAGAAAAGTTGTGTTGATAAGAATTAACCATTCTTGATACTATAGCGGATTTTTTTCTCATGTTAACCTGGACGAAGATTCTGGGAAGCTAACCTGGGACACCAAGATTAAGCCACAACTACTTTTTCTTCGCTTCAATATTGTAATTCGCAATAACTGAATTGATAAAGCGGTTCTTTCGTTAGTAGGTAGGTAGGCTTAAGAGTGCACAGGCCCGATACATACATTGCATTCGAGGCATGGCTATATGGGCGACAATAACACGCTCACCCCACGCCACATCGCTCCTACGAGCAAGGCGCTGAACCGACGTGCAATGCTCCGCCGTCACGCTTCCCTGTGTCAAATAGGCCTGCAGCAGTGGGACTTTATCACACGCGATGAAAACCCGCAAATAACTACGACTCTACGGTTTTACTTTCCTGCTACCTCTTAATGAAACTGTAAGGGGCCACGGCGGTTGAGCGGTTAGCCTGCTCGCCTGCAACCAAGGCGAACCGGGTTCAATCCCTGGCGGGGCCACTCCCGGATTTTCGCATGTGGGAATCGTGTCAATCGATGTCGTTGGTCGGCGGGTATTCTCGGGGATCTCCCGTTTCCCCCGCCCCGTCATTCCGGCGCTGCTCTAACCTCAATCACCCTCATCGGCTCTCAGGACCTCGCTGTTAAGAACTGCCCAAATCTCTTCGCTCATTCACTCACTTAAGGAAACTGTGCAGGCAAGCTCTAAAAAAAGAAAATTTACGACTTTTTTTAAATACACTTTATACTATAAAAACAAAACCATACGGACTTAGATAATTGGTTTTTATATTTTCTAGCAAGAAGTCGTATTACCAGGATATTTATATGCAAAGATACGTGTAAACGCGCAAACATGAATGTACAGAAAACATGCACGGATGGTCGGACCGGGAAACGAACCCAGATCCTCCGGAATGCGAGTCCGAAGCTTTGCCAATGCGCCACCTCGCTCGGGTCATGTTGATTGCGGCCCATCGTTCTTGATAATGTTTACGTATTTTTTCCCTCCTGTTAACCTGGGGTGGGACATGTTGGAAAGGGTGGTGATTTACGCTTATATTTTATCTCTTTTTCTTCGCTTTAGTAATGCCCTTCCCGATAATTGAATTAATAAAGCTGACCTTTCGTTGCTGACTTGTTCTTGGGTACGTGTTTACGAAAGCCCGTTGCCTTCGAAGTCAACGAAGCGTGTCCTGCAACGAGTCATCGCGGCACGTCGCATCATTCCCAGAGGTGTTGTGATGGAAGTGTTTCGGACGATCGCGTGTAGAGACAATAGCAAACTTTGAGAAGGGCGAGGGGCATTTTAGATGCAGATAGCCTTGAACTCTCTCTCTCTCTCTCTCTGTCTTTCTCGACGTGGGTCGTCCCTCGCCACGGTGTCAAAGTATGTCACCCAGCCGGGCGTGGCAGTAAGCGAACTCTCAGGTTGGCACTTCGCCCGTCTCTCTTCGGCTACTTTCCAAAACTTCTCCCCCTCCCTCTTTTTACCCTTCTACGATGTGCTCCTAATACTCGGTCGTGGTCAGCTGTATGTCGCCCTCTGCCCCTCTATCCCTGAATCGGAATTAGAGCAGTGAGTTGTGCACTTGGGCACCTAATAATTTGGAGCCCTCCTCAGTCGGAAACCTCTGTCACCGTTAAGCCTAATCGTGCACCATTAAATCCAACACGAGATAACTTTGCCTCCCTTTGTGTTTCGTAAATTTTGTAAATCTAATGTGTGTTTGCATGAATAACAGTTCAGTGCGAGGTATTTATTCTCTCTCTCTCTCGCTTTATATATATATATATATATATATATATATATGTGTGTGTGTGTGTATGTATGTATATATATATATACATACATACATACACACACACATACTACGTATTATCCATCCTTTAAGCAGCGCCCGTATTTCTCAAACAACCTGTATAAATCAAGGCGAAAATCATAACCGGGAATAATAACCGTTCACTATCGGGGTATCACATTAAATCTGGCAACTTTCCCACCTAAAAACTCGAAAATGTGGCATACGAAAATATGTTTAAGCATTATCGACTCCGCGAGAAATTTAATGCAAACATGAAGTATCATTAATATTAATAACGATAAATTTGCAGACGATGTTTGCTTGACAGTGTGGAACCTCGCCCGAGGATGTTGTCGACAAAAACAATGGAGAGAACATCCTAATGAGCTGCTTGAAAGATGTTTTCCAAGTACAAAACTTTCCACAGTAAAATGTAAATTCATCACTCAGACTCGGCCCACGCTTGTCCAACTGTGCATAACAAATTATGGGCTCGCCACATGCAATTTGTTGTACGGCATATATGTTTTCCTTCGCAGCTGCTCAAGGATGGCGGGCGCGATTTGCAAGAATGGCAAAATCATGTTTAAAAAATGAGAAAATGTAGACTTCAATAATCTTGGTTAGTCACGGGATTGAACTTTTATTTTCACTCATCCAGACTCAGTGTACACGAATGTTTACATAACGTACATTAAGTTTTCAGTGTGTAATGTACACTGCAAAGGTCAGTGGCCAATGATCTTAGCCTTGGATAAATTATTCATAAACCGTATTAAAAGTCTAGGTTACGATTTGTTTATATTATTGTAGTCGAACAAAAAGCTTGATTGTGACGACGAAACAATGTTGCGTCGACTGAAGTATAGCATGACTCGTAACATTTTGTTTTTTGCGACACATGTAACAGTAAATTGAAGTGGGTCTGAAAGGGTTAAGTAAAATCAGTGCTTCATAGGACCTCAGTGGAACGCAATTTTGCTCCGAATGCGTTATAAGCCACGTTTCATACAATTTTTCTTGAATTGTATTTAATTAATCCCTTTGAGCGGAATTTGCTTATAATGTAATAAATAGTTTTAGATAGTTACTTTATACTATTTAATTTTTGGTACCTGACTTGTGTTTAATTATCCTCATGAAATAGAAACTACACTGAGAATAAAAAATGACAACAGCAAGCATATGCTATGAACCACAGCCAACGAATTTTATTGTACTGTCTCATTATTTCAAGCGATTGAGTCCACCTGTATCAATTTATGTGTCGTGGAACGGTTATCATTTTTGATTTTGCGACAAAACCTTCGGAGGTCACGACTGCTTTGAGCGCCACTTTCGTGTGACAGTGAAACTGGGCCAGTGACTCAGAATTTGAGCACTAAGTATGTTTGATCTTGCTGTAATACACTTGAGTCGCGTGCAGGAGGTCGTGGGTTCAATCCAAGCTCTTGATAGTTTTCCATCCTCTTTCCCGGAACATACATCAGGTACGGTTATTTATTATGAGCCAAATGTGAATTCTCAACTATTATATTAATGTCATATTGTGACATGCCAATTTCGCATTGTTTTTTGGAGACACCCTCCGTGGTGGGGGACCACCACTTCTCCGATTGCGAATTTCTCCGACAGCTGCTTGTCGGTCACGTCCAACCATTATACGCTGGCGAAGTCTGCCGTGCTGTCAAAGAATAAAGCAAATTTTACATGTCCCTACTTATATGCATTATTGAGGGGAAAGTGCTATTTTGGTTATTATTTGAACTTCAGATTTGGTAGTCACCTTTGAGAATGTTTGCGTTTTTATATTATTTGATCACAAACTCATTCGCTGTACACGCCAAGAGTCGTTTCTCTGTTAAATAAGGGTTATAGATAATAGTCTATTCATGGTATCTTCAAATTTTTTAAATCAAATCTTTGAAAAATCACCCCATGTATGACATGTTTGTTTGTTTCATAAATATGTCATGTATCACAAGCGTTTTATACTTAATTTAACTTAAAAGTATCCTATTTTTGGTTATGTTTAACGCTGTACAACATTTTAATATTTTATTTATAATTAATATGAATGATAGCAGAGAGAATATATAGATGTGGTGGTAATGCATAGTGTGATACAGTTATCATGCGAAATATTATTAAACTGAATGCGCACAAATGCGGTGCGTTATCACTGTGGTGTAGTTTTCTAGACTCGATTAGGCTTTGCTTGCATGATACGGAGTAATAGCGTTAAAGTAGAACTTCAGTATGGCTTAAGGAAAGTTGTAAGTAACCATGGATGGTTATATAGTTATAGATGGTTACATAGTGAACAGTAATTGAGGTGCTTGTGTGTTGCTGCAGACATGTCTCCGGTGCGATGGCGCCGCGGGGAAGCCTACGCCCTGCGGGAGCAGCGTCCCCTGGTGACGCCTCCCAGCGCCGCACGCAGCGGGGCGCCGCGCCGCTCCCGGCGTCCCTCCACGCCACCCGACGGCCGCGAGACGACGGCGTCGTCGCGCGAGAAGCGCAACCCGCTGCTCGACCGCGTAAAGAACACGCGCCTCTCCTGCTTCCGCTCGTCGGCGTCGTCGTCCGCCTCTTCCAGCCAGCCGGACGACGCCTCCTCCGGCAGCGAGGCGGGCTCGTGCG
>NQII01002026.1:201917-219257 GCA_002778355.1 Clitarchus hookeri
CCCGCCGCACCGCGGACACTACCAGCTCTCCAACGCCAACGAGAACGTCGTCTACTACAGCCCCGGCGACGCCAAACACATCGCCGGGGACGACGACCCTGCGGTGCGTGCCGACGATGCTCACGGCCCCTTCGGCATCGACATCGGCAACATCCGCGAGTCGCTGGACGCAGCGCCGAAGCCGTCTAAGAGCCGGTGGAAGCGGATGTCGAGGGACTCGTCGTGCCTGTCGGCGAAGCTGCGAGCCATGTCGGAGAAGTACCTCAAGTCGTCGACGAGCAAGTTCCTCGCGAAGCTGTACCGACAGACGACGTCGCCGGGCGGCGACCAGGCGGACGGCGGCAAGCGCGGTAAGCCGTCGACGCGCGCCAAGCTGAGGAGCTTCTCGTACGGCGCGCTGCCCGGCATCGAGGAGTTCCAGCGGCGCCACAACCCGCTCTACCACGAGGACGACGAGGAGGAGGATGACGTGGCGTGCAGGGGGGAGGACTGCGACAGCGGCATCATCGTCAACGGCTCGGCCACCTCGTCCATGCTGGAGGCCGGCCTGGCCAGCGGCGCGTCGCCTCCCCAGGGCTGCCGCGACTACGCGCATGCGCGCAGCGCGTCCCAGGAGCAGCGCCGAGTTGTGTCCATGTGCACGCAGGTGAGCGGAACGCACGATACCAGCTACCTTCCTATAGTCTATTCGCGGTTCCGTCACACTTTTTGAATCAAACGTTCGAAAAATCACCCCACTAATTACAGGCTAGGTCGTTTCCTAAATATGTCATGTATCACAAGTTTTTTACACTTGTGTTAACAAAAAATTACCTTATTTTTTGTTAAATTGCACTTTTACTTATATTTTATCTAAAAATTATAATATTCCATTTATAATTGTGTGTTGGTAAAGTCTAGCAAGAAGTAGTTCTTACGCAAAATTTTTCTAGACTATGTTAAGCGTTGTTTGCATGTGGCGAAGGAATAACCTGGAAGTAGAACTATTGCAGGGCTTCAAAAAAGTGTGAAGTAACTGTGAATGGCGTATAGTTTTTTTGGTTTTGTATTGATCTCCGTGGCCTGGGTTACACCTACGTAGTGTGAGGTTGCGGGTTCCAGTCCATGTAATCCATGGGCGGTACTTACGTTTATTATTGTTAGTGTACATTGTTTTAGTTTGAAACCCGCCAGTTACTATACCTCGAGCGTAAATGTGAAGGTGTTGATAAGCACGATAAAATAAAACAAACCTATGCATAAAATATATTTGTATATAGTTTAAGTGAGTATGATAAAATCCATCGAATTAAACGTGTTTTGTCACCTAGTTTTTGTGTAATAAGACATCACATTATTTTGTTTTATTGTACAAGTGAGAAAACCAAGCTGCAAATATCATTGTAAAGCAGTTTTATATTGTTTATTTTTTTTGTTGTAAGTACTGATCAACCTTACCAAGCTAATAACACCATAACACACTTTTTAATGAGTATATATCTGGAAGGGAACACATCTCGACATGACTAAACGTAAAAAAAAACACAATAAGCCTATGTGAGGTTTTTATTCAGTTCAGTTGCATCTTGAGGAATCTCATTACACAGTTTTCCCGAATGTACATTGTTTTACTTTCTTTTATGTCTTATATTTGTACATTATGGATACAGTTAGTTATTGTTCATAGAAAATTATATCAGAGATGCATTGATTATAAATTTTGTGTGTANCACAATAAGCCTATGTGAGGTTTTTATTCAGTTCAGTTGCATCTTGAGGAATCTCATTACACAGTTTTCCCGAATGTACATTGTTTTACTTTCTTTTATGTCTTATATGTGTACATTATGGATACAGTTAGTTATTGTTCATAGAAAATTATATCAGAGATGCATTGATTATAAATTTTGTGTGTACAGCACGCATTATCGAGGTTATAAAGTCGAAATATGATGTCTCGCGATTAACTTTTCGCGATTTTTTGCACGAATACTGAATCTGTTATAAAGCCATATGTTTCGATAATGAAACATGGAACATGGGTAAGATGATATGACTATTGCATCATACCTGGGTCAGTCAGTCTTTGTCTACCTAAAATAGAGACATAAATGGAGACGCAGAAGTAAGGTGAAGGAAAAGAGTGCTATCAGAAAAAACAGGCACATGAAAAGCTCCTTCGGGAATTTTCTTGGGCTGGTCGTGTCCAGAAGGTAAACCACGTTTCATCCAACAGCGTTCATCATCAGGGAGCAGTGGTGACGATACTGCACTTTAGATGAGGTCATCGCCCCCTCTAATGCAATTTCTCCATTTTGGCCAGACATTTCATACTTCCTTATTATATTTCCCAAGAAGTATTTTAATGAAGTAAAATTTAGGTTACATTAATGTATGCTATCTTAAATGTACATCAATATATAAGTGCTTGTGATCGTACTGAAGACCAATGTAAGTACCTCTAAAGTCCAGACTTCTAAGAAACTTTTCAGACTTGAATTTCTAAACAAGGTTAATTTAGCGAGCAGCAAATAAATTCCGGCATTGAAGGTGACAAATGTCGTCAACTCCATGTAGCTATAGGCTAGTAAATTCATAGTTAAATAAGTTTAGCCCTTGTAAAAAAAATGCTCTCTAATTTTACATACTCAGACAAAAAATGAAGCATCGGGAAGGAATGGTTCAAATTGGACGTAATTCGGTACATGTACATAGCATTATTAGAGTTGCAATGATCAGTAACGCCTAGAAGAGCCGCAAAAGTTAATTTGTGATTCCAACTCGAGGACAGTGATAATAAGGCGTGTGCGGAGTGTCAGACAGTTGGTCAACGCAGTGAGGGAAGGTCGCTGAACGCATAATATGCCTCGCAGACTCATTACGAACACTTGGCGTAGTTTGCTAGGGGCCGCATTGTTGGTGTCCATGAGGCCGGGTGGATATATCGGGCAATTACCAGGCGCGTGGGACATTCCGATATCACAGTGGCCCAGTGTTGGAACCAATGGGCACCTGAGAGCACCCACTCACATCGTGAATGTTTCAGTCGACCAAGATAGACAGCATCAAGGGAGGATCATTGTACAGTGTGCCAAGCATTACGTTACCCCATGACATCGGCGTCTGTCATCCGGACACAGTTACTGGACACTTTACAACATCTAGTGTCATGCCGCACCGTGAATAGGTGAATGGTATCAGCCGGACAGCGGGTTACCGTCCTATGCGTAGGCTAACTTTAACACCAGAGCAGAGACGGCAGCATTTTGAATGGTACCGTAACTGTGATGAAGAGTGGTGTCGCATTTTGTTCAGCAATGAATCGCGGTTCTTCATCATCACATATGACCGTAGTTTGCGAGTATGGCGAAGCCGAGGGGAGAGAACACATTCTGTCAATACTGCGAAGACACTCGCTGGCATTACTCCTGGAATAACGACGTAGGGAGCCATAGGGTATGACTTTTAGATCGCCTCTGGTAGTAATTCGGAGGACCCTGACATCACATCATTGCGCCGGTGACATCCTGTGTCCTCATTGGACAGCACCATGGTACAGTCTTTCAACAGTATAACGCTCGTCCACACACGGTACGTGTCTATGGAATGTCTGCATCATGTTGAGATATTCTTTTGGTTAACAAGGTCCCCAAATCTGTCCCCGCTAGCACACGTGTGGGATTAGCTCGGACGTCAACGCCAACCCGCAGTAAAGTCAAGTGCCTTTTCAACAGGTGCAATTTATTTTCGTTCCAGTACTAGATCTACAAACTTGACTTTTTGTAAGTTAGTGTATTTGCTGTGATTTAGGGAAAGAGTCGTAGTTATTTTATCTCGTATTAAATATGCAGTGTTTAAATCGGCGTCCTCTGAACATTATCGTCTTTTTTGCTTTATCCTCATTAAAGCAAGGATCGATATAACAGTAACTTTTTTCATACCGTTCCAGTGTCACTCGTCGACAAATGGGTATTAGTCATTAGAGAAACTGCAGTTATAATTTTTGTGTGTCTCATAAGGATTTTTAATACACAAAACAGGTAAACTAAGCAGGGCTTTTTAATTATTTTTAAACTGGACTTATTAGTGACGCCACTTTATGGCGGAAGGTGGATACAGACTAACGCAACACTCACCTAAAAACTGCAAACATCCATGGCTTAGCCGGGACTCGAACCCGGAACCTCGTGGCCCAAGGATAATATTTTAGCAAGGCTTGGTCCGTGTGTGTCGCTTGACTTTCGAAAATGTGCAGTTCATCGTGAATAATTTACGCGAATACAGGCAGACCCTTGGTGCTTTTGTTGTTTCAGGCTCTCCAATTTAAGGAGTATGCTTGCCTAACCACGAATCGACAGGTTGTAAAGCCCCGTTTAAACCGGAGCAAACAGAAGCGAATACGTGCGAACGACCATAAGCGAACCATTCGCACATGGTTGCTACAATTAGCTCCTGTTTGACTCGGAGCTGTTCGCCCCTGCGTAAAACAAGACCGAACACTTATACCTGTTGGTGATGCGACGAAAGTCCGACAATGAACGTATTATCAGCGAATGCGAACCGAATCTGAACGAACACGGACGGAGGGTGCTTGTTTGCGCTCGCCTAACGTTTGCACCCGCGTGATTGCTCAGTTCGTTGATGTTCGTTCGCATGTGTTCACTTGCGTTTGCTCCGGTGTAAACTGTTCTTAAGGATCAGTCCTGTGCACGCTCTGATAGTGGTGGAATTGTGCAAAAGTTGACGAGTGTTCGCTGTTGCACCCAGATGGAGGCGAGCCGGCCGGAGGACGCCGTGGTGGCCGAGGGCAGCGACAGCCCGGCGATGCGCGGCTACGACCCACGGCGGAGACTGGAGGCGGCGCCGGCGCCGCCCCTGCCGCCCCCGCTCGAGTCGGTGGCGTCGCTGAAGCGCGAGTTCAAGGTGGTGCGGTTGCAGCGCGACGACCCGGCGGAGGAGCTCGGCATCTTCATCGCCAAGACACTGCTGACGAGCCAGGGCAACTNCAACTCGGGCTACGTCGTCGCCCACATCGTCCCCGGCGGCATGGCCGACAGGTAGGTCCCCCTGCCTCGGGACGCTCAGTCCGCCTTCTCTGATTCACTTCGCACGACTGTGCTTCGTAACATAGATGAGCCCTTCTGATAATGGTACACTCCGAACCAATGTGTTACCAAACTGGGACTCAGAAATTAATTAGTAATTTGAAGAGTCGGGATGCTGCAATAGGAACGGAATTGTGGTGGAGGAAGCAAGGTCCAAGTACCACTTAATTAAATATTACATTTATGATGCACTGAATTTTAATTGAAAGATATGCAATCTATTATTACTTAATAAGAAAAAAAAATCACTTTTGTTGTGTTTACATTTTTTTTAGAATATTTTAATATTTCGGACACCATATTTTTCCAAGAATGTTCCCATATTATTATGATTATTGAACTGATGATTATCCTGTGGTGAAATGTTTTGTTGTAAAGATAGGGCTAGGGTTAATGAGTGGTCTCTGCATTACCTCCCTTACCACCATACCCCTGCCAAGAGTTGCTAGTTTGACCCCCCTCACAAACATTGCAAATGTAGCAGAGTTTAATTTTTAACCTGGCAAGGAACCGTATTTACGTTGCCCAAACTATTTGGATGCCTTTGCCTAATTGATCCTGAGGAAAAACTATGTAACGAGAAATGGATTAAAGATGTTAGTAACAACTTGTCTGCCACAATAACCATATACAACAGTAAAAATGCATTGTTAGTAAAATATTTTTAGCATGTCATGAGGTTTCGGAGAAACCACATGTCCAAAAAACATGCAACTTTTTTGGTTTGAGATTGTTTTAGTTTAACATTTGGGCAAATTTATCTTAACTCGAGCTTAAGAATTAAAGATAAACATTATTACAATAACTGTATTATGGCAAGCAAATCTCAAAGCTTACATTTTTAATAAAAAAGGGTGTTACTGATAAAAAAATATATTATTTCCAATAGTAAACATTAATTGCAGAACATTGATTAAGTTAAATGTTGAATGTTGTGCACTATGGCATAAAATTAATTAGTCAGGCATTGTTCTGAGCATCCAGGTCACCTAGCACTAGAAATTTATCTTTATTTTGTTATATGTTTATTGTAACTACAATATAGACATAGTTTTGAAAGTGTTCACAACTTAATGACAGTAATTTTCAACATGTTAGTAAGGTTTTAGTGCTAAGTAGTGAAGATGTTTGGATATAAAACTAACATAAGTAGACACACATCCTATCATGTTTTGGTGATTCTGTACAAAGTTTGTTGTAATTTCTATTAAAAAATAATACATATACTACTAATCTTGAAAGATGTTTATTTTATTTTTTTTAATGTAATGCTATGATTACCAATGTATGCTGCAGGGATGGAACACTGAGGGTCGGAGATGAGATTGTCAACGTGAACGGCCGCCGATTGCGAGGGCTGACGATGGGTGGTGCGAGGGAGGCTCTTGGCAGTGGTCACTCCGAGGTCGATCTCGTAATCGCTCGTCCCCAGAGGCTGGCTGTGTCTACGTCCATGCCAGAGAGCTCAGTTGACTATGAGAATGTCGTGCTGATGCCACGGATAGGCGGCGATGACTCGTCTTCGATGCGAAGCACCAGCAGTGTGTCATCCAGCAGCCCGCCGGACTCTTTGGACAGCCGCCGTCAGAGGCTTGGGTCAGAGTCCTCGAGCAGGGATGATGTTTTCGTCAGCTCAACCCCCAGGTGCGTCAAAAGGCGGCAGCACTTCCAAAAGAATCGCTCTCTGCATAGGAGGAATGTGGTGAGCTGCTCCGAAGATGACCACCAGCAGCGTAGCCGCAGCAAGAACATAGAAAAGCTCATGTCGAAGGCCTACTCAGGATCCTCCTCGGCGGAGCTTGACACAGTCACTTCGACCACCAACTTCTGCACACTACCCAGGAGACCTCGATCCACTGTCTGCAGCTTCCACACCATCATTTTCGAGAAGGGCCCCGGCAAGAAGGGGCTGGGGTTCACCATCGTGGGGGGCAGCGACTCTCCCCGAGGGGCACTCGGCATATTTGTCAAGAACATCCTTGTAAATGGACAGGCAGCTGATGATGGCAGGTTGAGAGCAGGTAAAAATTGCAATGTTTATTTGTTTTTTTTACCATTGTATACATTTGCTACATCATGTTATTTATCAAGCACACTGAAGGTTGCCATTTTTTTTACTAACTCATAGAGAAAGTAGATAGTTTGGTGACTTTTTGATCTGAAAATGTTACTGCAATTCCTCCGATGGTCATATGCACAGATAGGGTGAAACATAAAGGCACTTTCCCACCACATGCTGCAGAGAAGAAATAACTAAATTGTCAGAGAAAAACACGATACTGTATTATATTCTAGGCTCCACAAATAGCTCTTAGTATTGAGTGTTTCATGTGTGAAAATGATCCACTAAATCTGTTTAGCTTAATACATTTTTCCTAAATACAATTTGTTTTATGCCCTCTTGTGTAAAGCCTACTTACATCCATGCCTATGGTACAGCTGTAGTCAGAAATAGTCTATTTTTTAAAAATTTTAGTTAAAAATTATAGAAATCTGTTATCACACTGATATGACTTTGTATTTAATTACCGTAAAATGACCTGACTTTGGACCAAAATTTTACACTTCCAATATTCATTGCAACTTTTTTCTTTAATAAAAATTTTTTATACTTCTGTAGATATACTATTAGACCAGCTGTTAATTCAAAAGCCACCTGCTCAAAATTTTTTAGATAATTACTTTTATTTATTATTACTTTTATTTTTCATGGTGCAAAGTCAACCGAGTTTACGTGACTTTGCACCATCATTTTTTCACCATTAACAAAATCCAGAAAATGGGTTTAGGTGTAATGTCAACTCTCAAGAAATTCCATCAGGCTTTTTCATTGGGCCCTTATCACATTTCACTTTAATTACACAAAAAAAATAAACAAAAAATTGCAAAAAATATTTTTTGCTAAACACTTATTAACTGTTTTATGTTGCAACTACAACAAAGAAGTTATCTTAGAAAACATAGAAGGAAAATCTAAAATGCTAAAACATCATCTCACTTTAAACATTTTATATTAGACAAAATATTAAAAGGCAGCCAATTAACAGCTGGAATACAAAACTTAATGTTTTAAAGACACAACTTGAGAATAGAGAGTGCAAAACATCTGTTCAACTCTCAAATACANGAATACAAAACTTAATGTTTTAAAGACACAACTTGAGAATAGAGAGTGCAAAACATCTGTTCAACTCTCAAATATATGCTCAAGTTCTCTTACAAAATAAAATCCTTGTTTATTAATAGGTTTGGGAGGTTCTATTCCACCCAACACCTCCTCCCAATCATAGTCAAGTTCATATGCTGGGATAGGCCACTTCCATGCTTTCATAGTTTTTACCATTGTTGAAACAGTGACTGTTTCACCTGAAATATTTGTAATTTTTTTCCAGGAAAGAAGGAACCTTCATACATAACAACATTCTCGCCAACAATTTTGTTGATGTTCTTTAATGTCAGACTGCCATTCCCTCCATTGTTGATGAAAGTGTTGAATTCTTCTTCTTCTTTCTCCTCCTGTTCAAATCGTGCAGCCATTTGCTCCAAGGTTTCATCTTCAGAGCTGTCTTTGGTAAAAGCTGAAATTTCCTCTTCATCAAGAGTCAAAGATTTCCTCTGTTGTCTGCTTATGTTTGCAGTATGTTTAGCAGAACTTGTCGAGTCACCATCATCTTCTGTCGCGAGCACATCGTCATCCACACTTTTTCCAGGCACCACATTAATCCGCTTTCGCTTCCTAGGCTTTGGTTATCTAGTCCATTCTTGTGGTTTTTTCTCGAGTGCTTCAATAAAAGAAGTTTGCAAAGATCCATTGTCAACTTCAGGATTGTCCAATAATCACATTATTTTATCTTGTGCAATGGGCACGATTCCANTTGCAAAGATCCATTGTCAACTTCAGGATTGTCCAATAATCACATTATTTTATCTTGTGCAATGGGCACGATTCCACAGCTTTCAAAACCTGATTTTAGGTTTCTCCCAATTTGCAAAGTTACAGCATCCCAAGGTTTTTTCAGCAGGTATGGAAAATACTATTTGTTAATTGTTGTACCCTTGCCACCCAAGTTTGTTTCGTTCCAACTCAACAGGATTGCTTGCCAATGACCTTTAACAGGTCTAAAAACTGCTTTGTCAAGAGGTTGTGTGATATACGTGGTGTTTGGTGGCAAATAAATGAGAATGAAATTTTTTTGTTCAGTAGTTCAAGTGCACTAATTGAGAAATGACATGCAGGGTTATCCCCAATGAGCACTTTTTTGCCAGGCAATTTGCGGAGATGAGGAACCACCAAATCCCTGATCCAAGCGGTAAAGGTTGCTCCATCGAACCACCCAGANCAGGCAATTTGCGGAGATGAGGAACCACCAAATCCCTGATCCAAGCGGTAAAGGTTGCTCCATCGAACCACCCAGACGGGGTGTTATTATATTTGGTGCCAGCTGGTCCTCCCTGACACCAAGTAGTCCATAGTTGAGTAGATTTATACATCACATAGGGTATGAGAATTTCTCTGGCTGCACTCCCACAAAACATCAAAGATACTGAGGACTTGGATGAGTTGAGAATTTTATGTGGATATTTAGTTCCACGTCTTGTGATGATTTTGGATTGACCAGGATCGTCTGTGAGGTTCGCTTCGTCAAAGTTAAAAATATGAGTTTCAGGATCATTCTCCAACTCTTTTTCCANTCTGTGAGGTTCGCTTCGTCAAAGTTAAAAATATGAGTTTCAGGATCATTCTCCAACTCTTTTTCCAGGTTACTTAAGTACTCGTGTACCATTTCTTGCATCAGTCCTGCTCTCAGTTTTTTACGTTTGCCACAACTCTCATCGACAGTTCTTTATGCCTTCCGAGAAAACCGTTCACCCAATGGGAGCCAGGTTAAACACCCTCTATGAATCTGCTGACTTTCCTACCAATTTTGTTTGAATAGCAAGCTATAACAGCCACCAAGTCAGATGTAGTAACAGGAATTCAAAAATACTCATACGTTCCAAACAAGAAACAAAGCATTTTCTTCCTTGATGGAGAAAACAGGTTGCCCATCAACATTTTTTCTGGTGTTTGTTCCGCNACAAGAAACAAAGCATTTTCTTCCTTGATGGAGAAAACAGGTTGCCCATCAACATTTTTTCTGGTGTTTGTTCCGCAGTTTATAGTTTATAGTTCTTCTGGGAATCCCATACTTCAACTCTGCCTCTCATTGAGTGATGTTGCCCAACCTGANAGTTTATAGTTTATAGTTCTTCTGGGAATCCCATACTTCAACTCTGCCTCTCATTGAGTGATGTTGCCCAACCTGATATCTTCAATACAGATGCTCAGGGCATCTTTAGTATAATCCTTGTAATTCCTGCTGCCTGGTTTTCGTTGATACTTTGTTGGCATCTTTCCTGATCAGCTGAAAATTTCAACAAACAGTAGAAAAAAGGGTGTTCATNTTTTCGTTGATACTTTGTTGGCATCTTTCCTGATCAGCTGAAAATTTCAACAAACAGTAGAAAAAAGGGTGTTCATAATTTTTTTCAAGCAAATTAACAGAAAAGGAGGTGTATAGCCATATTTAAAATGTCATTGTGTCATAAGATCAGTTCAGGTAATTTTGCACCACAAAGTTTGATGGTGCAAAGTCATTCGCATTACCACATGCGACATGTCACTTTCACATAATTGTGAAATAGTGTTTTCTGTGGTTAATGGAAAGCAAACACACAACATTTCAATTGAACCAGGATAACAAATTCAGAAGTGGTATGGAGTTTTTACAAGGTTTCAGGTCAAATACTCCTTCAAATTTAACACTTTTTGCAGAGCACATGGGAACACGCAACACTCATGTTATCACATTGCAGGTTATGTTGCCAGCTAAAATGATGAAAAAGGCAGAAAATACTCCTGATAATGAAACAGTTTGCCACAACCTTCAGAGAAAAATAAAATATTCCACCTAACTACACAAAATATCCCGCCTTTCTGCCAACATTACTTTTTTCACGACTTGGTGCAAAGTCAGGTGGTTTTACGGTATTAATTTATTTTAACAAGTGAGAAATACACCTGTACAGCTGGATTCCAATTAGTTGAGCCATTAACAATAATAATACCACACATAAATGGCATATGTGTGAGTTACTTGATTTTCTACTGGCACTTGCATTTGGTGTAATTATTACATACAAAAATATAAATAAAGAGAATTCAGTTTCTATAAGTAACCTGGCTCTTGAGTATATGCATCAAGATTTTTACATTAATTGAAATATGTTAACAATAAATTAGAATATATTGACATATTGCTTATGTTATGTTTGGATCTCATATAACATCCTGCGTTAGTGATTTCTGTATTTCTTTTGGCTAAAAAGTTTTATACAGGTTAGATCTGTTGAAGCATTCATAGTACCTACACTGTTGCATATTCTGATTTGTTGTCGAAATGGAAATGTAATTTCCCTTCAAATTTTTTTTTATTAATGGTGGGTTTATCATCTGCTATGGCAATTCACTTGCTGCTTGACTGACCCTATGGTGAGAATATTATACTTAGTGTTCACTTATAGCTTGAAAAGGCAAAAAAAAGTCAAGTTAAGATTTTCAAAGAAATATTTTCTGCTCTATATTGAGTGGCTCAAATTAATGTTCACTCTCTTCGTTTGTGATAACAAATAAAATGTTAAAATACAATTGGATGGGACTGCATGTATTTGATGCTATAAGGACAATGTTGGATGTGTGCAAGCATTTGTAGCCACTCTGCTGCCGTTAGTTCTGTTTGCAGCCACGAGCAGCAGCATCACAATTGTAGAGGAAAGTGCAGACGTGTCGAGGTTCTCTTTTGAGCAACGTAAGTAGATTTTAAAGCAGTGTTGGAAATGCGAGAACATGATTGCGATGCAGAGATGATGTAGAGCAGAATTTGATACTGCGCTACCATCATGTGTAACAGTTACTTTATTACATAACAAGTTTGAGAGGGTTGGAAGTTTGCGTGATGTGAAGAAAGGACGATTTGGCAGGAAGGGAATGACAATGGACAAAGGAAGTGTGGGAGCTGTGCTTCATACATTCACACATTCGCCCAGTAAGTAAAATTCCAAACAGCAAGCTGTGGGTCAGTCAGATGTCAGCATATCAAGTGTCCATTGTATTTTAAAGCAAGTAAAATGGAGGCCCTACATTCCCATTACTTCACGTTATGATTGAAGTTGACCAAGACAGGCATGTTGAATTTTGTGAGTGGGTTGTGAACATGTACAATGACAACGAATGTTTTACTTACGTGATTGTTTGGGCTGATGAGGCAATCTTTAAATTGAGTGGTGCTGTCCAACTGCCACATCTGTGTGTACTGGCCGATGAAAATCCTCCTGTTATGATAAAGCAAACAGTTAATCTTCCTGGGTAACTGTGTGGTGTGTTATGTTTGCCAAAGGACTTGTCGGGCCATTCTTCCCAGACAAAACAGTGAAATGTGAAAGTTACCATACCATGTTGCACGAAAACATTGTGCCAGTTGTTCACAAACTTTACCCTAATGATGACTGCTTTTTTCAGCAGGATGATGCGCTGCCACATTATCCATCAAGACATACAATCACTTCTGGATGAAACATTTATTAGTATGTGGATAGGCTGACGAGAAAGTGTTGAATATCCACTCAGAACTATAGATTTAATGCCATTATAATTTTATCTTTGGGGGAACTCAGAAGTACAATGTGTATGCCACAAAGCCCTGGACACTGGATGCCATGATGGATGTGATTGTGACTGCCTGTAAATCNAATGATGACTGCTTTTTTCAGCAGGATGATGCGCTGCCACATTATCCATCAAGACATACAATCACTTCTGGATGAGACATTTATTAGTATGTGGATAGGCTGACGAGAAAGTGTTGAATATCCACTCAGAACTATAGATTTAATGCCATTATAATTTTATCTTTGGGGGAACTTAGAAGTACAATGTGTATGCCACAAAGCCCTGGACACTGGATGCCATGATGGATGTGATTGTGACTGCCTGTAAATCCACTCCCATGGAAACTGTAACTGCTGTATATCATTCTGTTCTGCAGCATTGCAGACAATATTTTGCTGGTGGAGATTTTTAATATTTATAACATTTGCACACACCCAGTGTCGTTCTTTTAGCATCCCATTAAGATTGTCTATAATGGTTTCTCTGTTATCCTGTTCAAAGAGTGTAAATATTAATTTTGGACAGCCGGTATGTGTTATTCTTTAGTGAAATCAGTAAAGAAAGGGAGGAAAATGGGTTTTTAAGGGGCCTCCCAATATAAGATAAATTGTCTCCATGTATAACAATATCTATTTTTGTAACCTTTTTCAGATTTGAGTAGAGGAATATCATTTATACATCTCAATTGTTTCATTTTTAAAATTTTCTTATTAAATTTTAAACGACACCTAAACAACATGCCAAAAGTATAAAAAGATATTAATTATAAACTTGTCTTTAATGTATCTCTAATGTTATAAATATTTTAAATGAAACTCACTANACATGCCAAAAGTATAAAAAGATATTAATTATAAACTTGTCTTTAATGTATCTCTAATGTTATAAATATTTTAAATAAAACCATAGCTTCATGAAACTCACCANTATAAATATTTTAAATGAAACTCACTATTTTTGCTTGAAATGTAGGGGGTTTATAATTTAAGTGAATGTCAATTTTGTTGTCTTTTTGGCTGGTTGTAATCACCGTCTATATTTTTCCTGATAGTATATGTAGAGATAACTCTCAAGTAGCAAGAAATAAAATGTGTATTTTACCTTATTACACATTTTCCTACAACATACAAATTATTTTGACTCTTCTATTATTAATAACCATCTAATACATTACTGGCAAATATTTTAACTAATATCCAAATAAATTATTAATAAAAATCAAACCCTGAAATAATTAAAAAGGAATGGTGGATTGCACCCATCACCCATTATGTACCTGAAAGCTGTTTTCAAAGCTGAATGAAATTTTATAAAAGGATATTAAAAATAAATAAGGAGATTATTTTATAGTTTTTATGTGCACCCATAATAGTAATTAATTTAATACATAACTAATTTAAATTTCGATATTATTCTGCCAGNCGATATTATTCTGTTGGAGGTTGGATTCTAGCCAACAGTCTTGGACAGTCTGCAAGGTAAATTTAATATCAGTGTAACTGAGCTTCATATTGAAAATATTTTCAGATATATACTGGTTGGTTAACACACCTAAATAAAGGCAGTACGGTACCTATCCTTTAAGGGAGGTAACATTTATTGACATTAATTTTTGATTTATTGTTTTAATTTTTGGGGTTGATACTGCTAATCATCACTGTTATCAAAAGTTATCAGATGATTACTAAAAATAACAGCATTTTTTGCTTCTTAACATTAATAAATAATAACTACAAAACTGGAAGTACCAAATTGATACATTCTTCATGTAAAAATTCACATTAATATGTAATTGTACGTAACTACAATTCTGAAAGCTACATGATATTGTAGGTTCAGTAAAGGAGAAAAAATGAAGTTGTTTCCCACTGTATGACATATATTTCTGGCAATAGATGTTTTTGTAATGAGAAACGGCAGTAAAGTTATCCTTCAGACTTGTTTGAGATATGCTTCTGCCATTATAACAATCNTTTTCGTTGATACTTTGTTGGCATCTTTCCTGATCAGCTGAAAATTTCAACAAACAGTAGAAAAAAGGGTGTTCAACATTTTTTTCAAGCAAATTAACAGAAAAGGAGGTGTATAGCAATATTTCAAATGTCATTGTGTCATAAGATCAGTTCAGGTAATTTTGCACCACGAAGTTCGATGGTGCAAAGTCATTCGCATTACCACATGCAACATGTCACTTGCACATAATTGTGAAATAGTGTTTTCTGTGGTTAATGGAAAGCAAGCACGCAACATTTCAATTAAACCGGGATAACAAATTCAGAAGTGCTATGGAGTTTTTACCAGGTTTCAGGTCAAATTCTCCTTCAAATTTAACACTTTTTGCAGAGCACATGGGAACACGCAACACTCATGTTATCACATTGCAGGTTATGTTGCCAGCTAAAATGATGAAAAAGGCAGAAAATACTCCTGATAATGAAACAGTTTTCCACAACCTTCAGAGAAAAATAAAATATCCCGCCTTTCTGCCAACATTACTTTTTTCACGACTTGGTGCAAAGTCAGGTGGTTTTACGGTATTAATTTATTTTAACACGTGAGAAATACACCTGTACAGCTGGATTCCAATTAGTTGAGCCATTAACAATAATAATACCACACATAAATGGCATATGTGTGAGTTACTTGATTTTCTACTGGCACTTGCGTTTGGTGTAATTATTACATATAAAAATATAAATAAAGAGAATTTAGTTTCTATAAGTAACCTGGCTCTTGAGTATATGCATCAAGATTTTTACATTAATTGAAATAAGTACTAGACATGAAATATGTTAACAATAAATTAGAATATATTGACATATTGCTTATGTTATGTTTGGATCTCATATAACATCCTGCGTTAGTGATTTCTGTATTTCTTTTGGCTAAAAAGTTTTATACAGGTTAGATCTGTTGAAGCATTCATAGTACCTACACTGTTGCATATTCTGATTTGTTGTCGAAATGGAAATGTAATTTCCCTTCAAATTTTTTTTTATTAATGGTGGGTTTATCATCTGCTATGGCAATTCACTTGCTGCTTGACTGACCCTATGGTGAGAATATTATACTTAGTGTTCACTTATAGCTTGAAAAGGCAAAAAAAGTCAAGTTAAGATTTTCAAAGAAATATTTTCTGCTCAATATTGAGTGGCTCAAATTAATGTTCACTCTCTTCGTTGTGATAACAAATAAAATGTTAAAATACAATTGGATGGGACTGCATGTATTTGATGGTATAAGGACAATGTTGGATGCGTGCAAGCATTTGTAGCCACTCTGCTGCTGTTAGTTCTGTTTGCAGCCACGAGCAGCAACATTACAATTGTAGAGGAAAGTGCAGACGTGTCGAGGTTTTCTTTCGAGCAACGTAAGTAGATTTTAAAGCAGTGTTGGAAATGCGAGAACATGATTGCGATGCAGAGATGATGTAGAGCAGAATTTGATACTGCGCTACCATCATGTGTAACAGTTACTTTATTACATAACAAGTTTGAGAGGGTTGGAAGTTTGCGTGATGTGAAGAAAGGACGATTTGGCAGGAAGGGAATGACAATGGACAAAGGAAGTGTGGGAGCTGTGCTTCATACATTCACACATTCGCCCAGTAAGTAAAATTCCAAACAGCAAGCTGTGGGTCAGTCAGATGTCAGCATATCAAGTGTCCATTGTATTTTAAAGCAAGTAAAATGGAGGCCCTACATTCCCATTACTTCACGTTATGATTGAAGTTGACCAAGACAGGCATGTTGAATTTTGTGAGTGGGGTGTGAACATGTACAATGACAACGAATGTTTTACTTGCGTGATTGTTTTGGGCTGATGAGGCAATCTTTAAATTGAGTGGTGCTGTCCAACTGCCACATCTGTGTGTACTGGCCGATGAAAATCCTCCTGTTATGATAAAGCAAACAGGTAATCTTCCTGGGTAACTGTGTGGTGTGTTATGTTTGCCAAAGGACTTGTCGGGCCATTCTTCCCAGACAAAACAGTGAAATGTGAAAGTTACCATACCATGTTGCACGAAAACTTTGTGCCAGTTGTTCACAAACTTTACCCTAATGATGACTGCTTTTTTCAGCAGGATGATGCGCTGCCACATTATCCATCAAGACATACAATCACTTCTGGATGAGACATTTATTAGTATGTGGATAGGCTGACGAGAAAGTGTTGAATATCCACTCAGAACTATAGATTTAATGCCATTATAATTTTATCTTTGGGGGAACTTAGAAGTACAATGTGTATGCCACAAAGCCCTGGACACTGGATGCCATGATGGATGTGATTGTGACTGCCTGTAAATCCACTCCCATGGAAACTGTAACTGCTGTATATCATTCTGTTCTGCAGCATTGCAGGCAATATTTTGCTGGTGGAGATTTTTAATATTTATAACATTTGCACACACCCAGTGTCGTTCTTTTAGCATCCCATTAAGATTGTCTATAATGGTTTCTCTGTTATCCTGTTCAAAGAGTGTAAATATTAATTTTGGACAGCCGGTATGTGTTATTCTTTAGTGAAATCAGTAAAGAAAGGGAG
>NQII01002026.1:219290-315916 GCA_002778355.1 Clitarchus hookeri
CATTCTTCATGTAAAAATTCACATTAATATGTAATTGTACGTAACTACAATTCTGAAAGCTACATGATATTGTAGGTTCAGTAAAGGAGAAAAAATGAAGTTGTTTCCCACTGTATGACATATATTTCTGGCAATAGATGTTTTTGTAATGAGAAACGGCAGTAAAGTTATCCTTCAGACTTGTTTGAGATATGCTTCTGCCATTATAACAATCACAATTCACATCCAACTTTGTCATGGTGTGACCACATAAAGTGTTGTGCATGTGACGAAGAGATGAACTCTCCAGAACTGTGTGTTCTTACTAGAGATTTTCCGATTACTCTGTGCAGGAGATGAGGTGTTAGCAGTGAACGGCCAGGTGTGCCACGACCTGAGGCATGCGGAGGCTGTAGCGCTCTTCAAGAAGATCAAGTCTGGACCAGTGGCCCTGCACGTCTGCCGACGTGTCCGCACCAGAGACGCGTGGGTATTCTCTTCACTGTCCTACTTTTCCGACAGCTAGCTCTGCATGATTTTGAGGCACAAGAGTTGGATGAAGCTGTGTGTATGCAGCTCACTTGTTCCTGAAAATCGCTTTTGAAACTGTAGTAAATTTATGAATGGCAAGGAGCAACTGTGGTAAAAATGACACCATCTAGAATAAATGAAATAACAGATTACATCAGGTGATATCCACGATGGATAAGCAACAAATACAACAGTAGGGGTGACTAGAGCATTTGAGAAAACCTGTTGGTCAAGTTTATTTCCCATATGCAGCAATGTCAGATCTTTATCCAACATAATTAGTATTTAAAAAGGCAAATGTAATCAATCACTGGAATTTTAAGAAAAGCAGTGGCAAAATGTTTTTATTTGCCCTGATTGTGGAGCTACTTCGTGTTGTCTTCTTACAGTTAATTTTGACGATTCTCATTCTTTCATCAAGAAAACACTTTAGGAAAAGTTAACACTTGTTAATTCAATGTAAAACTAAAAAAAACATTTATAAGCTTATTGCAAGACTGGACGAAACATAANAGGCAAATGTAATCAATCACTGGAATTTTAAGAAAAGCAGTGGCAAAATGTTTTTATTTGCCCTGATTGTGGAGCTCCTTCGTGTTGTCTTCTTACAGTTAATTTTGACGATTCTCATTCTTTCATCAAGAAAACACTTTAGGAAAAGTTAACACTTGTTAATTCAATGTAAAACTAAAAAAAAACATTTATAAGCTTATTGCAAGACTGGACGAAACATGAATTACGTACTTTATATTTAAAAAAAAGACAGAAGCACAAGTACTCACAGTCTAGTACTTGTCAACAGTCACACTTGCAAGGAAGGATGACACATTTTTCATGTAGTCGCACTGAAGTTCACTTGGTCATACTCCAAAACACATGCCATATTCCTGGATGTTGAACTGACTCTCCACGATGGCAATATTCAAACTGCTGTACACACCAAACCTACCAACAATCCACAGTACTTACACTAAGGCAGCTACCGCCCCTACCATGCTAAAAGAATCCCTACAGTCTTGCCACCAGAGCCAAACATATCTGCTACACCAACAGTGATCTCAACAAACAGTGTGAACAAATAGCCAGAGCATTCCTTGACAGGGGCTACCCCAGGCCCCTTGTCCACAAACAGATTCAGTAAACTACGTATCTCCAATACCGGTGGATACAAAATTCTGGCTTCCTCACCACAAACACAAGACCTGTCCTCCAAACCACCCAGTTTAGTCTTCAAAAGTCCACCTAACTCCACAATAAACTGGTTCGTCCAAAGCTGCAGCCTACCACAAATGCCAACAAGACTATCGCCCCCAAACGATCTTACCCCTGCAATAGCCCACGTTGTGGCCCCCGTGCCATCAACCAACCCTGAACTTCTTTCAATAGCAGACTCAGTGGCCGTACATACCACATCCAAAGTAGCTATTACTTTGCAACAGAAAATTCAATTGATTAGCTACAGTGCCAGCACTGTAATGCAGAATACATCTGCCTCACTACCAACACACTCAGGCAGAGAATGAATGGCCACAGAGCAGACACTAAACAAGCCATAGCTAGTCGCATACACAACTTACAAGATAAGCCAGTTGCAGCACATGCAGCGTCACACAACAACGATTTTGATTTTTGCTACAGCACCAGAGTTGTGAGATCGGTAGCCTAGCGGCCTACTTGTCTTGTCACCTTTACTCAAATGTTATGTTCTTTATAATTATCCTTTAATTTTAGTGCAAAGTAATCTGAATGAAGAGTTGTTTTTCACAAGTTAATGTCTTAACTCAAGAAAACCTCAGCAATTTACTTATAATTCAATTCCTAGAGTCTTTGATATTCTTTGAAATTTTCACAATGGAACACAAAATAAGATCATTTGCTGATGGTCGCTCAAGCTTCATTAACTACTTTTCCAGGTTGTCGAGTGTAATTATATTTCAGAATTCTCTAAGTTCCCCTTAAATTCTCTCTAACTGGAGCAAATGTGGTGGTATGGAGAGATATGAAAAAAATATTGCTTTAGGGTGCACACGTAAAAATAACTGATTTTTTAAAGACATAGGAATGCATATAGTAAAAAAGAGAGGAGATGGTACATGAGGCATTTTAGAGTGTTTTCAAAGTGACACAAGTGTGCAAGTTCTTTATTTAAGAAGCTTTGATTAGTCACAGAATACATGTTAAGTTGATGTTTTAAAATGTAATGTAAATAATAACTACGAATAAAACAATCTTCAGAAACCGCAATAATGCCAGTGTATATATACTGGGTGATCTGCCTAACGTGAACACCCCCAAAATTTCCGCAACGGTCGCAGATCACGAAATGTGGTTTTTCTGAAATACTATTTACCGATAAAAACGACCTTTACAAACCATTACGAAATATGGACTACTGGGCGAGGGAGAATCCGCGTTGGGTCCGGCACATGGAGCACCAGCGACAGTGGAAAGTGAACGTGTGGTGTGGATTCATTGGAGACTACGTCATGGGGCCATATGTCTTTCAAGAGACAATGATCGGCTGTACGTATGCCCGTTTCCTCAGAGAGGCCTTACCGGCACTTCTGGAAGACATACCGCGACATAAGTCGTGATATTTGGTTTTAGGATGACTGTTGTCCTGCGCATTTTGCTTTGGCGGCAAACAAGTGTTAAATGAAACATTTCCAAACCAGTGATTAGGGCGCGGTGGAGTTGTAAGATGGACAGCTTGCTCCCCTGACCTCACACCTCTCAATTTTTTTCCTGTGGGAAACACTGAAAGATAGGGTGTACAACAGGGTTCCTACGATGCCAGGAGACATGTAGAAATGCATTGTGGCAGCTTGCAGAGGTATTACGCCAGAAATACTTCAGGCCGTTCATCGCTCGCTACATGTGCGTTTGCAGATGTACATTGTTGTCAATGGTAAAACACATTGAGCATACGCTGCGAAAAGACCTAATGCGAAGCGTTATAACTAGACCTGTGCGAATATCAATTTTTTATTTCCAATCTGATTTGAATACGAATACCAAAATATTCCAGAGTACGAATATTGAATTTCAATAATTAGGTCCGCAATCGGCCCAAATATATAAATTAAAATTGCCAGGACAAAAATTTATAATATGTAGTTAACATTTCAACGATAAGGTCCACAAGATTTAAAAGTAAACAAACTATTTGAATTTGACAAGTTATCGTACTGAGAAACGGACGTTAGCTAACCTCCATCCAGTAATCAGTGTAGGGTATTAAAGCTAGGTTGACATTCCAACATGTGTTATTATTGTTGCTGGGGCTCTCTTTATTTTTTTTCATGAGATATATGCGAGGGAGGGGGGAGGTTCTATAGTTTAAAGTCTTTCATGAGACAGCCTTTAGTTTGACTTTCACGAGACGGCATTGTTTTGCGGTTCTTATGAGTGTGTCAATTTGAATTGCATTTTGTTTTGATGTAACAGTGGAAAATTTTGCTCGTACGTCAATAATATTCAAATTATTACAACTTTAAAAGTTTAAATTTCAATGAAAGAACAAAATGCTGTATATAAACGTTTGTACATATGCAGCAATAAACACATTTTTATCTAAGTTAACCTTATACTAGTTGGATGTACAACACATGTGTAGTAAACAAATATTATTTTTACAAGACAAAAGAGTTGAAAGAACTGCCTTTTTAGGGCATGCATTTCAAACATTATAGTAACTGTTTCAAAATACATTATTTACAAAAATTTGCTAATTTACTCCTTGTAATCGCAACCTCTTTTACACGTGTTTTCATACGGAAATCCTTGCCCGAACACTTCACTACAATAATGTTTGTCCATTACTGATATTAAAAAAATTATTTGCATAATCATTCAGTAAAATCAACACTGCCCATTTCCGGAAACCAACAAACTTAAACCTTCAAAACTGAAATACTTGTGTAAAGCTTCATGGCGGACGGCACAGCAGTTGGAAAATGGCGGAACAAGCCATTGTGGTATAACACATGCCAACAATAATACATTTTACTCGAGAAAACGCACTAAAACGGTGCCTGCAACCAATTATGCTTAATGAAAGAAAATAAATTAATTAATGATAAAAAAATTTGACAACACCAACAAGGTACTTGAATAAATATGATAAAAATGAGCACAGTTCACTGGGAAGAAAATAGTACTCCATACTATTTTCTTCCTTAGTCATCAATATTGCCAGCATAACAACATACATCCCATAGCAATTCGTTAGCTGATACAGTACTTTGCAAACATACTGTGTAGGTTGGTCACATTGTCTATCAAATTTTACCCCACACATGAAAATGAAATTGCCAATGACAAAGCAATTTTCAACATGGCGGACGGCATCGTATTTGTTATGGAAGAAGTGTTTTGTAACGTGAAACGTTACTCGATACTTCACAAAAATAGGCTGCAAAAGCAGTAAATACTGGAAATACACAGAGAAAATTTACCAGTCGGAGTTTTCAATTGCTTTTTGTGCAGCTTGCAAACTGATTCTTCATCACTTGTGTCTGATTTGTCTAAATATTTTCAAATAGCACATCGTCCCTATCACATTTCATGCCCCTTGCCCCATTAAGGTAATCACTATGCTGCTATAAGGAAGTGGTCCCACCAGGATGAGTCACGGCATGTGTTGCTTGCTTACACTGTAGGTACAGGTCTACTGCCCCATGCTACCGGCCCACTTAACTTAATCATATTTGGACATTATTTCTTGGCATTTCTGTGTTACTTTCCATTGCATATGCTATATCACTAAATTCCTTTTGCACGTAATTTAAGATGCTGTTGAAATAAATTTGTGTTTCCAGGGAAAAAATGATATGTGGTTTAATTATTTCTGTAAATACACATGTTACGAGTAGTTACTTTGCAGCAAATTACTTGCCCCGTACTTAATTTCATTTAGCGAAAGCTGCATTTCATGATCTGCAACCGTTGCGGAAATTTTGGGGGTGTCCACGTTATGCGGACTACTCTATATATGTAACAATACATACATTTTTTTCACCCCATTCCTTTAGGCTTTGATGACTCTAATATAGAAAACATAACCTGTTTTGGCAAAAGTACGCAACACATTTTTAGCACATATCTGTTGTGAAGTTACAGTAACAATATTAAGAGAGAAACCACTTAACTTTTACAAAAAAAATTTTCATACATCATGCAAAACATTTTTCTCACAGTTACTGTGGCCCGCACCTTAAGAAAAGCTATAATGTATTCACGGTAACTTCAAGATTTTCTGAAACCCTGCTAAATATCTACTTTCAGGGAGCCGATTATGTATCCTTCCGCAGTATGTAAACAAAACATTGCCATGTGACACCTGTCAAACGTTTTGTAAACAGTGCCATGTGGGAACTGTCAAATATTTTGTAAACAAACAGTGCCTTGTGGGAACTGTCAAATATTTTATTAACAGTGTCCATGTGGGAACTACCAAAATTTATTTTTGAAGAGAAACAATGCCATGTAATCTCAACTGTCATATACTTTAATAAAATTCTCTAAATGTCTAAAAAATTCTAATCAATTTAGCGAAATGTTGTAATAAATACAAAAAGGTAGATTGAAGTATATATCGGAACTGTTAATTATATAATTTAATTAAAGTTTACTTATTGTATTAAGATTTATTCACATATTTGCTGTAAGGTAAAAGTTAAATTTTACATAATAAACTTTTGGAAGTAGCACTCAAGTTAAAGATTTCACTGTAATAAATGGTACCGTNATTTACATATTTGCTGTAAGGAAAAAGTTAAATTTTACATAATAAACTTTTGGAAGTAGCACTCAAGTTAAAGATATCACTGTAATAAATGGTACCGTATTTTATCGCATATAAGTAACACATTTTATAAAAAAAAAAAAATTTATTGAAAACTTGGGGTGCGACTTATAAGTGAGAAAAATTCCTCCAACCCCGCACTAAAGTTTCATTTACTACGAATTCACGGCCCGCGGCTCGATTTCCAAACTCTTCAGCGAACAAAATCACTTTCATTTTGAAACCTGCGGTGTAGGTACATCTCTGTTCCATCAAGAACAATCGCGTTGCTTCACTGCAACATAAAAACAACACTATGCGGCGGAAAGACGAGTCACGGCTAACATTTGGCACTGAAGAACCAACGCTAATGTGCTGCCATCTCTTGGTCTCCACAAAATGCTTTCGAAAATAATCGATTATCAGTTCGCGGCGACCATTTAAGCTAAGGAAACGTAAGAAACGCTTCCCTTATTCGTAACGGAAATATTCAAAGGCCTTTCTATATTTTGCAGTTTATTTGATAAACTGCAGAAATAACAACGCTAATACTAAAATTACATCTTAACCTAGAATTATCTTGTAAGTAGAAAGAATGTGTTACGTTAGTTTTATAACCACAATTCAGCGTCTCCAATATGGCGTGGTTATACTTCTGAAAAAAACGTGCCCAAACGAACAAGATGGAGTGTACGAGTCCGCTGGACAACAACTGAAATTTATTTAATTTCAATTAATAATGGTGAAATCTTTACCCATGAGTGCTACGTACAAATGTAAATATATAGTTTAGCAATATTAACTTTACAATTATGGCATTAAATTTATACATATTAATATTTAACCTACGAACTATTTCTTTTCAGCTATAACCAACATGTCCCTTCAAAATCCGTTGTTAATTCTTACGGACTTTTAACAAATTATTAAAATTTATTGAAAAAATATACTTAAAACTTAAAACAACCAATTTATATAGTGCTTCAGTGCTAAAAGCAAGACAAAACCTTTTTCCATATACCATTTTTTTATAACCAATTGAACATGTAACTCCTAGGGTGATTTTTCAAAGGTTCTTTTCAAAAGTATCGAAGATACCGTGAATGGATTATACTAACGATATTTGGGCTAATGAACGTTGATAAGAATAAGACAGCAACGATAGAACCAAATTTGTAGATTGAATGNTACTAACGATATTTGGGCTAATGAACGTTGATAAGAATAAGACAGCAACGATAGAACCAAATTTGTAGATTGAATGTAGGGTAGCAATTAAAAATATCGGAAGAATTTATCTGGTGTTCTGACCATGTGAAAACCATGTGTGCCATGTGAAACCAGGATAAGAAGCGAAGTTATATGTCAACTTCAGGGATAATGATAGGAGCGGCACTAGAAGGATAGTTGATTTTTATTTTGTATTTGGAAACTACAAGGAATGTTCTATAATTCATAAAGGATTTTAGGTAATGAAATAATTTGTGTGTTATACAGATGTTAAGTGCCGGTGTAATATGGTAGTGTTGATGTATGTTCCTGTTGTATAATGAAGGTATAGTACTGACAAAATAAGGGTTATGNCCGGTGTAATATGGTAGTGTTGATGTATGTTCCTGTTGTATAATGAAGGTATAGTACTGACAAAATAAGGGTTATGGGAAGTGTTATGGCTATTTGGTACTATTGAATGTAGTCATATGATATTTGAATTTGAGACTTAATTCTGTATGTATGTTATTCATGGGAACCTTGTGCTGACATTTGTATATAGTGTGACATTGCAAGCTGGATTGTTATAAAATGTGACGGAAATACAAAACTTGGTGTGTCAACCATGTGAACCATCTGACACCAGAGATTAGAGTGAGTTTGTATGTGTAGTGTATTTGTTTGTTTTTGGTAGTATATAAACATAAAGAAGGTATAGTTATTGAAAAATTAAGGCCCACAGGATGAATTAAAGTTATATAATGTTAAAACAACGATTTACGAATTGAGCTTGATTTTGTTGATGTGTCATTCATGTGAACCACGTGCTCATAGTTGTATGGCAGGATATGATAAGTCTCAAGGTGTATAGTCATAAGAAGTTATTGAAGAAGAAGAAAAAGAAGAGGTGGAAAAAGTTGAAGCAGAAGAGGTTACTGTAATATCAAGAAGAGATAATGGATTAAAATTGATAGGCTGTATATTTTAAATTGGATTTGTGCTTTGTTCACTCACTGGCCATGTGGTCAAGAGAACTATAGGTATTGGGTACAAGGTAAATAGGATAAGTCTTGAGATAGTAAAGGGAATTATTAAATAATTTACATTATCATAAGAGTCTGACTGGCACTGTACGTGAAGACGTTCTACTAATTTGTTGTTGGGGCGGGACCGCCCCCTGATAGTGTTTTAATGAGTCATGGCAGACCATGGGAGGTTTGCAACAGTAGGTGAGGATGGAGGCAGAGAAAAGGATAGAGAGAATCCCTTTAAAAAAGGCGGGAAAGTACAGAGATCGCCGACAAGAAGAGGCGAAGATGAAGATTTAAGAAGGCAGTAAGAACAAAGAAGAAGAGAAGAAGAAATATAAAAACCTTTACAACATAAATATATGGAGAAATGTGTCAGTGAGGAAGGAGATTACAGAAGAGAAGAGGAAGAACGAAGCAAGAAGAAGACCAGACAAACAACGGATTGGACTGAAATTATGGAACAAGATAACATCGAAAGTAATAAGAAGAGAAGTCTTGAGGAATCAGAGGAAGATGAAGAAGAAGTTAAGGAAAGAAGAGTCAGCAATAAAGCAATAACAGTAACGACTTTATCAGATGCTAGCAAATGTGTACAAGTAATAATGACGTACTTGATGAAAGAAAATAAAAACATCTCTAAACGAACAAGGAAACATATAAGGGAACAGGTTGAAGCATTACATCAAATAATTATCGAACAAGAAGTGGACATACTACAAATGAGGAACGAAATTCAAAAGAGCTAGGAATGTAATAAAGAAGAGAAGAAGAAAATAAGAGAAGAAAGAGAAATTGACATACAACAAATGAGGGAGGAAATTGACATAATAAGGAAATACAGTTTATATAGAGAAGAGAGAAGAGGGAGCAACGCGAGGAACAAAGAAGAACTTAACGGAGTATGGAACAAGAAGAAAGAAGAACCAGTTGTAATTATAGTGGAACCAACCCTTGCCAGATCAGGAAATAGTAGTGAAACGACCAAAAATGAGATTATGCGAGATATAAGGTCTGGAGAAAAGAATATTCAGATTAACAACATGTGGAAAGTTAGGGATAATGGGTTAGGGGTGGAGTTTCCCAATGAAACTCAAGCTAAGAATATGGAAGAAGAAATCATGAATAAACAAATAAACATGAAAGTCATAAGGAAAGAAAAAAAAAGCCTAAGATCATCATTTTTGATATAGATAAAGAAAAAAGGGACGANTGAACATGTAACTCCTAGGGTGATTTTTCAAATGTTCTTTTCAAAAGTATCGAAGATACCGTGAATGGATTATACCTACTATCTCATTTTGGTATACGAGTGTGAGAAAAGTCCAGATTGTGTTTACTGGAATAAGTATTACACATTTATAAATGTTGTTGGCATCTAAATTATGTCACTCATTACTAATTTTTTGAAGAAAGTAAGTGAACTATCAAATTTAGTACAGGTGTGTCCAGTAAATACCTTGATTGAAAACTACCAAAAATGTGATTCTGAATAGCATTCTCACTGCTTTATTCTTTTTGGAAAAGTTAAAAAGTTCTCCCATAATAGAACAATTTAATTTCTTATTGGACTCAGTTTCTTGCAGTAACAATAAAAACAAAACATTCACGTTAATGTGGCAGGTATGTAACAATTTTTAGAAGCAGGAAAGTAAATTTTAATTTAGCATCTGCTGGGGAAACACAAGTTTATGAGAATGTAATACCTTCAAAATTTTAGAAGATTTGTTTAACAGTGAATTAGTATCTATCTTTTAACTAACAAGGTTACTGCTGTTGACAAAACGTGGTAGTTATAAAGTGATGTGTTTGTTGCAGATCGACAAAAGCAAAGTCGTGCACGGACTTGATCCATGCAGGGGATGCTGAGCAGTAATGGCATCATTATGACTCGGGAATCCACGAATGTGTAGCCAATTTGAGCAGACACTTACTATAGGACCAAAGAAATGATGCTGTACGTTCAGCAGGCGAAGTGTAGAGCATTCTCAACCCTGCTGTTGTGAAGAGCATGTAAATATGATGTATTAGGCAGCTGGGGAGTCATTTACGACAGTCGTAATGTTGAGTAGTATGCACTTGCAGTGTTGTGTGTAGCTCATGTCAAAACGTGTACTAATTGTATAGATCAATGAAGTACCACTTACGAAACATACAAATGCTTAATGCTAACATTGTAAGTGATCTAATAGTATACATAAATTATTGTATTTCTTGATAAACTTGAGAGTGTGAACTAGTGTTACAATTTTGTAAATATACTATATCACCAGTTACCATGATAAACATGTTTCCCATTTTTAAAAACTTTATTGTTGTATTTCTTCTTGTAACTCTTTCAGTCTTTCTTGTTGGTTATTTCCATTTTTCTACCATTTACTTTAGTTATGAAATAAATTCTGTGAATTCAGCAATATGTTTCCAAAATTTACATTTCTGAATGAGATTTTGGGCAACTTTTAATGAATAAATTAATTTTTCATATATGATGATATTTTGTTATTAACATCCTTTACAAGACTTGTGAAGTATGTATGTCTAAATATATCTCTAACAGTACCCCATTTGGTTCTCACACGTTCCATATCTGTAGGTGTTACATACTTGGGAACAACAGAACAATTATGAAAAGAAAAATGAAGTCACTCTATGTGAAGTGTGTCAGTCAGAAGAACACAGATTCTTAAGATAAAATAGCTGTGACACAACATTGGCATCTGCTTGGAAACGGCAGCAGCCAAAGAAGATACAGGACTGTGCAACATTTTAGGATAGAGGGGAAAGGTTAATGTATCTTTCCAATGTATAGTTAAACCACCTGTTATAGTAGTTGTGTCGGTAACATTAGTAATGGTGGCCAAAGTGAAGTAAATTTTATATGTGATTAAACTATTTTGATCAACAAACACAAGTAAGTTTTATTGTTTTGAGATTTAATTTATTATTACACTTGGGGAGGGGGTGTTGTGTCTTAGGGTATGGTGCATTCCCTGTTCGGTGTGTTTATGTTAACACAGTGATACGAACTTGGTGACATGTGTTGACAGTAGATTTGCTTGATCAGGAGAGATTAGTTGAATATTAAGTAAAGATGAGCCTATATTGTTTTTGAGCCTTTTCCGATAGTGACGATACAAACTTACCGATTTTGCCAATACAGATACTGCCTTGCCAAGGAAAAATAATATTATTGCACGTTTCAAAAAATTAAAACTTTATTTTTTAAAACATTTAATTCATAAAAATTCTAATTAAAATTTTTTTTTATTGTTTCAGTGATAGGCCTAACTATTAAGATAAATAAAAATCTAGGAACAACATGCTAGTTAGTAACTTAGGCTTAAGCACATTTTTAAGACAAAAATTATTTCCAAAAACATGTCATTGTGCAATGAAGTACTTAAAAAAACATAACATGAAAAAACATATCATCACAAATCGTATACAGTGATGAACTGCAATAAATGCTAGATGAACAACACTTCACAGCTAAAGGGGGAGAAAAAAAAAATGCAAACAAATCACTCTTTGTTTAATATAACATACATTTTTGTTTAGGAAAACTATTTGCTTCAGTTNGCCTTGCCAAGGAAAAATAATATTATTGCACGTTTCAAAAAATTAAAACTTTATTTTTTAAAACATTTAATTCATGAAAATTCAAATTAAAATTTTTTTTTATTGTTTCAGTGATAGGCCTAACTATTAAGATAAATAAAAATCTAGGAACAACATGCTAGTTAGTAACTTAGGCTTAAGCACATTTTTAAGACAAAAATTATTTCTAAAAACATGTCATTGTGCAATGAAGTACTTAAAAAAACATAACATGAAAAAACATATCATCACAAATCGTATACAGTGATGAACTGCAATAAATGCTAGATGAACAACACTTCACAGCTAAAGGGGGAGAAAAAAAAATGCAAACAAATCACTCTTTGTTTAATATAACATACATTTTTGTTTAGGAAAACTATTTGCTTCAGTTTCTCTGGATTTATGGAGCTTCTTTTCTTGTTACAAACAAGGCCTGCTGTACTGAATA
The DNA here is from genome assembly GCA_002778355.1 of Clitarchus hookeri. Lineage (NCBI taxonomy): Eukaryota > Metazoa > Arthropoda > Insecta > Phasmatodea > Phasmatidae > Clitarchus > Clitarchus hookeri. The sequence goes on from NQII01002026.1 coordinate 231,874, forward strand.
GTCTTTTGGAGGGAACAGACCCACACGATGCAGACAGATAGGGAAGACCGGGGCTAGTTAGCATAGTTTTTTGTTTTTGATTTTTCTAATTTTTTGTATGATAGTAGACAGATCCTGATGAATGCTGCTGTCAGCCTAACTCCTTAGCTACAAAACCCACTAGAACCCATTAATTAAAAAGTTCTTTAAAGGGCCTGTTCAGCCCGTTTCCTAAAGGCTTCCAACTATGCCAACTTACCACAGGTACGGGGTAAGTTGGCATGCCCTATGAGGTTAGTTGGCATAGATAGGGGTAAGTTGGCATACTACAACAATTTTCAAGAAAAACGAATTTTATTGAACGTAAAAACTGTCAAATGAAAGCAGAATTTCAAAGTAAATTTAAAAGGAAATCAAATTTTCAAGTCTTCAGGTCCACAAAGCTAATTTTTATCAGCCTCACATGAACATTATTGCCCCCTTCCTCAGCCATACTACTTAATTCATCTACCAGTAACTGTTCCTTACATCTACAATTATCTTCCAGTTTATTCAATATCTGCAGAAGATTATGTACATCTTTAGAAACTATGTCTTTACCAAATTGATATATAACATAATCTTTAACCATTTTTGTGGTAGCTATATACTTCACTAACATGACCACCTCTTGCTCCTCACTTTTTGTCTACAATCTCTTGTCTGTAAGTATTTACTGTGTGACTATGTTCTGCTTTCAATTTCTTAACTACATAACCTCCCCTTCTCTCATAATATGAGACAGCTACAATAACTGGATATTCATTTGCTAGATACATTTGGTTTGGACGTATTCCCTTTCCTCGTATTCTAGGTTTGCCATTATGCTCACAAACAAATTTCACATCCAGAAATGGGCAGGTTTCGGATGAGACACTAATTTTTTGAATGCTTGGATGAAGAATTAAATAAATAAACAGTAAAATAATTCAGGAGAAATGACTTTTTACGTGACTGAGTATGAATGTGTATGAACACTTTCAGGACAGCCGGCACTAGTCAGTTACCCCTAATGGTGCGGCCATTACCCATTAGGAGTAATCCTGTTTCTGTTTGGTCCCGTTATGTGTTGTTAGTCACAATCTATCTTTCAGAGCCCCTCCNTAGGAGTAATCCTGTTTCTGTTTGGTCCCGTTATGTGTTGTTAGTCACAATCTATCTTTCAGAGCCCCTCCCCCCAGCTCCTTTTTTGGGGAGGGGGGAGCCCCTCTTAACCCACCTGCTCTTGTATTGAGTTAGTTTGCTTAGAATAACCAACGCATCGTGGTAAAATCTTATGTGGTCTTGTGTTTTCAGTGTTATGTGCGTGCATAATGTCTCACCCGGAATGTGTCCTTTGTGATAAACTGTTAGAAGACGGGGCACAGAAGAGTGTTGTGAAATAAATGGGGTTTAAATCTTTCATTGAAGCCAGTAAGAAGAGATAGGATGGTAAGGTGGTTGTATTTAATGTGATCATAAGGCTAGGAGGGTTTCATTCGTTGATGTCATTCATGGGGACGGTGGGTTTCATCATGGAAGGGAGTGGCCTGACCGAACTTTTCAATACAGTGTACGCAGTCAACAGTACTGAGAAGATTATGACTGGACATGCTTACGCTAGGGCTGTCAGAGCACACATGTTGGCTCTTACAGCTCTAGGTAAGGTGATAATGGAGTCCCTCAACTTCTCCTCCACGTTCCACTTCGGAGTTGAGCAACTTTTGTATAGTATGGATCGATCTGAGCTACTGGACGCACATAAAAGTGATTGTTGGAAGGAAATTGAACAAAAAATAAAAGCCCAGCTTCAACATTTTGCTAATCTAGGGCCCACTGCAAAGTTGTGGATTCAGTATTTCGAAATTATAACTTTAGTTTTGAGATTTGTTGAATCTGAGCGTATGGGCAACTGGAAACTACAACTTGAAGTCATACACAAGATACTACCATACTTCCACGCCAGCGGCCACTATTTATATGGCAAGTGCGCCCATATGTATTTGCAAGATATACTTACATTGGAGCATTCTATGCCACCAGATGAATTCAGGGCATTTGCTTCGAAAGAGGGTTTCACTATTCGACGTAGTGAAAAATACTGGTGCGGAACATGGAGTGTTGTGTGCATTGAGCAGGAGCTCATGAAGAATATGAAGGTTCAAGGTGGGCTGAGTAGAGGTCGTAGATTCAGCGAGGGCATTTTGGCGAGGTGGTCGCTGGGCATGACCTCACTCCTGCATGTTGCTAACGCAATCGAGGATTTCTGCGGCATGAATTTTACAACATCCGAACAGCATATGGATAGTCGCGATGCAAGGGTACGTCGGGACAACAATGATACTATAAAAATGTTGGAGTGGTTTCATCAACACCCACTTTTCTCAGATACCCCAGAATTAATTTCAATCAGCAGTGGGATAGTGGGGGGTGTTAAAATCAATTGTCACTTGTCCATGGAGGTGGGGACCCCAATGTATCAATGGAATTATTGGCGGTGATTTTAAATCGGTCGAGTTCAAACGGAGTGACCGGGTGGTGCCCCTTACAACCATCAACTCAGCCGTCCTGATTAATGATGAACTTGTGATCATTAAGCCAACCACTCTGTTTCAAAGGATGGTTGTTGCCAAACAATCAGAAGAAGAACTAGAGCATTTCTTAACCTATGAACCTATGAACTGTCTCCATATCAGCTAGCTTTGTTTGATGGGGGTGGCATGCGAGGTCCCCAACTCCGGAGAGACTTCTTCAACTTATTTCCTGCAAATGCAAGAAGGACAGCCGAGGAAGTTGTGGATATAGACGTGCAGGTCTCTTCTACACAAGGCTTTGTCTACATTGTGAAGGGGCATACTCCAACATTGGCAGCAGTTTTGATGAGGAAGATGAAGACAACCGGGACGACCCCACAGCTGCAATACCACTGTCTGAAGAAGCTGGAGTGACAGAAGGTAGTAATTCTTACCATTTTTTTACAGCATTTCTACAGAATTATACCTTTACTATTCACGTTTTCTCTATCATATAAATGATCCAACTCTATTATAATTTTTACTCTTGCAGAACCGCCATTCATCCCCCTCCAACTTGACCAGCCCGGACCTTCAACTGCCCGAGACGACATCTCCCTGCCTGGACCATCAACGTCTGTACGCAAACGAATACGACTTCAATAACCACATCCTCTTGTAAAATAAAATAAAAGTATGTTCCAAACTTAATTTACTTCGCCACTACTCCTATACGAAGCCCCAAGTTATTTCTAAGTAAAATAACTAACTTCAAGAAATCTCATGTAATACATAATATGATTTCATTAAAATTCATATTTACAATCAATTCATTCAAAACAGTTGTTTTCAAGCATGATATAGTGAAGGTAGAGCGCCGATGAGAGATAGAAAGGTGAGAGAGGGCGCTTCTCAGCTTTGGCCGGGGGGACCAAAAACTCGCCACTTTTCAATGCGTGACCCCCGTTATGAGAAATTTAAATTTCATAAATGCATTTTGTAGGAAATTTGGACTACTTTAATTTTGAATGAAGTGGCATTTTCGATTAAACGCATAGTTTTCGAGTTATCGCGGGTGAAAGAGAGCGTTTCTCTAGTTTTTGCCAAAGGGCCAAAAAATCGCCCTTTTTCAGCGCGCTCTAGCGCCTGGATACTTCGTCAGAAAATTAAACGTGATAAATAAATTTTGTAGAAAATTTTGTCTACTTTAATTTTGTATAGAATGATCTTTTCGATTAAACGCATCATTTTGGAAGTATAAGCAGAAAACTGAAAAAAGTACTAAATTGTTACGTTTTTTTGCGTTTTTCTTGTGAAACTCACCACCCTCGATGGCGCAAACATGAAATTCGGATTCAGCACCCCAAAATACATATAGAACCGGTGAGAAAAAAACTTGCGGCATTTTTTCTTGGTAAAACCACCGGTTGACTGGACTAACGAATGGCTTACAACATAACCGTGGTTAGCCTACTCAGCTATAGCAAAGGGATCTCTGTGTAGGATATGTGTTTTATTTCGGCCTCCAGTGCAGCGCGGTCTACAAGGACAGTTTATAGTTTCTCCTTGCCTCAAATATCAAAAGTTTCATGAAGCTGCACTGTCTCATGCGACAAGTAAGTGGCATTGTGACGCACTGGCTTCGTCAAATACATTTGAAAAGATCATGGATAGAAGGGGACTAAGCGTTCATGAATCTTTAAATACTGCATATCACAAGTAAGTTGAAGAAAATCGTTTAAAACTTTGATCTATCGTATCAACAATTTTATTTTGCGGGCGACATGACCATCCACTTTGTGGGAAAGTGAACGAGGGTTCTGTTTTTACAGACCTGCTACATTTTTGAGTTGACTCGGGAGACGAGATTTTGAAGAATCATTTAGAATCAGGAGCAAAAAATTCCTTATACATATCGCATCAAATTCAAAACGAATTGATTGAAATTTGTTCCGATGTTCTGAAAAGCAAAATAATTGAGGAGGTGAAACATGCTTCGGCTTTTTCGGTTTTGGCTGATGAGACTGCTGATATTAGTGGCACAGAGCAATTATCGATTGGTGTTCGCTATCTACGTGATGATAAAGATGATAAAAAACCAATAATTTGTGAAGAATTCCTCGGATATGTACCGGTACAAGAATTGAACGCAAAAGCCATTTCGGAAACTATTATTCACTTCCTGCAAGATTGTAATTTTGATTTAAATAAACTTGTTGGCCAAGGATACGACGGGTGTGCTGCAATGGCAGGTCACATAGGTGGTGTTCAGAAAATTATTAATGATAAATATCCTTCAGCCCTATTTTTCCACTGTGCAAGCCATCTATTGAATCTTGTCATTAATGACCTGAATACTGTCAGTGAGGTGAGAAATACTGCTGGGACTACAAAGGACATTATAAATTTTTTAGAGAGAGTACGTTGCTGCGGAATAAAATTCCAAATTTTGTGAAACGCGTTGGACACCAAAGTACAAAAGTATTAGAAAATTTTCTGAAAACTTTCTGATTATTGTACAAGTTTTAGAAGAACTTTCGCAGGACGCGTCAAATTCTACAACGAAAACTAAAGCGTATCAGTTCTACACGACTGCAACTACTCCAACATACATTGTGACACTTTTAGTAATTGCTGCCTATTCTGCCAAACTTCAACCCGTGAGCAATCAATTACAAGAAGTAAATATGACTATAAAGGCAATACACAATCACGCAAATAAATTAACTGATGTGCTTCAATCTCACCGTGATAATGCCTCTATGGAATTTGCGGTTATTTTCGATAAAGCTCAAAAAATTTGCGAAAAACTGGATGTTCAATTTAAGCGTCCTCGAGTAGTGGCAAAGCAGACTTACAGATAAAATCAACGATCTGAAAATGTGGAAGAATTTTTCAGAATATTTATATTCATCCCATACTTAGATTCTATTATTTCTTCACTAAAAAATCGATTTTCTTCAACACGCAAGTAAGCATTTTTGCTTATGCAGCTTCACCCAGAAAATATGAGAAAATTAGACAAATCAGCATTTTTAGCGATAGCAGAAGATATACAGAACCTCTACGGAGGTCTTCTACATAATTTTATTGCTGAGGCTACCACATGGTACGAGATGATGAAGACAAATGAAGCAAATAATGCAGTTTTTAATGAATCTGTTGTTGAATATGCAGATGTAATTACTCAAGCCACTCCATTTTACCCAGCGGTATGTGAGGCAATCAAAATTGGTTTAACTATTCCAGCAACAACATGTAGCATTGAACGTACATTTAGCACGTTACGACATGTCAAGACGTGGAATCGCTCAACGATGGGAGACGCGAGGCTAAGTGGCCTGTGCATGCTCAGTGTTCACAGGAAAAGAGTAGAGGAGGATACTGAATTTATTGACAAGGTGATGAACAAATTTGGACAGCAACCTAGACGCATTCAGTTTTTATTCAAACAGTAACTTAATAAAAAAAATAGTAATTTTTTCTATGTATTTTCTTTCCTGACAGGGGGGTGCAAGTGCACCCCCTTGCTTCCTGCTGCCGGCGCTCATGGGTGCAAACTGTGAATGGTGTAATTGAATAGGAAACAAACTAAGTCTATATTTAGCAGTTTGTAATTTTGCGGATTTTCGGGTTTATATTTACCGTTAGTCATAGACATTATAATTATATACGATTACAGAGTATTTGCTTATATTGCCAATTAATTTAATATAATTTTCAAATTCAACTTTATTATAGGAGTTAAACAAAATAAAGTAAAATCTTTGGTTATTTTAATAGTTTATTAATAGAGATCATGTGAAAGAATATTTCATTTTTTTCTAGGTGATATTCAGTATTCTAAATTTGTTTGATATTTTTAATTTATTCCCTAGAGCGTAGGAAGTATTAAATGTAAGCAAATGCACGAAATAAAATATACCGGTTGTCTCGTTTCACCATTTCTGGTTGGCGGAGAAATGTGGCATGGTCAGACGACAGCCAATTGGACAGATGGCAACGTAAGTAAGGCAGAAGTAAAATAGAACTTAATTTTTCTAACAGAAATGAATACCACCACTGTCAATGATGGACGCGTGTGTTATAAAGAAGATAAAATTAACATAATGATTTGAGGAAATCACTATAATTGAAGCAACAAGTTTTCTTTTCAAAGTTTCATAAATGATAATGGAAAAAGAGCAATATTAATTAATTTTTTTGCTGATAAGATGTATGATGTTGAATTTGTTTGAGAATTGAGTGAGAATTGTCTACTTTTGTGCGAGAAGAGGACGAGAAAATAAAATTGGTGAAAATGATTTTGACTTACTAATTTGAACGTAAATATTTTCACTGAAGTAATTTCTGCATATGTGATTCAACTGAAATGTTACAAGTTAATTTATATTAATACGTAATACAGATACTAGTTTAATAATATTTTCAGCTGAAAAAGTATATTTCTAGTAAATTTCAAGTGGCATTTACTTTTTAGGTCAGTGTTTATAGTAATGTTTTACATTTCTGTCTGTAAACAGTCAAACTGTTAGCCTTTGTTTACTTTGAATTTCCCCTGGTGCAATTTTAACTTCCATTAGATTAATTTACAACCAAATTGCATAAAAATATATTTATGTATCTCCAGTTAAGTAATGTTTTGGTCAATTTTGATTAAGTCACCTCTCCACACTAACACAGAGCAATGACACACTCAAAATACCTACAGTGGAACCACACCAAACTGAGTACATTTTCTACAGACACATTCATTATAGCAATAGTTAATACACTGTTGTTATCTATATTAAAAAACAAGGTTAACATGTTTGTTTAAAACAAGTGCCTTTTCATGTAATCACTTGCTGCAATGACAGCATTGCTTATTCTTAGAGCTGAAACACTGTAAATATTTTTTTTTGTCTTCAAACACATCACACAGAGAGGTCAAAAGAATGTTAATGACTTTTAATTCCCTCCTACAAACGAAGAGAAGTGATAGGAATGTTTCTCATCTCTTCCCCTTCAACAGCTTATGGACTCTTCACTCCTCTACACTTTGTTTGCTGTTATTCTGTTGCCAGGCAGAGGTGCAGAGAGAAGTATTGATAGCTTCCCACTGTTTACGTTTCAAAGATGGACAAATAAGGCCTGCTGTTCTAGGAAATAAAAGTGCCAGCAACTACAAGAGAGGCAAAAACAATTTTTTTCTCAATTAATAATTACTACCATTTATTCTAATCTTAAAATCTTTTCAATGATGAATAGTCACGTAGAAAATATTGCTGTCAAATGTGCTTCGTTGTATTTTATGGTCAACATGTATGTTTCTGTGCACGTTAATGGCATTCTAAAATACAGGATGCCCATGAAGTGAGTATACGATAACACTACATGAGATGATGTAATGCAGTAAATTTAAGATATAACAATCATTTGCGATAGTGATAATTTATCTGGCCATTACCAGTTGTCATTATAATGTAGTTCCTAGATGGACATTTTTGGATATTCGCCATTGTGATACAGATGTCTGTCATGGGAAAAAAGACTGAGCACGGAAAAAAAACAAGTAACGTATGGACAAGAAAATAAATATGTATAAGACACTAGAAAATTCTGAGAAAAAAAAAAAGGACCCCTCCATCAAGGTTGTCAATGTTTATCCATTTGCAGCTGTAGTTTCAATATGCGTCAGGTTTGCCTAACCCAGAGGCCACCCACCTGAGGGACCAATCTGCTGCGTCCACACTATCCAGCCAGGTAACTCAGGAGCACATAGCAGCCCACCTGGTACTGCAACTGTCCTGGTGAAGAGCAAGACAACAGACACTAGCTAGGTTCCCTTCCAGAACACAGCATTCTAAAACATTACTTTGCGAGTAAACTTCACACTCGGGCTGTCAAACACAGTAGTAAATGTTTTACTCATCGCGCAGCAGTGTCCCAAAAGAGCGGAATAATTACTATAAGCATTTNGTCAAACACAGTAGTAAATGTTTTACTCATCGCGCAGCAGTGTCCCAAAAGAGCGGAATAATTACTATAAGCATTTTGCCAGAGTAGAACTATTTTACACCTACTATTTTGACGAGTAACAACGGGTAAACTGGAAAATTGTAGAATATTTGAATTAAGGAAATTGAAAAAAAATGTAAACATTACAAGGTAAAGTTATGAAAAGTAATTTTTATTGCATATTCTAGTTACAAATTACAAATTTGTATAGTAGTTTGAATTTGAAAGTTAAATTGTTTGTACTGCTGTATTACTAGGCATAATGTTTATGGCTAGGTTATTGTAAATATAATTTCAGCAAAGTGATTCACATTTTCTTTTTTGGTTTTTCACATTTGTAAACATAGCTCGATATTTGCATTATGCTCATTCCAAAACCACTTTTATTCTAGTTTTACATAGGTTTTACTCTAGGCTACTTTATTCCACTTCCAGAGTAGTGTTTTTGGAACACTGCTCTGGGTGGGGTATCATCATTGGTTCATCTTAGCACATCCCACAGTAACACAGGAATAACACTGAGGAAGCCCAAGTTCACAGAATGAGCGCAGCCACCAAAGGTAGCAATTGCATTTATAGAATGTTAGAATTAATAGGTGGGAAACTGTTAAGGCACCTAAAATTGTACATCACAAACAAATAGAAAATGTTTATAAATACCTGAAATAATGACCAAAAGTCAGTGAAGGCAACACACAATGCTTCACACATCATGTGCAGCTGGCCATTCAGTTGTTGTGCCTTTACATTCCGTAATGACAGCATCACACCCACGTTTACTCTACTGTGCTTGTGGCAACACTGCAGACACAAAAATATTGCAGTATGGGTTTCCAGCCCTAATAACTTGAAACAAACAAGTGCAATCCTCCAAAGAGTTTTGGTTGCTGTACTTAGCCGGATTGTTTGTTCCTACATGTATCAAGTCATCTACACAACATCCTGGAAAAAAAAATTTACATCTGAGCTCACGTGATCCCCAATATACTTAACCATTGAATCACCTATAACCAACATGATTTTTTAATGTTAAAATAGAAGCAAGTACAAAAAAATCAAAATGCAAATAACTTATGACAATGACAAAAATGTACTTAGAGTACTTATCAGTTTATCTGAAGTGGTTCCAGCGATGGAAAACAGGCTGTATGTTACTGTATACACACCAAGGCAGGCACAACTACTGACACTTCACACTGACCCAGGTAGTTGTAGGGATGATTCTAAAACTAAAACAGATGACACACAATGAGTTTGGAAAACAATGATAGGTTAAATTACCTTTGTACATACACAAAAAAATAAAATAAAATAAAGCCAACAAGAAGTTAGAAGGTAAAAATCACATGGAAAAGCCGGGGCAAGGGGACTTGTGAGATGACAGTGATGTAAGGACAAACACTGTGCTGCTGGGAATAGAGCACTAGGGTGGGCTTTTACGAACGGCAGAGCCACAGGTAGCAGGACCTCATGAATGTATCAGTGGACTGTCAAAGTGCCTGTGATAACCTACTATGACAGGACATTGTACAAAATCGCACCTCTCACCACGACAACAGACGGTATGGACGACTGACAACAAACTATTTACCTTGGCACTGCCCGTGTTGCCTCCTTATACAGATGCATTGACAACAATCAAGTTTTAAAGTGGAATCCATCGCTGAAGATCATCCACTGCCATACTGCATGGCTCCATAACACCATTGCAGTCTGTGGTGACAGTGATGTGTTAAGGGCAGTCACCATAATGGTACGTGTACATGTAGTTCTTCTTCGTGCATCTGTCTATGGTCCATTTCATATAAGAAGGCCAGATTCTGACAGTCAGGGAGTGGCAACTTGACTTATACGAAAGAAACAAAGTGCCATTTACAAAATCCTGTATCAGCTGATGCACGAACGAACAAAAGTTAAAATTACGTTGACTATTCTGAGTGCACTGCCGATGCACATCAGAAAAGCAGAAAAACCGGATAACAAAGAGTTCTTGGATTTATTAATACATTTTATTTTACGAGGTCACAAAACAATGGTTGTTAGTGTTAAAAACTAAACTTCGTGATAATGTAGTTATGTATAGGTCTTCCAAATGAAATGTACAATAGAACGATATGACGTGGAAAAGTTTTCTGAAGTTGTGCTAACTTCAGAAAGCTTTTTCACATCGTATCATCCCTCTCCAACCTCGCTTTCAACACGTCCCTGATATTTATTCCAAAAGCATACAAAAATATTGCATAATATTGTTGAATTATTTTTTCTAATAATTTGACGAAACGACACAAATTTGAAATATATTTCCAGCCCGTAATATAAGAACTATCAACTTTAGAAAAGGCGCTATCTGTTGACCAAAAAAAGGGTTGCTCAAACTTCGCCATGACGTACTGTGCGCACCATCTGTCGGATCTTTTGCGAAGTATTACCAGCCAGAAATGAACCGCTTTCGTGAACGATATATAACGAATTTACAAACAGATGCCAATAGTTATATTTTTCCACGAGCTCTGCATAATTTTTAAAGTAACATATATTTCATGTACAACGATTTGGAGTAAAAGTAATTTATATTCGGCCGGTAATCGTTCGTCTTTGTAAATTATACGCCATATTGTTCTCTCGAAACCCATCTCCTTGTTTCCGTAGAAAGTGAGACACGCGTGAATAGTTTTTAAGCAATTCTAACGTTATTCCACATCACATACAGTATTTCCAACTCGAATGTAGTAGTTATAACGCCCAAAGTGTGATAATAGATACAACAGACAGTCTCGCAAATGTTAACTCAAATTCACTATCTCGGACAAATTAAAAAATAGTTAGCAAATATTTAATTATTTGCAACATTTTATATTTTTACTTTTATAACTTTTTTTTTTTTGACAGATGTCAGTCTTAAAATATTTTAAAATTTGTTTAGCATTACAGTACAATGAGAAGTGAATTAGCTGATAGCGTGTTGATANTCAGTCTTAAAATATTTTAAAATTTGTTTAGCATTACAGTACAATGAGAAGTGAATTAGCTGATAGCGTGTTGATAAAAAATACAGCCCCGACTTGACGGACGAGCTGATGGCGGAAGGATATGTAGTCAGATGTAAACAGTGGCGCTACTTTCACTGAGCTGTCAAAATGTGGCCTTCTAATATGGTACAAAATATAACAGTGGTACTAGCACTTGCAGGTTGGTGTAGGGTGGGCATCACTACTTGGCGAATGTCTACACTTGTGACAGTTGGGACACATTACATAGTCTGACAATCCGTCAGGCATACCTTCCTCCAGCCGCTGGTGCCAACAGCGTGCTACAGTAANGGACACATTACATAGTCTGACAATCCGTCAGGCATACCTTCCTCCAGCCGCTGGTGCCAACAGCGTGCTACAGTAGCATCTGCATGACTGGTTTGGCACATGAAATGACAAAATAACCATCCAGCTTCCCCGCATTGCGACACCTCACAAAAACGTTCAACTGTTTGAAGATATGTCGAACTCATCTCCAAGAGATACTACACTTTCAAACGTGNGACACCTCACAAAAACGTTCAACTGTTTGAAGATATGTCGAACTCATCTCCAAGAGATACTACACTTTCAAACGTGCTACCAATACAACAGCACAAGATGCACATTGGGATGATACATAGTTCGGCAGGTTCTTAGCAACAAGGCCGAGCCAAGCATGAATCGTGAATCATCTGCACGTGTCACATTGTCAAACAAACCTAGCCACCATGTTTCATTCCTGTAAGTTGCTTCCTTGTGGTTGCAACCATTTTTTCAATGTGTGTATAACATTTTTTTTGCATGTACATCTACAGCTCTTCTTCAGATTCACAGAAAACAGCTGAAAGTATGTGAGGGAGAGTATTTTGGTTCTTTCTGATGAGCCTGAAAGCCTCGTGTATAAGGCATCACAGATCAATAAATATTAAATTATACGTTAAAAAATTCTCATTTCATGCTACACAATAAAAAAATAAGTAACTACATAATATCAGTGGCATGCTTCAGACTGGTAGTGTTGAAAATTGGTGAATCAAGATACAAATGTTGCCCAACTTAATATTGTGGGTTACTTTGTCCACCATACACTTCCCATCACCATATTTGTACATACTTTAATATTAATATTTATTTTAGATCTGCCAATTAATCAATATGTACATGCATAAAATTTTGTTGACATTTATTAAAATGTGGTGCAAAATTATATTAAACAGGATATGGTATGCTTTTATCATATTGATTGCAGTTCCAAAAGGCCAAGTGTGGCATTAAAGTATTGTCTTTAATTAAATAATAACATTTAGCAATAATAAAAAAAAATTTTTGGAACCATATTAACAAGTATATTACAGGTAGAAATAATGATCACCATACTCCCGTACTGTATAACTACGACTAGCTCCAGAAAACTGATTAGATGCAAACCTGTTCACTGTGCTTCCTAGGTCGTAGACGTGGGAGGGAGGGGGGACGCTTACCNAGAAAACTGATTAGATGCAAACCTGTTCACTGTGCTTCCTAGGTCGTAGACGTGGGAGGGAGGGGGGACGCTTACCCACTCCGCAAGAAGCAGTTAATCACACTAATTAGGACCTAGCTCATATGAAATGGGTAAATGTGTGTGCCCTCCAAGCTCACTATTAGTTGCCTTCTGAGAAGCAGAATTTTGCAGATTTGTATCTTATNGGGTAAATGTGTGTGCCCTCCAAGCTCACTATTAGTTGCCTTCTGAGAAGCAGAATTTTGCAGATTTGTATCTTATCAGTTTTCCGGAGCTTCTTGTATTTGGTACAATCAAGCACACAAAAAATTATCTGCAAAAAGGAAGTACAGAAATACAAGAAAAAATTTACTTCTCGCAATAGAGGAATTATAAGCAATAGCAGTAGTAAATGCAATATAACCAATAGACCCACAGTTTATCGCCATAAACTAAATAAACATAATGCAATAGTATCTGGCATATGTACATGTTCATAAAATTTAGATGCAATAATTAGGTAGTAAAAAGTATAACATTTTTTGGGTTCTTCACTAGTAAAATTTATGTACATAATTAGATCAAGTGAAAATAAAAATTTACACTATCCAACATAAACTGTCAATATGATAAAAGCATACTGCTCTTTCCTTTTGTACAGTTTTCATACCGCTCTAACTAGTGACAAATACCTATTTGTTACATATTCTCCAGTTCAATTTTTGGTCTGGTAACTTTTTTATCTGGGATAATGAATGCTGCATTTCCTTTGTACCCAATAAAGGAGTGATTGCATAATTTTGTTTACACTGTGAAAGGACTGCAATGCTTCAAAATTGGTGAATATTTGATACAAGTTTACTCTTGTAGGATGGTTTTAATTAATTTGCACATTGGGTGTATTCCAATTTTCTGCTAAAGATGTACTATACCGTACGCAATTCTAAACAACTCTTTTACGCAATGGATAGTTTATGTACCCCTTTGAAACATTTTTGCAACCAATATTTTTACAATCCATCACGTTCCTAAGTAACGTAGTACCTACTTTAATCTTTGTATAGATAAGTAATATAACGCCTTTCTTATTTTTTGAATTACTTTTTATATCACTGAAGTTTATTTACACACCATACACAAATATTACATGCATACAAACAATTGCAACCAATAATACTTCTGTCAATGAATACTGGGGATAAACAAAAAAAAACACATATGTCATGGTCATAATTTGTCACCATTTACGAAAACTCAGCTTCTGGTATTACATAATGTAAAAAAAATGGCAGATCATGTAAAAAAAAACAGGTGTTTACACCTAGGATATTAAATTTTTACCAAACAAAGAGTAAAATGTAATATGTTGCACGTACACATCTCCAACACTGCAAGCTTGGCATAAGCCAAATACAATGCACTTCACAAAAACTTATAATTCTTCATAATCACATTTTTCTCTGTGCAGTGTTCTTGTGAATGGGATTTTTTATACTTGTATAAGATATAGTATAAAAACACATCACTGCAGGAATTATTCACTCCATTTCTGTAGACCTCAATACTAAAATTTTCAAATAAATTATTTATTTAATATTTAGGAAAAGTGTAGATTAAAGTAAGTTACTTACCTACCATCTCTCCGNAGATTAAAGTAAGTTACTTACCTACCATCTCTCCGCCTCTTACTTTTTTTAAAATAAATCTTTTAACCATAGTTAATAGGATTGTGAGAATGTGACTCACAAAACGAAACATGTTATGAACTTTCATCAAACTGAAACGAAAAATTATGTCATTAGAGCTCAGCCATTACGAAAGATTAATGAATTTCATAGCAAGTTATTCATTATAACAAATCTGTTGCAAAAAAAAAATAAACAAAAAAAAATGTAGGATATGGAATATTTTCCTCGGGGGGTCTTGCAGACATTACAATTTTTGTTTTATGTAGTTATTTAAGTTATAAAATAATGAAAACAAACAAGTTGATTTACAGGCAAAAATTTCCTTTGCTGGTGCACAAAACAAATATTCATTTAACACCCAAAAATTCATTAAAATCGAGAATTTTTGTTCTGTTACAACTTTTGGTAACCAAATTTCTTACAGAAACGAAAATTAAAATCATAATTTTATGTTTTCATTTTGGTATACCGAATATTTTNTGGTAACCAAATTTCTTACAGAAACGAAAATTAAAATCATAATTTTATGTTTTCATTTTGGTATACCGAATATTTGCACAACCATAATAGTTAACTAATTCTTCATAGCTCTACCACATACTTTATTCTACAGTTCAGACTCATCACACACACATGCCAGAATGGATTTGTACACAAAACAGACTCTAGTCAAAACAAGGTTTAACTTTTATCAGTTTTATTTTTGTATCTGTTTGGAAATCAGTCATGCTGGAGTCACATTAGCCCAACAAGCACAACACAATAAAAAATGTATAACACCCAATAGGGAGCAAGGTCAGCCTGACAAAATTGCAGCCTTGAAAGCCCAACACAAGTAGATTCTGTTTCTACTTTTTGTTGCCGGGCTCATCGGAATATGCAAAAAATGCAAACACGACATTAAACAACAAAATTTTGTGCTTATTTTCGTAACACAGATGGTAATAATAATAAACAGAAAAACCATACTGCAAAATGACCACGTGGTTTTTTTCAAATATGTACACATTGTAATTTTGTCAAAAAGAAAAGGTCACTCACTTCATTTTTTATGCCATAAATAATGGACATTATGAGTAACTTGCTATCTTATGTATTCCAACAGTCAAATACAACACTTACTGGCACCCAGTATTAGGTTACACCAATAGTGAATGTCTTGTGATTTGTAGACTGATACCTATAATGCCTAGCAATCAAAACATAAAATATTTTCATGAGATTTGCATGTTGCTACACACATTAAATGAATTAACTCCCCCCCATATATAGACCACCTGCTTCAACAATTTACATCAATCCACTGGTATACAGATTACACATACTTAAATTACAACCCAATTCCAAGGAGAATTGGGTATTTATAAAGAATCACACCTTTTGTAAGGTAGGTCACAGTGGTATGAAAGTTGTACAGTTTGCTTTTGCAAAGATTATCATCGTGAAAAAACTCCAGGCACCCTGTAATTTGGTCTGTGAATTATGATGAAGAGGAGGGGAGGAGGATATTTAGATACGGTACCAAGTGTTAAGTAATGTTTACGTAGAGACATTTCTTAAAACAAAAGAAAAATCACAAAAAGTGATTCCAAAATATAATTCCACTTTACTAATAACACAGGACACAAATTTACTAGGGGCATTAACATATTATCAATAAAAACCACAAATACGATAGTGGGGAGGGCTATGAAGATCTGGGAAATTGTGGGGTAAAATACGCATAAAATATGTAAGTTCGTGTTATATTTTCATATGTAAATACGTTAAATGCAAAGAGACCTAACCTAACATCACAATGTGTAAATATAGGGTACTGTTTGTCATTACATACCGTATTTCATCACTTCAGTGCAAACAAAACATGTGCGTTACATATTGTGAAGTTAGGTTGAATTCGGTTAGGTTTGCTACATTTGAAATAGCTACACACTCAGAAATATATAACACCTTGACGACATACCACAAAATGCAAAATTCTGCCCCATACATATAGCACACACAGTAAAACATATCGGAAGTATGTGAATTTACTCACTTAGGTAGGCCAAAACAACGTTAATTCAATAAACTGGCCAACGTCCAGGTAACACCCGCCACATAGACGACTCTCACGCACAGAAGTACTCGTACTTGCACTCTCCATTCTTAAATTAAAAGCCCTCGCACGGTCGGATTCGGACGTCACAACTCACGCACGCAGCAACACTCCACTCGCCACGAACCGCATTGTATTGCATGTAATCTGCAACCAACCTACGGTAACGTCTACACATCCACAGCAAACAGGTGACTGCAGATTCGCATTTGTTTACGTTAGAACACCAGCAATAACATTGGGTTGAATGTGCCATTATCTCTGCACAACGTTCTCAGTCGCAAAGTGAGTACTGAAGTGCTCTTGTTGACAACGGTGATCATAGTAGCATATTTTGTTAGAAGTTTGCAACTGTTGGGATTTTTATACCAACTGTCAGCTAGCTCCAGAAAAGGCAAATCTATGCAAAATTGAGGGCATTCTGCTATTTGGAGTGTGAGTTATAGTACGCGTGGAAGAGAGAGAGAATTACCTGCTTCGTACATAACTGGTAACATCGTGTGACGGTATATTGGTGTGCCCTCCATGCTCGCCACCACTCGCACTCCGGGAAGTAGAGTGGCACAAATTTTATGTGAATTTACTTTTATGGAGCCATCTGCTTACAAGTTTCGCCAATTTTTTCAGAAACTTTTACCTCTCAATTGCCCAGATCATAGCCCTTCCCACTATCATTATTCATAGCATGTACTGCGAATATAACAACATGCCTAAGTAATTATTGATCCGCATGATTAGTACTGTCAATTAATACCATTTTCATTTTGTTTCAATTTGTAGAAAAATCACAATTTTTTACTATTCGCGAGAATTGCACATCTATGTTAAGCTCTACTGTTGCTATTGCAATATTTTTTCCCCCAAAGTTTCGTTTTTGTCTTTTAAATAATTTTTCAGTTGTATTTCTTAACTCTGTTTTTAAGTATTGTATGATTTGGAGAGTTTGCCAAAGAACTACTAGAGAAGGTTTTATCACCCCCCTTTTTTTTATAAAGATATTCCATTAAATGTTTATATAAATTACCAGAACTAAAATTTGGTGACTCACTTGAAGGAAAGGTTTCAGCAGGTCAGTTGTGCATTGTTTTGCTTTAGGCCATCTGAGTTGTAAATTCGCAGTCGTGGCTCAAAAATATAGACTTCCCAAGTAACATACCTTCTTATTTACACAAACTCCCATTTAGCTGGTTTAAGTATTACTTTTTGACGTAGGCACGCTTACCATCTTGGAATTATAAATTTCCCTGATATTTCTTGCAGGCTGTTTTCTTAACGAAAAATTAGGGATGTAGTAGTAGTTACCCATTACTGTTCGCAAGGTACCAT
The DNA here is from genome assembly GCA_002778355.1 of Clitarchus hookeri. Lineage (NCBI taxonomy): Eukaryota > Metazoa > Arthropoda > Insecta > Phasmatodea > Phasmatidae > Clitarchus > Clitarchus hookeri. Next base: position 249,993 of record NQII01002026.1, read on the forward strand.
GTTGCTGCCCTTGATCCTGCAGTAATGACTAAGCACGGCGAACAAAGGTGAAACAGTATGCCTTACCTGCTGTTACAGTTAGAATGGAAATTTTTTGCTCAGTTAGCTTATCTGGATCACAGAGAAGAGTTGTGGTGTTCACAGTGTGAAGAAATATGATTTATGAGTGGAAAATGAATATACAAATATAGAGGGGGTTTGGAGTCAGCCAGGCAGTGTGTCACCTGGACACTTATCGATTTACTGAACTTACATTCTTTTCGCCAAATCTTTCTGAGTATGTGTATCTAGTTGATGACCGTCTTCTATTGAGTGTAAAGGTGCAACTCAGACGTGCTACAATCTTCCATGATATGACACGTCGCAGTATTTCATTGAGCACATGGTGGAATTTGTGTTATCCTGTTCATTCCCCAACAAATGCATGCATATACACTACTTCCTTCTCGCTATCAAGAAGTTTAATCAACAATCACGAGTACGATAACACCACTNAAATGCATGCATATACACTACTTCCTTCTCGCTATCAAGAAGTTTAATCAACAATCACGAGTACGATAACACCACTATTGCTTCAAATGGTTGCCCACTTTAGAAAATTGTTTTGCCATCTCTCCCTTCTTCTAGACCCAATTATAGCCACAGAATTGTGGTTCCATGCAAAATCTGCATTACACTGCTTCCCTTCACTAATTTACCAGCTCTATACCCCCCATTCCAGATTGATACATACGTTTTCACATACACTGGTTAAAAAAAGATGAAGAAGGCAAATTGGCGCAACCCTACGCAGTCACTAAGGTCTGGGAAGCAGAATGATGCAGATTTNAAATGCATGCATATACACTACTTCCTTCTCGCTATCAAGAAGTTTAATCAACAATCACGAGTACGATAACACCACCATTGCTTCAAATGGTTGCCCACTTTAGAAAATTGTTTTGCCATCTCTCCCTTCCTCTAGACCCAATTATAGCCACAGAATTGTGGTTCCATGCAAAATCTGCATTACACTGCTTCCCTGAGCACGAGCGATAGCAAGCATGTGGACCCTCACTAATTTACCAGCTCTATACCCCCCATTCCAGATTGATACATACGTTTTCACATACACTGGTAAAAAAAAGATGAAGAAGGCAAATTGGCGCAACCCTACGCAGTCACTAAGGTCTGGGAAGCAGAATGATGCAGATTTTGCTTGAAATCGCAGTTCTGTCATCCAAATGTGGATTTATGTGACATTCTTTCTTTTAATTTCCTTGGTCTTCACAGCCCTCCCCTCTAATGTGAATCTTAGTGTGTATTGGGAACAGGATACTGAAGCAACCATGAGATTATGCTTTAAGCTGGAATTACAATAGCTTGACAAACATGATATGACAGCCCAATGGGATGCTAAAGAATGACTAAATGTCATATTATATTTTCATCAGTGTTCACAATATGCCAACAATATCTGATCGACAAGTGTGATACTTGGCTGTTGGAAAATCCTAAAACTGAAATTCATCCACATAATATCCAATATTTACGATTAAAAGTCGTGATAAAGTGAGCGATTCTTTGCTTTTGACAATATATGAATTCACGTATGAGAAAAAAGAATTAAAAACAAACAAAAATGTGATTTTCACCATGTTAGCTTATTATTTACTACAATAGGAAAATACTCACAAAATATGTTTTGTAATATTGTATTCACATACTTCGCGCACCCAGACGAGCCCCGACATGGAAAGTAGAAATATAATTTACTTTTATCGGGCTGTGATTTTGATGGACTGACATCACAATGATCTTGCTTTATAATGATAACTACTCACATTTCATCACATCAGCACTGTCATGTTGGGGTCGTTAGGGTATTGTGAATCCAGCATTACTGTAACATGCTTGCCCCATCCCACTCCAGCAAGGGAATTCGAGTGCCAAGAACAATGTGGTAACCCGAGGAGTTAGTAGAGATTTACAATGGTGTGCCACTACTGCCGCAATAAGCCTACAGGGACTCGTGCACTTCCGTCCTTGAGCGGATTGAACTTCTAGGGCTATCGTTTCAAGAATGTTATGATCTTCACCTTAGCCTCTCTCAGCGAGACTCTGGGTGTGGGGAACCTTCTAGATCAGGCCAGTGTCTGTTTTTTTTTTCACTTGCTATTCACAGGTTGTGATGTTTTTGGACAAGATGCTTCATGCCAGAAGATCTAAAGCACCAACATAGAAGAAGTTTTAATTCTATGTTCTATTTCCAGGTTTCAGTGTATTAACCATGTATCATGTCTTGTCCTTTTTCTCTGTGGATCATTCCACGTGAAATCAACAAATTCGGAAAAAAAATTTTGCCACCTCATTTTAGATTTTGATGAAAATTGGTAGGTTATATGCACCAACCAGACCCCAAAACAATTTAAATAATATATTTAAAAAAATTACTTTCTTTGATGCAGCCTACTGTTTGCAGCATGGACAAGCAAAAAATGACATTTCAGTTTTTATTTTCTAAAATATGTATAAAGTTTATTTGAATTAGGAACAATGTCAGCAGGGCTTATTTGAAAGCTTAAGGAATGTATTTTTTTTGTTAGCCAAAGTTAGGTTTAAGTTAAGCATAAGCAGAGATTTTGGGGCACACATTTTTTAATTAATGAAATTTTTTTAAAAGAGGTGTGTGCGTTTGTGTAAACTCATGTTACCCTCGCTGGTTTAGGTGCCATGAGCCTTTGAATTAACTGTAGAACCAGTGTTACATCGCNGTGTGTGCGTGTGTGTAAACTCATGTTACCCTCGCTGGTTTAGGTGCCATGAGCCTTTGAATTAACTGTAGAACCAGTGTCACATCGCTAACTGTACACGAGGGCAAGCAGATGGGATATTTATCACATGAGGCAAAATTCAGGTTTTTAAATATATATTAATTATTGTTAAAATATAAAATTACTTACGATTTTGGTTTTACATTTATTGTGTTGCCATATATTCATTCAGAAATGTTGACAAGTGCTCATTCATTTGTGGTGAGATGTTGTGACATCTTTCAGTGGCTGCCATGGACAATTCTTTGGAGGAGAGAATACTAGGAATGTTCTTTTTCTGGACCCATGTGTTGTTGTCACAAGCTGATTTCTTGAAAGAGGTGCCAGGGCCTCGAGGACGGAAAAAGTGAATCCTATATCAGTCTTCAGTATCGTGAACTTTCACTTCAAGAACTTCACTTAACCACCATTCTATATAATATACACAGCACACGTAATCCCTCAGTTTTGACTGTAGTTTTGTATGATTTTTAACTTCAGCTTCCTTATTGACTAACGGTCTTGTATTGCACTGAAAGGGATGTTATACGGATGTGAAGAACACTTTGGCAGACGGGAATAAACCTAAGTAATGTTCTTGTTTGAGGTATTGGAATGGCGAGTTGAAATCTTGTCTGCAGTTGTTGTTCAACCTCTTCAACATCTTGATTTGAACAGAACAGAAAATGTATGTTCTTTATATTGTCCACACCAAACTTGATCATATCTAGGGGAGTGATGATATGGTTTTCTACAGTCCTCTGAAGACTTGCCTTTCTCACAATTCTTCACTGTCCCACCAATTCCATCACATGCTCCCTTGCCATGGGAGAAAGAAAGAAAGGCCATTCTGCTAGAACTCAAAAATCTTCATGGTGATACAGATTTATAAAATTGTTCTTGTTTTTGTACTAGACCGCAGAACCATCAGAAAAGTAAATAACTTTTTTTTACTTGAAGGAGGAAAGATTTTAGACTGACTCTTAAGTAATTTTTGAAAGGCATAGAAGGCGGTGGTGTTGTGTTCCAATGAATCACTGGTAACGCAAAAGCAGCGGTTCCTTAACTCTCCATCTTCTTTGAAGTACAACACAAAGAGATGTATGTTGCCTGATTACTAGACCAATGGCAGGATTGCACTTCATCTTGTACAGCAAAAGTAAAATCCTCATTAGTATGCATTCTTCCTCCAGTAGAATTGTCTTCTTGGTGTTCGAGAATTGTTTGTTTCTTTGCAATAAAATGGTGGCCTCGAAGTTGCTCATACCTTTCCAATAGCTCATCCAAGTATTCTTCAAATGGAAGAACAGAAGTAGACAACTCACAATGGTCTGTTGAAACCCCATAGTTTGAATTTCAGTTCTGTTTCCATTTTTTTTCAAAATCATCCCATTCTTCTTCAAGTACTGCACACAGCTCATTACTTCCTGCGCATTCACTACATTTTGACAGCATGCACAGCTCATTATCAGTACTGCAGACCACACATGACAGAAGATGTTTGTAGTCCATGTTTACTTTCAGAGCTGCAAGCATCAGTTTTACATTCTGGTGTAAGATGCGCACACAAACAGAATGAGTGCCTGATGAACCAGTTAACACACAGAATTTGGGTCTGAGTTCTGCAAACTTGGAAAACCCTAGTTTCACGAGTGAGGTTTTTTCTTTGAAACATGCATAAAATTCCTTATGGATACATAAAATCAACCTTTTTTGAATGTTAACTTTACCACCATCAGGCCCCTTAACAGACACACAATATTTTTTACCTGGCATCATCCTGCATTTTCATAGAAATCTTGAAAAGTTTTTATTGAAACACTATCAAGTTTATTTCTACACTGTTTCTACCCTATTTGTGGCAAAATCCCATCCTTTTCAGTCAATGATCTTGACAGACGGACCAGATATTGGCTGACAAACTCACCTTGAACTTTAGCAATGCTCCAGCTGCTAGGAAGCAAACTCAAAATATTAACCTTTTCCTAAGTAGAAGAAGCAGTCTTCATTTTTGTCTTTAAGCTTGTGAATAAATTCTTCATACTCGTTACCAAAATCAGCATTCAACTTCTTTGACATATTTTCATTGTCAGTCAAAATGTTCAACTCAAAAGCTGTGCGTAGCTTTTCTGTAACAGAAGTAGCTATTTGATTAACGTTCTTCTTTACCAGTGAGGGTCTAGCTTCATTTGACAACTTCTGCATCTTGACAGGAGAAATGCCAAGTGCTGAACAAGCTTCGTTAACACACTCAACAAGACCAGTTTCAAGTTCATAAACATCTAAACATTCATCTTCACTGCTGACATGTGTCTTGTTTTGATCTTCGAATTCTGTTTAAGCATTTTATGCACAATACTTTCCTTGGGATTCAATTTTACTCAGGATTGCAGTCTGGAAGTTTTATTGATATTTCTTGCAGTTATTTTTATACAGTTTTTGAGCGGACATTGTTAGGGTCTGAACAAGACTTGCCGTAAATGTGAAAGAATCTGTCCAGAAATTCAGCATTATGAAAAGTACAAACGGTTTTTATATCATTACAGTTAGTTCTTAATGAAAATTACGTTTTCTGTTCTTCAGTTAACTCCGAAATATTATGCAATACAGAGGACCTAGAGTAAGACAATTTGTGACATACGCTTCCTGTAGAAATTCCAATAGAACAAGAACATTCCATTGTAATTCAGTAACTTAACAATCATGTATTGCCAAATTCTCACCCATAACTGCATAAATTTTATTTTATTTTTTTATTTAACTCTTTAAAACCCTAACTCATACCCTACTGGGTCAAGGGTGTAGAGCATGTCAACAAAGGTGTACAAGTAATAACATACAGTAAGAATAGAAATGTAAGTGTACAAACACATATATACTTAAATATTCGTAAATGTTTAAACATAAATACACAATAATATAAAAATAGTAATACAAGTATTCAAAATGAAAGGCTACAATAATATAACAAAACAATACAAGTGTAATAACATGTAATTCTATATTTAAAAAATCTGCTTTGCACAACTAGGTCCATTCCATATTAAAGAATTCTTCTAAAGAATAGAATGAATTCTCCTTTAAAAAAGTTTTTATGTTATTTTTAAATAGTTTGGGATTATTCTAAGTTTGTTAGATAACACAGTAATTTATTAAATAAAGAAATACAAGAATAGTAAGCCCCCTTCTGGAAAAGTTTCAGGTTATTTAGTGGTACATGAAGATTCTAGGTACCTCTTGTATGATGAGAATGAATGAAATCATTTTTAGGGAAAATAGGACTGCTATTGGTGACAAACATCAGGGATGTGTATGTATACTGAGATATGAATGTAAGCATACCAATTTTTTTAAATGGCAGCGGCACGTCTCATGTGGTTTTAATCCACTTAATGTCCTTTTGAAGTAAAAATATTTTGCTCTCGTTTACTGCCAGAGCCCAGTACATTATGCCATACGACATTTATAAATGGAATTGAGCAAAATACTTGTTTAAGTATAGCAGGTGATAATACTGAGGCCAAGTGGCGAATAGTGAAACAGGTAGTGCTTAGTTTCTTTGAAAGATAATTAATATGATATTTCCAATTGAGAGAACTGTCTAGACAAACACCTAGGAATTTTGTTATTTTACCATTTTCAATCTCATGTGCATCACTGCCGATTTTGAGTGAGTAATCGTGTTTATTTATAATATTAAATTTTTGGAAGATTGTTTTTTTTGTATTTAGGCAGAGTTTGTTTGCTGAAAACTATTCATCAGTTAGCTCACTAAAAAACTTATTACTAAGAGACCTAAAAAAATTGCATTTCCGATAAAACAAAAAATAACGCGAATTTTAGTTTGTATAAAAAGATTTTTCAAATAAAGCTATTTTGAAAATTTACACTGAACTTTACTTACAATTAAACCAATATTCAAAGAATGAGTNCATTTTCAATCTCATGTGCATCACTGCCGATTTTGAGTGAGTAATCGTGTTTATTTATAATATGAAATTTTTGGAAGATTGTTTTTTTTGTATTTAGGCAGAGTTTGTTTGCTGAAAACTATTCAGTTAGCTCACTAAAAAACTTATTACTAAGAGACCTAAAAAAATTGCATTTCCGATAAAACAAAAAATAACGCGAATTTTAGTTTGTATAAAAAGATTTTTCAAATAAAGCTATTTTGAAAATTTACACTGAACTTTACTTACAATTAAACCAATATTCAAAGAATGAGTGATACAAAATGATCTGTTTTGTTGCTTTGCTAAATAAATATGGCAAAAAAAAGCACACTAACGTGCAATTAATGTTTATATCACATTTTGTGATTGACGTTAGGAATAGCGTTGCACGATATATCGGACAACCGATAATATCGACAAATAAAATTGGACGATACGGCATTATCGATATCTATATAAACGAAATATCGAGACTTGGCAGACTATGATTGNTATTTTGTGATTGAGGTTAGGAATAGCGTTGCACGATATATCGGACAACCGATAATATCGACACCAAAATAACGACAAATAAAATTGGACGATACGGCATTATCGATATCTATATAAACGAAATATCGAGACTTGGCAGACTATGATTGTTACGTCTGATAACGTCTTAACTAGTTATTTTGTTGTGTTGTGTCGTGCGTCTGTGTGAATTGGAAATTGTGAGAAATATACAATTCATACATTATGAAGAAAAGTAAACAGTGGAGTTATTTTAAAAAGGAGGCAAATGGTGCTGTTTGTTCAATATGTAACAAACACGTCAAAACTTGCTGCACACTTGAAGCATCATAAAGTTGATGATGATCCATTCCAGAGGTAATTTATTTAAGTTGTAGAAATTAATTAGTGCATTGATCTCTGCAAAAGTACAGCAAAAGAGAGACCTTTCTAGATTTAATTGAGCTAGTTTAATACTTTTAGGTTAGTTTTTGTTTATACCGAATAGTGTTGTGCCAAATGTCATGCATGTGGCAATGTAACAACGATGTTGATGAAACAATATGTTTTTTTCCTTCAGTAAACTGGACAATTCTTTTACATAGTCTACATCTACAGACAAGACTTCCATTCAGGTTTTCGATAATCAAGATGATGCAGTTGCAAGTACATCGAACACATCTAGCGAACAATTACAGTGCATTAAGAGATCGTCTGGTAGCACACCAAAAATAAATTAATCTCTTAACAGTGTACTTCAATATTCTAAGGGTGGTGTAAAATATGGTCGCATAACTGATGCAATAGCTTATTTTATCAGTATTTATAATACACCCTTTAATCTGGTAGAAGGTAAGGGCTGTAAACAACTAATGGAGAAAGTAGCACCTTTGTACAAAGTGTCTTCTCGTAAAACTACCAAAGCACAAATATATAATAAATATGAGAAAATATGAAATATTGTAAATAAGAAATTAAAAGATTTGAAGGATTTTTGTGTTACTACAAATATCTGGACTGAGACTATAAGTAACAGTAGTTATCTGGGCATCACAGTTCATTTTTTATTGCAAAAAGAATTGCAATCACTCATAATTGGTGTATTCGAGTTAAATGAAAGTCATACTGGGGACTACATTGCCCAACAGTTGTCAGATATCTAAACAATTGGGGCATTGAGTCAGAAAAAGTAATACATATNTGCTTATTTTATCAGTATTTATAATACACCCTTTAATCTGGTCGAAGGTAAGGGCTGTAAACAACTAATGGAGAAAGTAGCACCTTTGTACAAAGTGTCTTCTCGTAAAACTACCAAAGCACAAATATATAATAAATATGAGAAAATATGAAATATTGTAAAGAAAAAATTGAAAGATTTGAAGGATTTTTGTGTTACTACAGATATCTGGACTGAGACTATGAGTAACAGTAGTTATCTGGGCATCACAGTTCATTTTTTATTGCAAAAAGAATTGCAATCACTCATAATTGGTGTATTCGAGTTAAGTGAAAGTCTTACTGGGGACTACATTGCCCAACAGTTGTCAGATATCTAAACAATTGGGGCATTGAGTCAGAAAAAGGAATACATATTGTGACTGATTCTCGTACCAACATGGTCAAAGCTATCACACACACTTTTGGAGCAGCTTAACATATACCACGTTTTTTTTCACTTGATTAATTTAATTGCTGAGGATGCTATGAAAAAAACTAAAGAGTTGGGCAACATCATATAACATACAAGAAATATAGTAAAATATATTTAAAAAAGAGAATACGCCACAAGTGATTTAAAAAGGAAACAAATGGAAACCAAAGAACTGGAGGGGAAGACATTAAAAGTTAAACTCTATGTGAAAACGTGCTGGAACTCACGACAGGGTGATTCTAAAATCATGGGACAAACATTGAGGAATGGTAGAGCTCACTAAAACAAACAATTATTGTATAGGAATATATGGGCGTAAGTGATGCGTTGAGGCACAAACACAAAAACATAACACATTAACGGAAACACAAAATGTTCATTAGCAGCATACTTAATGAGTGATTCCGTACAGAAAATGTTAAAACAGTTGCAGGAAATGCATCCACCAACAGTCACGCATGCTTGGCGACCTCTACATATGGCGTGATTGGCTGACAATGGTGGCTATAGTTGAGGGCAGTTAAACGGTGCGCCAGTGACCTGCTGCATCAGCGAACAAAGCATTTGCGCTTGAGAGTTCAGCCATGATGGGTGATTTTACGAATAGCGAAAAGGCAGACATGTATCTAATGTACGGTACTACTAATGATAACGGCAGAGCAGCGCTACGGCTGTATCGGGATCGCTTTCCACGTAGACACATGACGAACCACAAAATGTTTGAGCAATTACATCGGCAACTTTGTGAAAATGGTTCATTTATCGCCAGTACTGATGGAAGGGGTCGATCGAGGACTGTACGACAACCACACCTTGACTATCCTGTGCGGCTTCATGCGTGCGTGAAATACCTGGCGTATTTTTAATCTGTTTGCCAATCACTCAACCGACGCTACCAAGCTTGCATTACTTTCGGTGGTAGCAATTTTGAGCAATTATTATAAACATTACTGTAAAAAGGCATTTAGCGGCGACGTTGTAAATAAACAATGTGTTGCATTTCATGTTTTATTTTTGTGTTTGTTCTTCAACGCGTCACTCCCGCCCATATATTCCTATACAATAATTGTTTGTTTAGTGAGCTCTATCACCCCTCAATGTTTGTCCCATGCTTTTAGAATCAACCTGTATATTATATGCTGATCAGATTTATTGAACTTTCTTCTTATATAAGCGAAGTGATTTTCGGTAAAATTGATGCATCTTCATTGTTGACAGCAGTTGAACTTGCTAGTATCAAAGATATAGCCCATATAATGCGGCTACTCAAGGCTATGATGAGATAAGCATCTGCAGAGGAGTACATCACTGTTTCGAAAGTAATGCCTATGGTCAGTTGTGCTATAGATCAATAACGAAATTAGAGTAACTTCATCTACTGCAGGTAATTTGAAGAACAATATTTCATTACAGATAGAAAAACGTTTTGGGCAGCTCGGATTTTCTGAATTGTTGGCAGTGTCTTCTTTATTAGATCCAAAATTCAAAAACTTACATTTCAAAAAGCCAGATGCATGTGCAAAGGCAATGACTAAAATAAGAAAAATGGTAGCTGAAAACAAGTAAGTGGCCTCTTTGTCATCCACATCACCTGAAGACGAAGAGAACAACGATTTTGATTTTTGGAAGTACCACAAATCATTGGCGCATACCCATGTGAAAAAAAGGNGGCCTCTTTGTCATCCGCATCATCTGAAGACGAAGAGAACAACGATTTTGATTTTTGGAAGTACCACAAATCATTGGCGCATACCCATGTGAAAAAAAGGAAGGATGATGGCGACAATGAGTTAACATTGTATCTCACAGCACCAGTGATCACATTAAAAACAAATGTGTTGGACATATGGCATGAGATGCAGGGCTCGTATCCTAACCTGTTTAAAATAGCTATGAGGCATATATCTATAGTAGCCACCTCGGTGCCAGCCGAACAACTCTTTTCAAAGGTGAGAGCAACTGTCACACATAACAGGAATCGACTTCTTAGTAAAAGATTGGGTAAACTAATTTTCTGAGGATCAGTACGCAAAACATTGGGAGCTGTAATTTTTTTTTTCAATAAATTATATTATGTTTTGTTCATCAATTATTTTTTCATTTTTTTCTCTTGCATACCTAGTTAGGNACCTGTTTAAAATAGCTATGAGGCATATATCTATAGTAGCCACCTCGGTGCCAGCCGAACAACTCTTTTCAAAGGCGAGAGCAACTGTCACACATAACAGGAATCGACTTCTTAGTAAAAGATTGGGTAAACTAATTTTCTGAGGATCAGTACGCAAAACATTGGGAGCTGTAATATTTTTTTTCAATAAATTATATTATGTTTTGTTCATCAATTATTTTTTCATTTTTTTCTCTTGCATACCTAGTTAGGAATACTCGTCGTACTGTTTACCAAACGTCCGACGTCTGAAGGTAATGTGTATTATTACAAGGCCTTAACCATAGAATACGTGCGACTGGAGAATATTTGTCAGTAAATCTGAACGTAAATTAACGCAAGAGTTAAAATGAAAATTTAGCCAACGCTTCAACGCGAATTTTTACATTTAAAAAAATGAAAAATAATTATTTTTGAAAATTTCGCAATTGAATGTTTTATGTCACATATTTGCTTCTGACGACATATTTTATGTGTTTTTCTTGCATTTTCGAATAAGAATGCATGCAGAGTTGGCAAGTAGATTTCTTGGATTCCTCACCATAACCGAAAACATGTTTTGCTTTCCAAAACGTGTGTTTACGGCCATAAATAACATCAGCGCAAGTGATGATGCGTCACTTGAGTGTACATTCTAGTGCATGGTTCTGCAAAAGTTTGTTTGCTCACTAGGAAATCCCACCGTTGAAGTGTTCACGTCTACCAAGTACTACGTTATCTGTGGAATTCGCACCAACTAGCTCGCTGAGCTTGTTTACATATGTAGCTTCNCACGTCTACCAAGTACTACGTTATCTGTGGAATTCGCACCAACTAGCTCGCTGAGCTTGTTTACATATGTAGCTTCCTCACATTTTGTTCAAATATTATTTTTTTTTTTTTCAAAGCGGCGCGGCGGTCAAAAATGTGTTTATATGCATTGCCTTAGTTAGAATTTATTTGTAAATTGAATTAACGTGTAATTTTTATCTTGTATACTTCACGCTAACTGTATTTTTGTCATACATATTCTCTGTAAATATGTGCTGTAAAAGAATACGAGTTTTGAACAAACAACGAAAAAATCTGTCGTTGAAAGTTATAGTTCAAAAACATAAAGGTAGNACGTCTACCAAGTACTACGTTATCTGTGGAATTCGCACCAACTAGCTCGCTGAGCTTGTTTACATATGTAGCTTCGTCACATTTTGTTCAAAAATTATTATATTTTTTTCAAAGCGGCGCGGCGGTCAAAAATGTGTTTATATGCATTACCTTAGTTAGAATTTATTTGTAAATTGAATTAACGTGTAATTTTTATCTTGTATACTTCACGCTAACTGTATTTTTGTCATACATATTCTCTGTAAATATGTGCGGTAAAAGAATACGAGTTTTGAACAAACAACGAAAAAATCTGTCGTTGAAAGTTATAGTTCAAAAACATAAAGGTAGATCTCTCTCTCTTTTTTTTTCTGTTCGTAGAAGGGACTTTTTAGTGGTTGTATAACACCAGTTTCCAATAGAAAATAACACTGCCAATTTCAGGTTTTATGAATAATATTACATTTCTCAAATTATGCATGTCTTTATAAAGAGCAAATGACAAATTGGAACAATTCTCATACAGAAAACTGCATTTTTGTAGCAAGAAAATAACAGCTATTTTTGACAAAAATAACACCTATTTAAAAAAAAAAATAACACACATTTAGAAAAAAAAACCTACTTTTTCAGATTGCTACATATTACACCTTTCTGGTAGTTCATCTACATTTCTGCAATTTAATAAGATGCTTGTATCATCAGCAAAAAGAAGAACCCTTGCTTCAGAGGATATATTTGGAGGTAAGTCATTAATAAATATGAGAAAAAAGAAGGGGGCTTAGGACACAGCTCTGAGGAACTTCACTTTCAACGTGCCCCACATCTGACAACATCGAAGTCCCCTTGCTCACTTATAACGCTCACTTTTTGGTTATCTGTTTGATAACTACGAGGAAACCAAATTGTAAATATTGTCAGTGATACCCTAATTTGTCCAAAAGTACGTCATGGTTAACACAGTAAAAAACTTTTGACAAATCACAGAATATTCCAGCTACATAATTTATTTTGTCTAATTGTTTCAGAATGTGGTTTGTCAAATCAAATGCAGTATGACTAGTAGATAGCCCTGATCTAAACCATACTGTGTAATGGTTAGGATGTTGTTATCCTCCAGGTGTGCAACAAGTCTTTTATACAAAATTTTAACAAGATTTTTTTTATCTCTTTTAAACAGGGGCTTTATTTATTAATGCAAATTTTAACCGATGAGGGTAAATTCAAGATTTCATTGAAAAGTTAAAAATATGACAGAATGGAACCCTAGTTGTATGAATACTTTTTTAAAATAATTTGCTACTAATTTCATCAAAGCCATGTGAAGATTTGGTAAGCAGGGAGTTCGTTGTTTTACATATTTCTGTGGATGTGGTTTTAGTTACCATTATACTGGGATAAGGGCGAGGATGAGCTTTTGTTAAATATGTTAAGGATTTTTCGGGGATGAAATTTTAGTTAACAAAGAATCTGCTACTGAAAGAAAGTGTTTATTAAAAATATTAGCAACCGCAGATGAGTCATCTGTCTCTACTCAATTTACTTAGTTTGTGATTCTGGAGTCAGGCTTACTTATTATTTCAGAATGTTGTGTGATGATATTCCAGGAAGTCTTTATCTTGCTATCTGAAGATTCAATAAGTCTATCATAATGCATTTGCTTTGCTTTTATGATTACTGTTTTTAAGATTTTTTTATAATAATTTATTAATGCAGTGTCATTAATATTCCTACATCCTTTATAGAGCACATCATTAATTTCACATGATGTTTATAAGCTACTGGTTATCCAGCACTTGTATATTGTCTGGGATTTATTGACATACATTTTTGGAAATCAGGATTAAAAAATTCTACAGATGGTACAATGTAGTCTCCATTATCCTTCAGTCTCGGGACCGTCGCCGTGACGGTTGAGAGAATAGACGGATGATGGAAATACCCCCCTCCCCCCTCTATCCCAAGGACATGACAGATACTAGCGATAATAATGCATACAATATTTAGCACTATATTTTAAACAGGTAGCAATCAATAGAAGAATGTACAGCACAGTATGTATTTGATAGTAAATATTGTAAATTTCTATTTATTATGCTGATAAAATAACAAAATTAAATACAGTGCTATTATGTACACAGAGGTGACACAAGTCATAGGATAGAAATATGCAAATATACAGATGTCAGTAGTATCGCATACAGTATAAATGGGCAGNATATGCAAATATACAGATGGCAGTAGTATCGCGTACAAAATGTATAAATGGGCAGTGCATTGGTTGGGCTTTCATTTGTAGTCAAGTGATTCATGTGAAAAGGTTTCTGATGTGATTATGGCCGCACGACGGGAATTAACAGACTTTGAAAGTGGAATGGTAGCTNTTTGTAGTCAAGTGATTCATGTGAAAAGGTTTCTGATGTGATTATGGCAGCACGACGGGAATTAACAGACTTTGAAAGTGGTGCTAGATGCATGGGACATTCCATTTCGGAAATGGTTAGGGAATTCAACATTCCGAGATCCACACTGTCAAGAGTGTGTCGAGAATACCTAATTTCAAGCACAACCTCCTACTATGGACAACGCAGTGGCCGACCGCCTGCAGTTAATGACCGAGACCAACGACATGTGCACAGAATGGTCAGTGTTAACAGACAAGCAACACTGCGTAAAATAACAGCAGGAATCAATGTGGGACGTACGATGGACGTGTCCGTTAGGAAAGTGTGGCGAACTTTGGTTGTACTGGGCTATGCCAGCAGAAGACCGAATCGAGTGACTTTACTAACAGCACGACATCGCCTGCAGCGCCTCTCCTGGGATCGTGACCATATCGGTTGGACCCTATATGACTGGAAAACCGTGGCTTGGTCAGATGAGTCCCGATTTCAGTTGGCAAGAGCTGATGGTAGGGTTCGAGTGTGGTGCAGACCCCACGAATCCATGGACCCAAGTTGTCAAAAAGGAACTGTGCAAGCTGGCGGCGGCTCCATAATGGTGTGGGCTGTTTTTACACGTAAGGGACTGGGTTCTCTGGTCCAACTGGACCAATCATTGACTGGAAAGGGTTATGTTCAACTACTTGGAGACCACTTGCAGCCATTCATGGACTTCATGTACCCAAANATCCATGGACCCAAGTTGTCAAAAAGGAACTGTGCAAGCTGGCGGCGGCTCCATAATGGTGTGGGCTGTTTTTACATGTAAGGGACTGGGTTCTCTGGTCCAACTGGACCAATCATTGACTGGAAAGGGTTATATTCAGCTACTTGGAGACCACTTGCAGCCATTCATGGACTTCATGTACCCAAAAAACGATGGAATTTTTATGGATGACAATACGCCATGTCAATGGGCCACCAAGATCGCCCGACATGAATCCCATCGAACATTTATGGGATATAATCGTGAAGTCAGTTCGTGCACAAACTCCTGCACCGGGAACACTTTCGCATTTATGGACGTCTATAGAGGCAGCATGGTTCAATATTTCACGGCCCCTGAAGGTTGCTGAACAACTCAGGTACGGTCGTCGAGTTGCTGCACTTCGCCGAGCAAAAGGAGGTTCAACATGATTTTAGGAGGTATCCCATGACTTTTGTTGCCTCAGTGTATATGTTCAATACTATAATCCTAGCTAAAAAAGTCTGTAATTTTCCTTTGTTTTAATATTTNTTGTTGCCTCAGTGTATATGTTCAATACTATAATCCTAGCTAAAAAAGTCTGTAATTTTCCTTTGTTTTAATATTCCACTGGCTTTTGTTGCGTATCTTACATAGGAGTAATTAATGTTAAGCATCTGCCTCTTTTTGTTGCTCGTACCATTCAATGCACTTGAAAAACATGTTTTCAGTGTCACCGTGGCTAATNAAGCATCTGCCTCTTTTTGTTGCTCGTACCATTCAATGCACTTGAAAAACATGTTTTCAGTGTCACCGTGGCTAATTATATTGGGGCAATCCTTGAGTGTATCATCCTCTTCTTCTTTACTTAAACATTCATCGAATGTCGTCCACCCGATTCCATATAGCAGGGCGATACTCGTTGTGCTTTTTCTTTTTCGCAGTCGTTTTATAATTTCAAGTTTTTAAGAAAGTCCCAATACAACACGTTTCCATTTCTCAGACATTTTTAAACACACTACACTTAGACAACAAACTGATGACAGTGACTTGCTGACTAAGTGACTACCGTTACTGAACTGACTCTAGGAATGGGAGGCCAGATGAGTATCTAGGAATTCCGGTAGGGTGGTGAGGAAGGCGGAACGATTCTACGAAGTATGTACAGTAGAACCTCGATTATCCGGGGTAATGGCGGGGAGGGGTAGCACGTAAAATTGAAAACCACGGTTAATCGAGACACTTTTTATTTAACGAATTACATATGNATGGCGGGGAGGGGTAGCACGTAAAATTGAAAACCACGGTTAATCGAGACACTTTTTATTTAACGAATTACATATTTACTGTAATATGGGTGTACAATGTCATGTTATAACGTTATCACTGCTTGAAGTATGAAGTAATGAGGCTTTGTTTTTTGCGGATTGAAATGGTTTTCCTTACTTCAGTTCTAATTTGTCTCAAATTCATGACATCATGGAAGTCAAAATTTTCCTGTTCGCAGAAGTTCAGGAGGATATCAACTGCTTCCATTGCTTGACTTGGCTGAATTTTTTCTTCTTCACTGCCAACACTGTCATCATTGTCATTCTCATCGTCCTCTGAATCATCCTGTTGTGTAGGTGGAGTACTACTTGTGCTGCCATAACGAGCTGCTATGTCACTGTCATTTAGACGTTCGAATCCCTCTTAATTAACATCTTTTTGTAGCCAATCAACAATATCCTCTTTATCAACGTTAGTGATATCTGGAATTGATGTGGCAAGCTCAAGACAAGCTTCTAAATCCCCCTCTTCTATATTTTCTTCGTCATCATAACCTTGATCTAAGATTTTTGCCCACGAAAGTCTTAACGTACTTGCAGGTACGTTTTCCCAAGCCTCACATACTGCGAAAATGGCGTCTTTAATGGTCCACTTTTTCAGAAAATCTTTCAATGAATCAAAATTGTAATTTTCCTGTAAAATAAAACGGAGAAAAATCTTTTTGTACCTTCTTTTCAAACAGGAAATCACGCCTTGATCCATTGGCTGGATTAAGGAAGTCACGTTAGGTGGTAGGTAGTAGACAAAAATTTGACCATCCTTTGTTTTCAGGGTAGTGGCTGAGGGGTGTGAAGGGGCATTATCATGCAGAAGAACAGCTTTTTTTTGGCATCCCTTTCTCTTCCAGAAATTTTGTTACAGATGGTACAAAAACGTTGAAAAACCATTCACGAAAAATAGCCTGGTTCATCCAAGCTTTTGGGTGATTGTAATAGTCATATGGAAAACATCTAATTTCTGTTAAAGATCTTGGTTTTTTAGCTTTCCCAATTACGGTTAATTTGAGCTTGTGTGTCCGAGTCGTATTTGAACACGTCATAATGGTCAGTCGTTCTTTGCTAGATTTGTGTCCAGGAGCTGATTTTTCAGATCGCGCAGCGAGTGATTTTGAGGGTAGCATTTTCCAGAATAGACCTGACTCATCTTTGTTGAACACTTGGTCAGGGGACAGGTTCATCGTTGAAAGCAATGAATTGAATTCCTCATTGAACAATGTTGCAGCAGTCAAGTCTCCACTCAGAGATTCGCCTTGGATACCCAACTGTCTTATACCGTGTCGAGTTTTGAACCTAAATAACCAGCCCTGGGAAGCATTAAATTTTTCCTCAATTTTCAAATTTTCATGAAACCATTCTGCCTTTTCACGTACCATTGGCCCAGAAATCGGAATTCCTTCAGTACGCTTCTGCTTAAAACACTCAAAAAGAGCAGATTCCATGTCAGATAATTATGACTTTTTCATAGCTTTTCTCGCAACTGATAGCTCAGAAGTGGGTTCTGCAAAAGATATGAACTTGAAAATGTCATTTATTTGCTTGATTAAGTCATACACGGTCTGTTCACCCACACCAAACTCATCCGCAAGTTTTTTTGCACTTTCACCACGATTTACAGCACGGTTTATAATCGATACTTTTTTCTCTAGAGAAAGCACGACACATTTACGTTTGGCACTCATTGTTACCGCTCGGAAGGACTATATAAAGCGACGGCCAGAACCAAACTGAGAAGTGTGAAATGAACAATTGAGCCGTTTGAAAAGGAAGAGAAGAGGGGACAATTTCTTAGGCTAAAGTATGGCCACTTGTTAGCTAAATTCCTAGAAAATTTTAATAAAGGTTCTGCTGCATTTTTTTTTCGGTAGTGCTGGGTCTCTGTCTGAAGTTTCTAGGAACTTATATACATCAAACTTCCTGCTTACTCGCNGTGAAATGAACAATTGAGCCGTTTGAAAAGGAAGAGAAGAGGGGACAATTTCTTAGGCTAAAGTATGGCCACTTGCTAGCTAAATTCCTAGAAAATTTTAATAAAGGTTCTGCTGCATTTTTTTTTTTCGGTAGTGCTGGGTCTCTGTCTGAAGTTTCTAGGAACTTATATACATCAAACTTCCTGCTTACTCGCCCATGCCTTTCCTTTGTGCCTGTACGTTTTTTAGAATTGAACCCCTTACAATAAAAAAAAAATCTCCCGGAATAGTGAGCACGGTTAATCGCGAACAAGGATAATCGAGACACAGTTAATCGAGGTTCTACTGTACATATGAAGGTTGTACATAAACAACAAACGTCAGTCATTCTCATTCCGCACCACACAGAATGTATTTATACTGGGTATTAATTGACAGAAGTATTACAGTACATTGTACACATTATTCAACTCAATAATGTGCTTAATTTGATATAATATGAAGCGAGAAAAAAGTTATTTCATTATTAATTTATTAAGTTTGTTCTTTGTATCTAATTTCATTATTTTACTTGTGTCAAGTTTACTGATGGTTAACAGAAACTCATGGTCAAAAGGGTGATTGTTAACCAAGACTCCACTGTACTGTGAAATAAATTAAATTTTAAGTTAGTATTTGTACAGTTATACACTTCTAGCCATGATGTTTTATTTAATGACCCTTTAAATTCATTTACTTGTTGATCATTAATGATTCTCTTTCCTGTAGATTAAATAATATAATGAATTACTGAGTCATGGAGTTGTAAAAGTTTTGCATCATGATCAAAAAGAGCATTGTAGAGGGGCATGACTTCATAACCAATGTGTGGTTAATTTATTTATAATTACATAATCTAGATTTGTTATACAAGTGTTAGCAATTATAGTAGGAAAGTTTGCAGCTAGCACTAAATTAAATGTGTTCAGCAAGTACAATAACTGGTGAAGCTGTGGGCTCTCTTATAAGAAATTTATATTTAAATCACCACTATTGATTATTTCAGTGTCATTTTTAAAAAGCTTAGTAAATATAATTACAAAATATTCTTAAAAAAAAAAAATCACGGAAAATTGTATATTTTTACTCTACTAATGATGCAGAACACGAATATATGCGGGCATTAATGTACGACTAATTTATTAATATGTGCCCATCTAACCTAACAGAACCGAACCCCACAATGGGTGAACCACCATTTTACATTTTTCAACTAACCTATGATTGTAGGGTTTTAAACTAACTTAGGAGTTTAGGGTTTTACACTTATCTAGGATTGTAGGGTTTTATACTAACCTAGGATTTGAGGGTTTTACACTAACCTAGGTTTATTTGGGTTTTACACTTAACTACGAATTTAGGATTTTGGGGATTTAAAGGAACCGTAAAACACACCAAAAGAATATCAATTTACTCACCTGATATAATTTCTCTGTCAACGGCCAATTCAACCTTACCTCATTCGGCGAAACACCGTGTTCCACAAATCCGCCACATACGCGAATATAACGCACTGAATCACAACTTTTCAGCCGAATATAAAACAATGAAACACTCGTTTACAGTCAAATATAACGCACAGAAGAACTCGTTATTGCTTTCTCCGTATTAAATCCATTGGATTGAAACGGCACAACTAGACCCGCCAAAGTTGCAATGGCAATTTTTTTTTATATACCGTTAAAATGCCCGTAATGACATCCGTGGCCGCTAGCGTGGAATCAGCAATGTGTGGTCATTAATAATGTCGGCACACGTTTATAGACGTAAACAACCCAAGCAAACTGCTCATACATTTAGCAATTTTTTTTAATATGTTCTACTTATTTTAACATTATGTCCTCTTGAATATGAACAAGGTAAGCTGTGCAGAACCCAATAATGTAACTTTTGTTGGTCTAGGATGTTTCGTTCAGAAAAGCTCCTAAACTTAATAATTACCACTCCCTAACTTAATTTATGAAACTATCCTGTGTAGCNATGTTTCGTTCAGAAAAGCTCCTAAACTTAATAATTACCACTCCCTAACTTAATTTATGAAACTATCCTGTGTAGCATTAGTTATTCGTTTCAAGGGTTTTCCTTCTCCAGAGCTCAGCACTATAGTATACAAAATTGAGAGCAAAAAATTCATATACTTGTAAAACCATATTCTATAAAGTGCACAGGCAATAAATTAAGANTATACAAAATTGAGAGCAAAAAATTCATATACTTGTAAAACCATATTCTATAAAGTGCACAGGCAATAAATTAAGAAATGTATTTTTCTTTACGATGAATACTGTATATCGAACAATAGAAAGTAGAAATGGTAACAATTCAGAATTTTCAGGAACCATTCTGGAAAGTTCCAGTTCATCAAAACGAATCCTCCTTTTTAACCATTCATTTCAGAATGGTTCATAACGCACTCGATGTCTGATGGACTCTGTACGTAATTCTGGTTTTAGAAATTAGGGAGGGAGGTAGACATTACACAAACGATACCCGATGGATTTATGTATTACTGCTCTTATGCAACAACAACCACTACTTAATTGTATGTAAGAAAACATATCATGAAAGAAGATCCATTCATACTCGTGTAATTCATTCAAAATTTAAATTATCGCAGAAAACTGAGGATTAATACCTGTTTTTCAATTTTCTTACATCGTAATTATTTGGTGTTTATTCTTTAAGGCTGTAATATTTCCCATCACTCATATTACATTTCATAGCAGAATTATGCCCACAAGAGAAAAGATAAGTGTGAGAAAAAAAATGAACATGCACTCTAGCAAATTT
Organism: Clitarchus hookeri; assembly: GCA_002778355.1. Taxonomy (NCBI): domain Eukaryota; kingdom Metazoa; phylum Arthropoda; class Insecta; order Phasmatodea; family Phasmatidae; genus Clitarchus; species Clitarchus hookeri. The sequence goes on from NQII01002026.1 coordinate 271,324, forward strand.
TATCCTTACTGGTAAGTCTGAGGGAAACATTTTTAACTAAAAAATACTTTTATTGTGGTGTTCGTGTCGCTATAAAACTATTTAGTGAAACNGTCTGAGGGAAACATTTTTAACTAAAAAATACTTTTATTGTGGTGTTCGTGTCGCTATAAAACTATTTAGTGAAACATTTTTCACTTATATATTCCACTGTGGGTTTGTTATTATATTTCACGCGTTTTCAATAGTTCACAACAGTTCCGATACTGCAGGTGGCTCAGTTCATTCACCGGAAACGTTCGTGAGTACACAACTGTTCGAGACGAAGGGCGATTCCGTCTCCGGAATGATTCATTCGCTGGAACCGTTCGCGAGTTCACAAGAGTTTGAGACGAATATCGATTCCATCTCCGGAACTGTTCATTCGCCGGAACCATTCGCGTGTCTGCAACAGCTCCAAGACTGAACGGTTCCAAGGCTGCGAACAGTTCCATCCAATAGCTGGAATCACACTCATTGTACTTAAATAATTCTTGTAGTAGGTATACAAATTTTAAGGTGTTGTTTATAATTTTTCACTTACTAGAAGTTAAACAAATACAGTAAACTAATTTAGTGTATTTTCTGTTTGGAAATGGTAGACTAGTCTGGCGTTCTGATAAAACCATTCATTTGGCTTAATCGGAACTCTTGTTCCAGTTTCTTTCTCCAGAATCGTTCTTTGTAGTCGAATTGTGAAATATTCCCCATTCCTAATAAAAAGCCTTACAAGCAGAGCAGGAGCAAATTGATAAAAAAATATAAATATTTATGTGCAAAAAAATTATTCTAAAATTTGCCATTTACCTGCTGCACACATTTAAGTGAGTGGTTTACCACAAAATATATCACAAATACTGCAAAGGTTTTGGCATTACTAAAACCACAAAACTATTCATTGTTCTTATTTCATTACAATAAGTAATGACCGCTTGGTTACAAAATGCCCAAGTAGCTAACATCACTTGTACAAATCTGCTTGTACATTAGCAACCCACAGCCAAAGATAGTTTCCATAATCAGTCATCCTCTGTAATGTACCTGTAGATACATGTGGCCCACATGATGCTTCTTTATTGTTGTGGATGGTTGGCCGCATCTGTATCACTGTTCAGGTGATTTCCATGTACCCATAAGCTACCTCCTTCTGCACAGTTAACTTTGTACCTCAAGTATGTTAGCAAAGTCAGTGGACCATGAGTGGCAGCAGTGGCCCACTGGCTTACTGCTTCTGGCCTGTAACAAGTTAACCAGATATTGTCAGGCAACTGTTGGCAAGATACTTGGAGCCCAGCTATTTGCCACTTACAACCCTGCTATAGATCACTTGTGTCCCAATTAAAAGCAAAATGCCATGCATTAAAAAAAACCAAAAGATAATTCTGTTTTGCCCAAATAAAGATTATATACTTCCCATCATTATACACATTACCTTTAGTGTTATTTCACAATTTCTAAATTTCTTTAGAAGAACATGGAATCGAACTCATAACACTCTAGTTCACAATCTTGTAAATTACTTTGGAAGAACATGGAATTGAACTCATAACTCCCTAGTTCACATTTTTGAATGTGACGTGGACCACTCCTGCGTGGTCTGGCATGGCCACTGTCATCACATTACCGGCCCACAGTCGCTGCACTANGTCTGAGGGAAACATTTTTAACTAAAAAATACTTTTATTGTGGTGTTCGTGTCGCTATAAAACTATTTAGTGAAAAATTTTTCACTTATATATTCCACTGTGGGTTTGTTATTATATTTCACGCGTTTTCAATAGTTCACAACAGTTCCGATACTGCAGGTGGCTCAGTTCATTCACCGGAAACGTTCGTGAGTACACAACTGTTCGAGACGAAGGGCCCATTCCGTCTCCGGAATGGTTCATTCGCTGGAACCGTTCGCGAGTTCACAAGAGTTTGAGACGAATATCGATTCCATCTCCGGAACTGTTCATTCGCCGGAACCATTCGCATGTCTGCAACAGCTCCAAGACTGAACGGTTCCAAGGCTGCGAACAGTTCCATCCAATGGCTGGAATCACACTCATTGTACTTAAATAATTCTTGTGGTATGTATACAAATTTTAAGGTGTTGTTTATAATTTTTCACTTACTAGAAGTTAAACAAATACAGTAAACTAATTTAGTGTATTTTCTGTTTGGAAATGGTAGACTAGTCTGGCGTTCTGATAAAACCATTCATTTGGCTTAATCGGAACTCTTGTTCCAGTTTCTTTCTCCAGAATCGTTCTTTGTAGTCGAATTGTGAAATATTCCCCATTCCTAATAAAAAGCCTTACAAGCAGAGCAGGAGCAAATTGATAAAAAAATATAAATATTTATGTGCAAAAAAATTATTCTAAAATTTGCCATTTACCTGCTGCACACATTTAAGTGAGTGGTTTACCACAAAATATATCACAAATACTGCAAAGGTTTTATAAAGATAATATACTTAAATAAAGATTATATACTTCCCATCATTATACACATTACCTTTAGTGTTATTTCACAATTTCTAAATTTCTTTAGAAGAACATGGAATCGAACTCATAACACTCTAGTTCACAATCCTGTAAATTACTTTGGAAGAACATGGAATTGAACTCATAACTCCCTAGTTCACATTTTTTAATGTGACGTGGACCACTCCTGCGTGGTCTGGCATGGCCACTGTCATCACATTACCGGCCCACAGTCGCTGCACTANAATGTGACGTGGACCACTCCTGCGTGGTCTGGCATGGCCACTGTCATCACATTACCGGCCCACAGTCGCTGCACTAGTGCGGCCCGCTGAACACGCACGTCGTGTGTCACGATGCGTGCCCGATACCGAGTGATCCAACCAAGTGCCTGTGGTATCCCTAGATATATCTGTATAATTAGGATCGGAATCAAGTGTTAGAATGTGTAGTGAATAGAATTACAATTTATCACCCACTGGCAAATGTTTGTGAAATTCACCCTTAGGTGATTGCGAAGTAATCGCAGAATAAATGCAGGCCACGTGCATATGTAATGAGGTGTAGAGTGGCAAGGCTAGGGTATTTGAAATTTTCTATATAATTTTCCGATTGCAATTGTGTGTCTTATCAAGACAATTAGTGATGTGGGAAATAATTAGTCTTTATTTCAACCTGACCATTACAGTTATAGAGTACCCAAAACATAACAGATCTAAATTTCCTACATGCTCTGCAAGGCACCACATAATAATGTTTTGTAATTAAATAACTGCTTAATTAAGAACTCTTAACTCTCTGCAGGATTAAGAAAACTCCCTCAGAACGTTTCAGTGTTTCATGTGTGTATGTTACAAGTTTAATGTTAATGAGGCTAGTTAGTTAAATTACCTCGTTGAGTGGAGCGAGCTCTTGNCATGTGTGTATGTTACAAGTTTAATGTTAATGAGGCTAGTTAGTTAAATTACCTCGTTGAGTGGAGCGAGCTCTTGGCAGGGACACCGCTCTCTCGCGCCATCTTCAGCAGTCTGATTCCACGGGTCTTAGGTGTTGCACATGTATCGCATCACGGGGGCTTTTATGCTTTGTTTGGAACACTTACCTGCAATAGGTTAATATAATTGACCGGAACTTTTATTTAATATACCAACAGTCTTCCCTGCGTTCGTAGCATCCCTCCTTCAGTTCAATTTACCGACCCGGGAAGTTTAATTACTCTTGTAAGTGTTTGCGCCGTTCTGGCATTTTTGTACACTAATTGCCACTGGCCGATCTTGTGAGTCAGGCCTGCTTTAATTTGCATTACATACATATAACTGTGTATACTATTCGGCAATATAATTTATTTGAGTTATCCGAAACTTTTGAGTTCCCATTTTTGTGTTGTATTTCGGGCCCTGGTCCTATCATGAAGTCATCGACACCTTAAGGAGGCATCCTTCATGTATAAGGTAAAAAAAAAGGTAATACTATGGCGTGCTGGGGGGCCTGAATACCCCGGCTATATATTACGTTTTCCTGTAAATTTGTACCGTGTGTGTCAGGGGATACAGCCACATGTTCGTTCGGCCCACGACCCTGAAAACTTTGACTTCATGCTCACCCAGTGAGCTGGCGCCCATCCTATTCGAAATACGAATATTGTGTAATATTCTTACTTTTCTTAACATAGTAGCTGGACGACATCCTCATTACTATCCCCGACTGCTAAGGTAACGTTAAATGGCTTGTCCAACTGGGTGTGGAAAAATAAAGCATTACTAACTTGTGTGTTCAAATCCGGAGAAGAAAGAAAGGTCAAACTTAAAATTTTCCATTTGTGCTGCTTGACCAGGAAGAACGCGATCCTCACTGCCATTTTGTGGCGTAGGTCAAGCCAGTGCGGGACAATACACTATGATGTCACAGTCAACACATCATCAAGCCAACTGCACCGTGGTAGACAATTGAACCAGCCGATATGTTCCCCATGAGCGAAAAGACAGCGAACAGTAAAGGCCACTGACTTTCTGGAAGATGGTCCGCGATTAAAAATAAGGTCCAGGCTACCACGTTGCGTCAACCGCGTGTTCCGTGTGCAACCACGTCGTGTGATATATACAATAGACTGTTGAGAAATTGAATACTATCCAATTGTAGCATCCACATGTCGGAAGTGTGATCAGTGCAGAAAACCCCGAACACTTGATCCCTTCGACAAATATAATATACACGCAGGTATATGCAAGTGCTCACCCACCGAATACGATGCATACTTCCTGCCTCCACGCACTTCCACGGCAGTCACCTACTGCTGCGCGCGATCAACGTGTGTGGGGGTTGGCACCTACTCCGTGCGCTGTGCTACATGCTAACGCATAATACATACGAGATGCTTACACCACGCAGAATGGATTACCCTGCAGCACCATCATTCCCAGTGCTTGCAATGCACAGAACAGTGATAAACATGCTATCCATAACTCCCAGAGCACGAGCATCCGCCAGCAATCAGTGAGCACCCAAACAACAACCAGGGTTCAATGTGTCAGACAGCACATTGTGTGACCCCGAAAAGATGTGCATAAACCGCAAAGAGTGTAATACAAGTTTTCAACCCACATGTGTGTCCATGGGGGAATGGCAGGCAGTCTGCAAGTGAATATTTAAGTGTAAAAAGTGTCAACAAAAGTACGCAGCCCTATACAGAACCATACCGGAATGCACACGAATAAAAAGGGAAAGTGATGTCTTCACCCAACCTGTGCTGATATTACATAACCAACAAATCCATCGAATAGAACCCATATCACTGGGAAAGATAGGAGCTGGCGGGACACAGTTCGAAACATCGGCGTTATCAGCTCCCGAGTACAGAACAAGCCTAACTGGGACGAATTATGTGACACCTGCCAAATTTCAGACACTCCCAAACTTTTCTGGCCAGACAGCTGAGGACTCACGCACATTCCTCAAAGAGTGCACTATACAATGACAACTACACTGGGTTAACGAGGAAGAGTGGGCGAGTGTCATCGGGAACCAACTAATCGGGGAAGCGAAAGCATGGTGGGGGTCCTCCACAGAATACGACATGTCCTGGGGACAATTCGTACGCAAATTTACTGCCAGACACACCAACACATATATAACGTTAAAACAACAGCTCGCCCAGTTTACTGAGGAACAAGGCGCCACCGAAGACCTGGACATATTCGTAAGCCAAAAGTTAAGTCTAACTGACAGACATTATCCATATCTCCTGGAGGAAGACGTGCTCGAAACGATCGTAGATGCGGTGAGACACGAATACCGACCGGCGTTATGGCCCATGATTTTCAATGGAACACAACAGTTTTTAAGAACAGGTGTGAGTGTAGCACGAGACATGGAGAAGCACAGGGCGGCAAATTTTAATGTGCGCAGCAAAGGTGGGTGGGCAGAAGCACAGAGCAATACTGTGTACAACCAGAGGTCCGAAGGGAAGAGTGGCATACGGAACAATCCCAAAATCCGGGACGTCAATAGTGGGAAGAGCCCACCAAACCTGCATCGCTGCCGCATATGTAAGGATGAACAATACCACTGGCACTAAATGTGCTCGAACTGTGCGAGTGAACCGAAGGGAAACGACAAAGTGGAGTAGGGCTAACTGGGGCAGCCCTCTCGGGCATTGTCGTGACCGGAACTTCCGATCTTACCAATAACAAAGAGATCCACAATTACATAGTCCAGGTTAGCTCCGTAAGTTATCAACTGATCACATAACCCATATGCTTGGATCAGTGGCATATCGTCGCATTAATCGATACGGCAGCGTCGTATAACTTCGTGCAAGCGGAGTTAATAGGGCAACAGCTGATCACCAGGGACAAACAAATCGTACAAATTGGCACATTTAACCGGACCAGCGAATGTTTGGGTGAAGTCCAAGTGGAGATACACATTGGTGACTGTTCTATGGACATCATTGTCCTCGTCTCCGACAAGATACGAGAGGGTCTGAGTCTAGGGGTGCCATGGCTTAGACAACACAACGCTATTATTGAAATCGCCATGGACCGTATTCACTTCGGTTTGACCAAATGGCGAACGGTGTAAAACCTAGTGCATCGCAGAGAAAACAGCGAAAAATCTGTCCAACTAGACACGCTCGACCACGTCCTGCCTGCGGAACATAGGGATGCAATGCAGCGAGTCCTGACCGAACGACAGGATGTATTTGCCATGGCAGACCCCCTTAAAAGAACGAGCATGGAAGAACACCCGATACCACTCACTAAAGTTGAAACCCTCTGGAATGCCCCTCGTGATTATGATCCATATCACCTGACGATCATTAATCAAAAAATCAAGGAAATGATTAGGGATGGGTTAATAGAATCCTCGGAAAGCAATTACAACTCAACTATTACTCTGGCCCCCAAGAAAGACGGGAGCCGGAGGTTTTGCGTGGACTTCCACATGCTCAACCAAGTGACCAAGATGTAACTTTTGGGGGCGTGGTCGTTCAGGCTGGCTGAGTACTTTGAAATTCAAACCTGGTACTGCTAACATCTGGTAAATGAAGGTGGCATTGTGGAATCAATGGTAACTGCATGCCTGCANCATCATGTTTACATCCCATTAGCATTTAAGTCACATTTGTTTAATCTCTCCACCGCCAGGTGTCGGCCGTGCTTAGGTGGCACGAGCCGATGCATTGCTCAACACAGTAGGCAACATCANTGCTCAACCAAGTGACCAAGATGTAACTTTTGGGGGCGTGGTCGTTCAGGCTGGCTGAGTACTTTGAAATTCAAACCTGGTACTGCTAACATCTGGTAAATGAAGGTGGCATTGTGGAATCAATGGTAACTGCATGCCTGCAACCACACATGTGCTAATTCATCCCACCATCAAAATCCAATTAACATGAAATGAATGAAGTAAGTGGCAGGCGCCCAAATCCCAATTTCCCTACTTACTGCCATCAAGAACAGTCTTTTGAATATGGGTAGGCAATAAAAAGGTACTTATTTCGCAGTTACATTGACCATCTGCACCTATTCTTCCTCAATTTTTTCTTAGACCCGCCCATTGACGTAGAGTCCTGGTGCCACATTATACAATGTTATTTATGATGTTTTCTATTTTATTCCATGTGTTGATTAATGAGTGTTTATGTGAATAGTTGTAGCGAAGGACTATGAAAGATATATCTCAATTTTATTCCTGTGACACATTTTTGTAGGGCAATTACCAACCAATCTGATTTTCTAATGTATTATCTGCTATATTATACTTTGGAGTGTCTTCTATAATTTAAGTGTAAGTTCTGAATTTTCTATGGTATTGTTTTCTCTTCATATTATTTGCTTACTTTTTGAGAATTTTGGCACCTAGTCACTTTGACTTTTCAGCAAACTGCCGCCATGATTTTCAGTCAGAGTCATTGGCATGTGGGGGAAGGGCTTGCTGTTACGCTGCTCTCTGGGCATCTCAACTTGTTGTACTATATATGTTCTATACNATCATTCGTATGTGGGAATCATGCTGGACGAAGCTGCTGTTCGGCAGGTTTTTTCGGTGATCGCCCAATACCCCCACCCTTACATTTTGGCACCGCTCCAGACTAACCTCCCTTCGCCCTCATTTGCTCTGAAGACTTTCATGTTAAGATCCACCCAAAACTCTACACTCACTCACTTCACTTACTCCCGAAACTTATTGATTCTCTATGCCTGGGAGTATTCCCTTTTCCCCCATGCAGGTTCACTGCACCCACGGGGCTTCTTTACTTCAATTAATTTCTTCTGGGCTTCACATATTTTATTGCTTCGAAAGACCACAGCCCTCATTTGTGCGCACTAACTGAATATCTATTCTCCTTATTTTATTTTTTCATGTCACAACTCTTCACGACCTTATAAAAGAGTTCGAATGCCAATTATTCACTCTGACCTTATTCCTAAAAATTCAATTACTAATATCACCATCATCAGATAGAGTACTGTTAATTCATGGGTGTTGTGAGGTGGACCAAACAGCCTCGAATTTATTGGCATAAAATAGGATGCCTACAACCTCCTAGGTAGGACTAGTTGAATAACTACAACAATATCTAGAACCATCATAACCGTTAATGGTCAACAGGGCTTTTCCAGAGAGGGGGCCACATAGGTGAACGACACATTACCCACTCTTCCAAGTTCTCTACAGCTAACTGGCCCCCAACGAATTTATTTTAGCAACAATACCCCACCTACCCTCTTTCCACCAGTATCAACTCTGGTTAACTTACTTGTAACATCAAGGAAAAATATGGCAAGTCGCAGGACCTTACTTTATTACTGTAATCTCAAAGTACCTACAGCAACCCAAAATCATCAAAAAGTCTCTACGAATTGGTATATGTCCTCTAGGTTGGCGACATTGCAACAGTGTGAATCTATTACACAAATCTATGTTCTTGTTGGTAGTCTGTTTAAGGCTGGGACCAATTTGGGTATATGGAGTTGATGTGAGTCCAAACTCACCCATCTCTGCGACTGTTCGTTGCACCATCATCAACAACAGCAGCCCCAGATGAGCACCGTGCCGCCGACCAAAACATCTAGAGTGACCATCAGCAGAATTATCTTGTCGGCTTTGGGAAAGCACCCACTCGCTCAACACTGCACGAGCCAGCTGAAGGCTCCAGTTTCTTCCAACCACGTGAGCTACACCTGGACAGCTCCATGCTTCAGATTACGATCAACCAGCACATGTATTCCAATGCAACACTGCACCGTCAGGGCGTAGCACAAATGAGGGCATCGCCAGACATCCTAGCGCCCCTGATCATTACGCTTACGAGCAGCGGACATTATTAATTACAACATTGTGTTCCGTGTGCAAGGGATCCCCAAAAGNATGAGCTACACCTGGACAGCTCCATGCTTCAGATTACGATCAACCAGCACATGTATTCCAATGCAACACTGCACCGTCAGGGCCTAGCACAAATGAGGGCATCACCAGACATCCTAGCGGCCCTGATCATTACGCTTACGAGCAGCGGACATTATTAATTACAACATTGTGTTCCGTGTGCAATGGATCCCCAAAAGTAGAGTATAATATTTTACAAATATTTCTAAGGGAATATTTAAGGTCCTTAGTGAGTTACCATGCAATTAAAATTACGTGAAACTAGTGTTTCGACGACTTCCGAATTGGTCACGGGCTTCAACACATGCCAACCTAAACAACTGTCTCTAAATCATCGCGTAACTGAGGGCCAGTTACAGTTTTTGTAATATTAATGTTCAATTGACTTTAATAGGTTAGTGTATTGCGCTAAGACAACATCAATGTTTTCCTGACCGAGACATGCAATCAGCAGGCCAATGGCCATATTAAACCCAATGACCAAATTATGCCATNTAATTGGCTTTAATAGGTTAGTGTATTGCGCTAAGACAACAGCAATGTTTTCCTGACCGAGACATGCAATCAGCAGGCCAATGGCCATATTAAACCCAATGACCAAATTATGCCATCAATTTTTCATTATATAATATTTTAAAATGGTTTATGTACTTTTAAATTGTATTAATTTGAGTTAAGGGAGTTTTTCCAGTCATATCATTCATAATCAAAGGACCAGAGCACTTTGCTATGATTATTTTGCATACTTTTCACACTTTCTCATACGCTTCAGGCATCTTCATGGCCAGGTAGACGGAAAGACCGCAGCGGCCATGTCAGTCTAGAGCTAACAGAGGACGGAGATGGCAATGCATAACCGTGACTCCCAGGTATATCACCATTGTTTGACCAATCGTCAAGGAAAATAGCTTTTCTAATTTATCTGGAACATTTAATGTAAAAGTAACTTCATTCTGGATGATGCGTAATCGCCTAGGTATCACATTCAACACAATTTCTTTGTAGGCACCATTTGCTCTTTTGCAGTGAAAGCCGCCGACATGCTTCAGTAAGTCGGGTCCACTTTAGCACGATAATAACTGATATCAGGTATGTATTGTGACTCACGAAAGTCAAATAAACAAAATGCAAACTCACATATTCGAGTTTGTATTTGAGTACTCGCCGTTTATCGGCACGCAGGGAACGAATCCACCAACTAGTCAACCAATAGTTTTGTGTTATTTTTATTTTAGTGTAATGTGAATTGGCATAGTGGAGTGGCTATACATCTCCGCACATAGATCACTCTTTCAATCACAATCTACTTAATTACCTACACACAGGATCGGGGAGGCATGCCACCTGGGTGGTCGATCATGGTTCTCCGAAAAGCAGAGCAGTCCGCAAAGTGATTCTGCAAGATATCACCAGTGAGTGTGTTTCCCGCCAGAATGTGCACACATCAGTGTTTGCAGACATCTCGACCATTCCCCCATCTCAGACTATTGTCATTTGGTGCCCTTCTGATGTGGCCAGAAAAGCCATGTTTTCAAACTTTGTAAAAAGTTTTTAAAACCTTTTTTAACATGTCATATCAAATGTGCTAACTGCTGTGACACTCATTTTAGGACATCCTAAATGTGTTACATGAAGCCGCACATCATAAACACAGAAAATAAATCATGTAATTGTCTGACCAACTTGCAGGTGTTGGAACTGTATGCAAACATCACAATTATCAAGTGTATAAATGTGTATAAAACAACCTTCAGGTGTTACATGCTTGGAAACAGTAAAAAAAATGGCATTTCAGTCACTTTGGTAAAACTGCGCCAAAACTGACATGCAGAGTGTTTACAAACCAATCAATAAAGTGTGTAACAGTGCATGCAGTATAACTGTAATTACATAGAACTGTGCCAAACTTTCACAAACTTTTTCTGTAATTTCATAACATTTTTCATAAATTTCCATGTAAAATTTACACAGCAATTTTCAAGTGTATGATCACTTCAAGCACCAGTGGAGTGTCACAGCAAAACTCTAAACATCTTCTTAAAAAAGTGTTAAAATAAGTTTCAGGCTCTTCAAGCACAATTTTGAATGCTTTGGCAAACATTTCCATAAAATAGTAATATGGCGGAAGAGCACGCATTCAACAATGGTCATTGCTAATAGCATGCCGAGTTTCTGAATGTAGCAGCCATTTTCTGTCAACCCCATCCCAGTGATATCATGCGCCACTGAAGAACAAGGGATCCGAGCAGTGACGAAGATACACGAGGGCGTGAGAGCAGCATCCCTTCCCCTCAGTCTCTTCTACTGTGGGCCGGTCATACCCACTGATGGAATGATAGGGCGGATTGCCGTGGGTGGATAGGTTCTACGACCTCACATCAGCTGTAGCTACAAATGGCAACTACCATGCCGTGTCTCATGCACTTAGCTCGCGTGAGCACACAAGGAAAAAAATGGCTATGCACACTTTGTTAAGAAAATAAGCATTCCTGTGCACAGGTGTGTGCGCACAGTCGTGAGTACTACTACCACATACTTTTTTCAATCAATGACAGAAATTGTCACTTTACATTCTCAAATGGTAATTGATGGCTACGTTCCTCGATTGATCATGCAAAGCAAATACGATGTTCTACAAATGTCCATAGGAATACCAGTCAAACTGCTTTCGAGCTGTATACAACCAATCTAAACAATTGGTATTGTAAAAACCCTAATGTGAAGATATTATTCTCGGTCTCCTATGGATAACCGACCAAAACACGATCGTTGAACTAGCAGCTATGGAGAATCAATTTCGGCACAAGGGAGCGTAGAACCATCTACAATCTAGATCCCCGTCCTAGAAACAGTGCACCCAGCATCAAGCTTGATGTCACACTGGCGCCGAAGAAAATTGGAACATGTCGTCCCTCCCTGGATCTGCACAGTGGCTAATGGTAGGTTCCAGTGAATCCAGAAGACAGCCACGAAACAGTATTCACTGCACCGGATGAAAGGCGGTTTCAATTCTGTGCGATGCCATTCGGGTTGAAATGCACCCCATCTACATTTGAAGCCACGGTGGTTCAGGTACTAGACCGTCTGGTAGGCCACTTCACACTCGCTTACCTAGACGACGTCGTCATATGGCCAGAGACGTGGGAATATCACATTCACCACCTCTCCCTAGTACTGAAGCACCTCGCCATCAACGGGTTCACATGGGTGAACCATAAATGCCATATAGGCAAAGTACAGCTGGACTTCATAGTACAAATAGTGGACAAAGATGGTAACAGACCGAACCACAAACTAGTGCGAGTGATTGGGGACTACAAGAGACTATGCACCAGAAAATAGTTCGGGAAATTTTTCTGCCACTCTCATCTTTAGTCTATGGTCAAGTCACTCATTGTCATTGTGCGGAATGAACTGCGCCGCCGAACAGCCAAGAAGCNTCTCATCTTTAGTCTATGGTCAAGTCACTCATTGTCATTGTGCGGAATGAACTGCGCCGCCGAACAGCCAAGAAGCAGTCGCTCCTTGTCATGCTGTGCAGCAAACAGAGAAGAAGGAAATGATTTTTAGAAATATATTGTTGCAAGATGTCTGAGTGACATATCCGAGTTCGTGTGTTATGGAGGTGTTATAAAGAATAAAAAAACTAAATTCAGTTTTAATTTATTCACACAGCTATTATTTACAGCATTAAACTACCTGTCTTCACTATTACTCTTTTTATTACTCAGTGAGCACAGTATTTTATGTCTATCTCAACTATAATTAAAGTCTTTCTGTATGTCTCTGTTTGGTTATAGTCAATTAACTCACACTTATCATTAACATATGTTCAGTCTATCTGCTGCTATAATTTTAAATGTCCTTCACACAAGCATCCAGTCCAATAGTCCAGTCTACCAGTCGCACACATCACTGCACCAAAGCTCACATACGCAGATATTCCTCCTGCTGGTCACTTCCGGTGCCACTCGTTGCCCTTCTTGCTCGTCATCTTTCGCTTGATGCCACAGAATCGCCCAAACTCCCAACTNTCGTCATCTTTCGCTTGATGCCACAGAATCGCCCAAACTCCCAACTCTCATGAACTCCTGGCTCGGAGGTCCGTCACATTTTTATAATATTGCTGGCATTTATATGTAAGTTTCAACACACCTTGTGCCACACTGAGAGAAACTAGGGCAGTAGTATTGACCATAATATTCCTTCAATGATATCACCCGATACCCACCATTGGAAGCATTACTCGCACTGAATGGCATAAGAGGCACACCTTGTAAACATTCCTTTGTGAAAATCTACAGCATCTCTGGTTGCAACTGATAGCAGGCGCGAATCCATAAATCTTTTGTACATCGCACGCTCGCAGAGTGCCACATGTACTAATGCCCCCTCATCAAGTCTGTTCTTCCTGAACAGGCCAGCTGGTCGAAGTGGACAACCTTCGGCTTCGCCCGAGAGCCTTGACGACAAAACCGAAATACATCATCATTGATTTTATCCAGAATACTGCAGATGCCTTCCCATAATTTATGTAGCTTCGGGCAGTACCCTTTTGCACCTCTGGGGGTTGTACAACCTCACCAGTTGTGCTTGAAATATCTCGCCTGACATTTTCCTATCATACGGAGTCTTCATCCTGTTACTCTTTATTCTGAGGTGCTGTCGAGCAAAATCATTAATGCCAACAAGGTTCTTATGTAATTCGCTGGCATAATCAGGGGCTGCAGCTTCCTCTTCTGCCGTTGGGCCAAACAGCAGGTCACTAGGAACGTGTAGTTCTCTTCTAAACAGCATCCTTGATGGTGTTACCCTAATGGACACATAAACTGGGGAGCAGTAAGCAAGGAGATACAATGACACATTTGAATCCCAGTCCTTTTGTTTGTCTGCCACAAAAAACTACATCTATTGCTAAATATTGCTGTTAAGTATCTCAACTATTCCATCCGACTGAGGGTGTAAGGCTGTAGTCCTAGTCTTTTTCATCCCCAGAATCTTTGTTACCTCCTGGAACACCACATCTTCAAAGTTTCTTCCCTTTTCAGAACGGAGTTTTAGTGGCACCCCAAACCTCGAGAAGACATGCTCTATAAGTAAATCTTCCACAGTATGTGCTTCTTCGTTTGGGAGGGGAATTACCTCAGGTCACTTATTTATGTAATATTGGGCCACCAGTATGTATTTATTACATCTCTCTGTGGCAGGCAGGGACCCAGAATATATACTACTATCTTCTCGAATGGGGTTCCTACATTGTATTTCTGGAGGTGACAGTGTCCTCTGGTCCTTAGGCCCTTCCATGCGGTGCAGTTGTCACACAATCGTCACCACTTTTCAATGTCATCTCGACAATGAAGCCAGTAGAATCTCAGTCTAACTCTGTCGGGTTCTTTTAAGACTTCGGGAACCCAGCATTCTGAAAGGATCAACTCCTAGCTTGTGTGTTTTCCATTATTACTTTTACAGTCTCTGTTTAGTACACAATTTTTCAGTATGAGGAAATGCCATTATACCCAGCATACTTTGACTGCTGCGTGTAGGCTAATATCTCTTCCCATTTTGGCCGACTGACATTTTCTTTCCAATTTAGTAATTTATACAAAATTGGTTCATTCAGTTGATCTTTCCTAATACCCTCAACACTCCATGTAGGTTACCAATCATAAGATAGAGAACCTTGCATTTTTGTCCTCCATACATACAGCGATTCGCCACTCTTGTCTTCCTGGCATTCACAATGATGGCAGAATGGCTCACATGGACTCCCAGAAAGTGCATCTACATTGTTGTGAATGTGTCCAGTACTGTGCTGCATTTAAAAGTCATATTATTGAAGATGCTGTATCCACCGGGCTATTTGACATTCAGTGTTCTCAAAATTTAGTAGCCAGTGTAATGAAGCATGGTCGGTTCTTAGAATAAAATTTCTGCCATAAAGGTAGGGGTTAAAGTGTGAAATTGCCTTAAACATTGCTAGAATCTTCCTGCAATGAACAGAGTAATATCTCTTAGGCTTATGCAATGCTTTACTGAAGTATCCTATTGGTCTTTCATTCCCATCCTTAACCTGAGGTAACACAGCTCCAATACCTATATCACTAGCATCAGTGTCCAAAATTAACACACCCTAATTTTTCGGGAAACACAGGACTGGTGGAGATATCATTATTTCCGTTCCTAAAGTATCTTCACACTCAGTGGTCCAATGAAATTTCCTTTCTGCCTCAGTCCATTTAGTGACTTGGTGATCGTGGCGATACCAGCCACAAATCGACAGTAAAAGGAAGTTAATCCCAGAACACTTTTGCACTTCAGTTTTGTCTGTTGTCGGCTATTTTCTAATTACTTTGGCCTTCTCGGGGTTGTACTTATTCCATGGGACGACACTACATGTCCCAAGAAATTTGTCTTCTTTTGGAACAGGTAGCACTAAGAAATTAGTTTCAAGTTGGCATGAAAGGTGTTCTTCAAATATCCTCCCTGTCACAACAATACCATCTAGGTAAACCTGAAAGCTATCTAAAGGCAGGACTTTTCCATCAGGCGTTCGAAGTTGGCAGGGGTGTTACATAGCCAAAAGGCATAAATTTGAACTGCCAGGTTCCTTTCCCCTAGACAGAGAATGCAGTCTTCTCTTGATCCTCTGAGGCCACTTCGCACTACCCACTCTTCATAACCAAAGTAGAAAGCCATTGCAAACCTGCTCAGCTGTTCAATGTGCCATTTATCCTTGGAAGTTGATAAGAGTCTTTCTTTCTCACATTAATAAGCCGGCGATAATCTACACAAAACCTCAGAGAGCCATCTTTCCTCTTAACAAGTACAATGGGTAACAGGGACTCACTGATGGTTCTATCTCATCTAACTCCCTCATTTCCTTCAGAATTCCCTAAACTACATCATGCGAAGCTAGTGAAAGTCGTCTATGTGGCGGCTTTATGGGCCACGAATCTCCTGTATCAATGTGGTGGCAGGTTGACACATTCTGCGTCCCTATATTTTATTTGTCAGAACACACGCTCTGGCGAAGCTCGCAGGCGGACGACCACAATAAGGATTAAGGGTTTGGCGGATGTGATGAGGAGAATGGCGCCAGAACGGCCCGGCGGAACGACCATGTGCGGAGGAAGGCGGATGCAGCTGCATCCTGCTGCTGCCAAGGGACGCTGAGCCCACACCAGCGGCTGAGTCTGTCCCGGGCTAGTTTCCACCATAAACATTGAGAGCTTTTAGCGGGCATGCTGGGGAGAATAACGACACAATATCCGGAGGCATAAGTTCACCGAACCAAAGAGGCCACCCAAGAGTTCCTGCATGTGCAGAACAGAACAATAAACTTCCAGGCCAGAATCAAGGGGCGACACCAGGCCGACTGCGAACCACAGGAGCAGCGGCCATGTATTTTACGACTCAGGGGGGATGCGGCAAGCACCCTGGCCACGTGCAGGGATGGTGCAAGTTGAATATGGCGATGGAGCCTACAAAACCACTAGAAGGAGGGAGGAACAGATCAGTCAGTCGAGGATCGAGCAGTCAGGCAGTCAGTTGGAGGACCTAGAGCAAGACGTCCGGTTCGGAACCGGACGACATCAGGCAGTCAGACGCGAGCAGTCAGTTGAGAGATGTCAACGAGTCAGTCAGTCGGAGTCAGTCGAGGATCGAGAATGCATCACGACGTCGACCTCAGTCGGAGGCCGTCAAACGGGACGTACGGCGGGAAGAATCCGAGAAAAGTCAGTCAGACTTCATCAAACGAGAAGGGTGGACCGGGAGCCGAGAGAAAACGAGTTCACCAAATGCATCAAGACGTAGCATCAAGTGCTGGCGCCTCACGCCGCAGAGCAGATTCAATACCTACTTCCAAACTTCAGCATTGGCAGGTATCAATTTTTGCGCCCAACTAAGGGGAACGCTGAAGTCTGTATAGACAGAGGCAAGGACAAGTTAAATACCCGGGAGAAAGGGGACCTTGCCCCGACCGAGCAGCGGGCACATTCACGACTTCGGGCGGAGTCATAAAATCAACCCTCGTGACTTCGGGTAGTCGTAAAATTAAACCCGTGGCATCCATTACCGACAGTAGAACCGAGAAGGGAACAGGTANTTTTGCGCCCAACTAAGGGGAACGCTGAAGTCTGTATAGACAGAGGCAAGGACAAGTTAAATACCCGGGAGAAAGGAGACCTTGCCCCGACCGAGCAGCGGGCACATTCACGACTTCGGGCGGAGTCATAAAATCAACCCTCGTGACTTCGGGTAGTCGTAAAATTAAACCCGTGGCATCCATTACCGACAGTAGAACCGAGAAGGGGACAGGTAATAAACCAGACGAGAAATGGCCGGCCGCAGATGTGCGCAGAGAAAAATAGAAACCCCCAGTGGGTTACTAGGTCACCAGACGGTGAACAATAACGAGCTAGCCAGGGTAAACACAGGCTTCAGGGAGGCCATGACAAAACATCCTGTAGCGTCCAGCAATATTACTTTAAGAAGTCCCAATTAACGAAGCAGAAGTTAGCGAACGGGAGAGGAAACGCGGAGAGGATGCCAGGAGCGGGCAGGAGGGCGTATTAGCGAAGATAGGTCATTTTCACTGGATGGTGGGAATGACGTGGTGTCAGGCAGACAGGTAAATAACCGTGCCGACAAACGATGAGAAAAACGAGGGAGAAATTAGCGAACCAAAGTGGAAACGCGGAGCGGATGCCAGGAGCGGGCAAGAGAGACGGAGTAGCGAGCATAAAGAGGTCAATTTCACTGGATGGTGGAAAGGACGTGGGATCTGGCGGACAGGTAAACTACCGCGCCAAAGATTACAGTAACCAGAAAAAGTAAGTACTAATTCCCTGGATGGGGAATAGTGACACTTCCCGAACAAGTATACCAGTATTTCCGCCCGCCATAAGACCACTCGGATGAGCGGCAGAGAAAGGGCAGAAAATGAGTGCACTGTATGGTACAGAGACTGCGAGGTAGGGGTAAACGCAAGACACGAAACAAACCCAGTGTTGTCATGCAGTCGGTGCCCGAAGATAAATTAACTATGGCGCGCACGAGTAAACGCGCCAGGAATTCAAGAGCCAGACTTCTGCATCAAGCCGAAGCTTTGCGCGCACGGGAATACCCATGTGAAGGAGACGAAGCGAGATGAAGTGGATGACGAGAAGTGTGACCCAACGCGAACGAAGGATGAAGGAGGCCGAAACTCCTGCGCGCGCGGGAATAGAAGGCAAAGAGAGGCAAGCGAAGAGATACGCTAGAAACGGCCGTCCAGCGCGCGCGGGGATAGACGTGGGAGGCAACGACGCGAGAGGAAGCGGCCGCGGAGAAAATGAAGAGTTTAGAAAGTGGAGGGAGCTGCATCGGCAGAGGCTCGAACCCAGCAAACTTCAGGGAGGCGAGGCAGTACCCTGCAGACCCGACTAATCGGCGGGACGAGACAGCAGCCCGCAGCTGTCAACTGAACGAGAGATGGAAGGGGTGACCTTCCCCTTTCCCCCCAGCGAGCGGCCCAGGCCCATAATGCGGGGAGAGATGAGGCGGCCTCCTTCCAGCCAGCCGTAAGTAAACAACCGACCGGACTTCTCCAGGCCCCCTTGTTTCCAGGGGCCAAAAAGGCAGACAGCACCAGGTAAAGTGTTTACCACACTACACCCCCGCCCCTTCTTCATAGAGAAACAAAGGCGAGACCGTGCAGAAGAAGATATTTTGTTTACCGAGTGCAAAGTGACAGATTAGTTTAATTAATTTCAAGACCGTACCGGGAGTGCTAGGTGTTAAGGGNCGGCCGTCCAGCGCGCGCGGGGATAGACGTGGGAGGCAACGACGCGAGAGGAAGCGGCCGCGGAGAAAATGAAGAGTTTAGAAAGTGGAGGGAGCTGCATCGGCAGAGCTCGAACCCAGCAAACTTCAGGGAGGCGAGGCAGTACCCTGCAGACCCGACTAATCGGCGGGACGAGACAGCAGCCCGCAGCTGTCAACTGAACGAGAGATGGAAGGGGTGACCTTCCCCTTTCCCCCCAGCGAGCGGCCCAGGCCCACAATGCGGGGAGAGATGAGGCGGCCTCCTTCCAGCCAGCCGTAAGTAAACAACCGACGGGACTTGTCCAGGCCCCCTTGTTTCCAGGGGCCAAAAAGGCAGACAGCACCAGGTAAAGTGTTTACCACACTACACCCCCTCCCCTTCTTCATAGAGAAACAAAGGCGAGACCGTGCAGAATAAGATATTTTGTTTACCGAGTGCAAAGTGACAGATTAGTTTAATTAATTTCAAGGCCGTACCGGGAGTGCTAGGTGTTAAGGGGCCTCCAGCCCCGTTTCTAGAGTGTTGTAATTATGTGTTCAAACATGCACAGTGAAAACCACGAAAGTCCGCAACAAAAGAGGCAGGACATCTGTCTCATTGTACCCGAGCTAAATTCATCAGTAGCACTGTTTGCCAGTTACTGATTGTTTGCACTTGTGTGTCCCCAATTAATAGATGTTTACGGATATTTGTATATTGTAGACTTTTTGTTTACCACTGTGTATCAACAGTGATTTTACTTTTGGTTTACCACTGTAAAGCATTGTTACGAGTGTGTTAAAAGATAACAAANATATTGTAGACTTTTTGTTTACCACTGTGTATCAACAGTGATTTTACTTTTGGTTTACCACTGTAAAGCATTGTTATGAGTGTGTTAAAAGATAACAAATACCAGTAAGAAATGCCAGTAAAAATTACAACCTGTCACTACACAGACCGTGGCAAAAACCTTAATACTTTTTAATCGCCAAAGTTTGGTTAAGTTGCTAAGAATTAATTTTCATATACCCGTTACTGGAGGTATATAGTATGTAAAGTGTTACGGGAAAAAGCTGCCTACTAAATATAGCGTAGAGAACAATATGTGAGTTATTTAATTTCTTAATTGTCATGACTTATGACGTTGACCGCATTTGATAATACGTTTTTGTTGTATGAGTGGACCGCTTGTGACGAGTTTACTTCGCCTAACGACGCTGAGGGCGAGAATCATGGTTTTAAATCAGTCGTTTTTATATTTTGTTACGTATTACTACAGAAAAAGTCCGTAGGTTAGTAAATATCGCTTGAAAAATGAGTAAGAATTAGTAATATTGAATCTACGAGGAGAGAGAGGAAGGAACGAGGCTCCGGCCAATGACGGGGCTCTCGCAGGCCGTGCGAGATGGCCACGCGGGCGAGCGTGACACGAGACAGGTGGTGATTACAGGTAGTGTGTCAGGAAAATTAAATGTTTTATTTCAACGGCGCAAGTTGGGTAGAACGAAAGGTTATGTTATGTAAAAGGTCCGAGATAACTTAGATTATTTTTAAGTGACCCATTTATAGGTTAACCTGTGATTTTAAATTTCTGAAATAAAATTTTTTTGGAGAATTTCTACAAGTGAAAAAAATTTGTACGGTCTTTTGTGGCTTAGAGTTTTAATAAGAAATTCTTAAGGTATGTAGTGGTTTTATGCGGTAAAGTGGCAGTGCCACGGTAATTAAAATACGGTTAAATTCGCGTGATTTTAGCTCGTCAGAGTTGGTGTTATGTTTAACAAGGGTTAGTGTGTAAGGTGAAATTCGAGAGTTAAGCCGCCAGCCGAGATAGGAATATGATTTTTTTACCGCCCTTGTCAGAGTGAGTAAAAGACTGCCAGGAAGTTTGTTTTGAGAGGCCTACCTGCCCTCATCAATGTGTGTTCATGTCACGACCAGGGCCATGCATGGTGTAGCAATGGTTATGTAGGGTTTACCAATGTTCACTTGTTGTTTACCGTTGGCAAGTTATGTGTACAAAAAGGNAGAGTTAAGCCGCCAGCCGAGATAGGAATATGATTTTTTTACCGCCCTTGTCAGAGTGAGTAAAAGACTGCCAGGAGGTTTGTTTTGAGAGGCCTACCTGCCCTCATCAATAACGTGTGTTCATGTCACGACCAGGGCCATGCATGGTGTAGCAATGGTTATGTAGGGTTTACCAATGTTCACTTGTTGTTTACCGTTGGCAAGTTATGTGTACAAAAAGGCGTAAATATGTAGTAGAATTCGAGATTTAGAGCCGCAGCCATTGTAAGTTATTTCTTTCGGCTACGAGTCACGAGTCAGAGGGTCGGAGGAGAAAAGATGTATTTTTTTGTTTAGGGGCCGACCAGCCCCCATGAATAAAGTGTGTTTATTTTGCAGCTAGGGTCAATGTTGCTTATCTTGGCCCACCGTCAGACCGCTGGTGTGGAGCGGCAGAGAGGCTCATAAGAAAACAGGGTTTTTGTTCCTAAGTAGTAAGGGAAACTTGCTCGCATAACCTATTGGCAACTGTTCAATGAGAAACTGTTCAGTAAAAATGACACGGCCTGGACGGGCCGGTTAGTGCGGCAGAACAGAGGGTGTAATGAACCAGTGTAATTCATTGTAATGATGTAAGAGGAGTGTGCAATGTAACCAGGGTTTATTTTGTTTGTACTTTTTGTCAATTGTATGAAGTGTTGAGACAACCCCCCACCCCTGAGAATTAGGAGCAGGTAGAAGCTCGGTCCCCAGGGTTTGCGGGCCTGCGATGTTCCTTAAAGAGTAAGAGGGTGTACCCCCCACAAACTGGTTTGTGACGCAGAAGCCATAACTTTCCCTCAGAAGCACTGCCAGTGCCATGCGACAGAGTATGGAGGGGGGCCGCCCCTCTCCACCCCTAATAAGGTCAGAAGCAGAAGACCGCCCCAGCTGTTTTCGCTGCCTCCCGGCAACACAAGAGCAGCGCCGCCCGTGTACACAGAAACGCGGTTAGCCCAGAGGACAACCATAAGAGGAAGAAATGCAAGAGCGTGCACTGACGCAGAGAGCGGTGGGGAGTTAACACATTCTGTGTCCCTATATTTTATTTGTCAGAACACACGCTCTGGCGAAGCTCGCAGGCAGACGACCACAATAAGGATTAAGGGTTTGGCAGATGTGATGAGGAGAATGGCGCCAGGACGGCCTGGCGGAACGACGACGTGCAGAGGAAGGCAGATGCAGCTGCATCCCGCATCTGCCAAGGGATGCTGAGCCCACACCAGTGGCTGAGTCTGTCCCTGGCTAGTTTCTGCCATAAACATTGAGNCCGCAGCTGCCAAGGGACGCTGAGCCCACACCAGCGGCTGAGTCTGTCCCGGGCTAGTTTCTGCCATAAACATTGAGAGCTTTTAGCGGGCATGCTGGGGAGAATAACGACACAATATCCGGAGGCATAAGTGCGCCGAACCAAAGAGGCCACCCAAGAGTTCCCACACTTGCAGAACGGAACAATAAACTTCCAGGCCAGAATCAAGGGGCGACTCCAGGCCGACTGCGGACCACAGAAGCAGCGGCCACGTGTTTTACGACTCAGGGGGGATGCGGCAAGCACCCCGGCCACGTGCAGGGACGGTGCAAGTTGAATATGGTGGTGGAGCCTACAAAACCACGAGAAGGAGGGAGGAACGGATCAGTCAGTCGAGGATCGAGCAGTCAGGCAGTCAGTTTGAGGACCTAGAGCGAGACGTCCGGTTCGGAACCGGACGACATCAGGCAGTCAGACGCGAGCAGTCAGTTGAGAGACGTCAACAAGTCAGTCAGTCGGAGTCAGTCGAGGATCGAGCAGTCAGGCAGTCAGTTGGAGGACCTAGAGCGAGACGTCCGGTTCGGAACTGGATGACACCAGGCAGTCAGACGCGAGCAGTCAGTTGAGAGGCGTCAACAAGTCAGTCAGTCGGAGTCAGTCGAGGATCGAGAATGCATCACGACGTCGACCTCGGTCGGAGGCCGTCAAACGGGACGTATGGCGGGAAGAATCCGAGAAATGTCAATNCAGTCGGAGTCAGTCGAGGATCGAGAATGCATCACGACGTCGACCTCGGTCGGAGGCCGTCAAACGGGACGTATGGTGGGAAGAATCCGAGAAATGTCAATCAGACTTCGTCAAACGAGAAGGGTGGACCGGGAGCCGAGAGAAAACGAGTTCGCCAAATGCATCAAGACGTGGACCTCAGTCGGAGGCCGTCAAACGGGACGTGCGGCGGGAAGAATCCGAGAAAAGTCAGTCAGACTTCGTCAAACGAGAAGGGTGGACCGGGAGCCGAGAGAAAACGAGTTCGCCAAATGCATCAAGACGTGGACCTCAGTCGGAGGCCGTCAAACGGGAGGTACTGCAGGAAGAGTCCGAGAAAATGGCAGCCGACCGTCGCCAAACGAAGAGTGCTGAGTGGACCCGGGAGGAGGAGTTCCGAGAGCAGGCGCTGGGACGCCCCACCAAGCGCTGGAGCAGTTCCAAGTCGCCAGTCGAGGGAAGACAGCACCACAGTGTCAGATAAGTAGTTCTACACCAGATGTGAAGAATCCTGCCCCCCCCCCCCCCCGACGCCAATCGCGGCGTCAAACCATATGTAGCCTACATAGAAAAAGGGGAGGGGAGTTGTCTCGTGAGTTCATGTACCAGTTAACCTGTTCAAGCATTAATAAAACTCGATTATGTGAACTCGCAAATAAAGTGTAATTTATTAGTAAGTTGGACCTAGAGACAACAGTGTCGACGTATTCCTACGCCCTATCACTGAGGGCTAGCATCAAGTGCTGGCCCCTCACGCCGCAGAGCAGGTTCAATACCTACTTCCAAACTTCAACATTGGCAGGTATCAAGGTAATGTTGGTCCTTCCATGGTTATTTATTCCACATGAAAAGGCATCCCGTTTTCTCTGCATTAATTCAGATATAGCCTTCTCTTGGTGCCAGTTAAGGTTTTCTCTTGGTCGTANAAGGCATCCCGTTTTCTCTGCATTAATTCAGATATAGCCTTCTCTTGGTGCCAGTTAAGGTTTTCTCTTGGTCGTACTAGCAATTCATTCAGTACTTCTGGCAGAGGACATTCTATTTATTCTAATCTAGAATCTTCTGGAACATTTGGAAGAATCTGTGTGAGCTGCTTGCGATCACCTATCATGGCCCCTTCCTCAAGATAAATGTCACTACCGGACAAATTTAACATTGTATCTGGAAAAGTGACAGAATTAGAAGATATCAAATTCCTTGCTACGATGACCTTACCTGGCAGGATGCCAACCATATCAGCTGGCTCAGTTATACCCAAATGCCTGTCAAATTTTCCTTTACATCTACCTGTAAGTATAATTTCACAAGAAGCGAGCAGCACAGTGGATTGACCACACACTACTGGGCTGCTAAATTGGGGAGGGAAAATCGTTCCATGTTAACACCACCAATTCTGTACTGCCTACTCGTAGCACCCTAAGTCGAGTGTCTTTGCAGTACCTCAGCCTATGCAGTACATCAAGCCCCAAAATACATTCATCATCTATTTCTGTTATTTAAAAATCGTGCTTTATGCTAAGGTCAACAAGCTGCAAGACCACGTTTCTCTTACCTCTAACTGATGTGGTCTCTCCTGTTACTGTAGTAATATAGCACTTTTCTGTATTGTCGTTGGGCGATCACAGGGGGAATGGCCTGAGGATGTTTGGCATTACTACTGTTATGGTCACCCCTGTGTCGACGACCATATGGCAAAGAACATAATTCAAGCACCTCTCCACCAGTATTGCATCCGAATCCTGTTTAGCTTACCATACACGTAATATCATTTGGGCCTTCCCTCCATCAGTCACCGACCTTCACTTCCCAAGATTAGTGTTTACAAGTTTTCCGAATGTACTGTATTCTCATCTGACTTTTGCTGCCTTTTTTTTCCGCTGCTGCTTCTGCTGCTGTTGTTGTGAGCAATAGGCTCTCAAGTGCACTGACTGTCCACATCACCAACACTCCGGCTGTCTGGGTGGGGGGCGGCGAAGCTTTGTAGCACATACCCTGGAAGCGATGTCCTTCGCAGCCATCTGCAACTTCTTCAGTGTCTTCTTCATGCTGTCTTCGTAATATTCGTTCACATCACTGCCCATACTAGACATCGGAGCGTGGCCACCTGCCTTACTGACTCCACCTCCAGTGCTCGGGCCAGGGCGTCCTGCATGTTGTGGGGTGCAGCCAGACATACTGCTTGTCATACCTCTGTGTCGGCGATGTCATCGTTGAAGAAAGTGATTGCGATGATGTTGCGCCCCTCCTCCGACCGCCATTCAATAGATAGTTGAGAGAGCTGCACAATGTCTTGGCATTTTATGCCGGATAAACTAGGTTATTCTTGAAAAAAGTACATTTTTAATAATGCAGTGTTTATACATAGTACTTAGTATGATAACAGTATATTAAAAAATGTGTTTAAATAGCCTATACATTAAGTACTGACATGTATATGTAGCATTAAAATTTAGTGTTTATTAGTAAGCTTGTGATCCGATCGTAAGGCACATTGTCCCGCCCCTCAAGTAGCCCCACCCCCTTCTTAATGAGTGTCTAGATCCACCTCATGCAATGAGCATCAGCTTTATAGATACTGTTTGTATTAGACAACAACATTGCCCGACAGTATAAAATTATTATGTAACAGTCTGTCTTGTAGAACTGCCCAATATAGCATATGCAAGCATAAGTTATTATCGTGTAATAGCCCTAATACCTTAAGAACAGTATAAAACACTAAGTTATGGCCAGTATGTTGTTACATTTTTTACACATTTTTTTTGGCCAAGTCGACAATGGCTGAAAATATATTCTGAATGCTTGAACAATATGGAACAGAACTTTTAGTTTGAGAACATAAAAAAAATCATAGATACTATTCAGACAGACACAAACCGATATCTGACAGTATGGTTGTAGATGGACAGTTAAACATTATTCTATCATTATGAATAGTTAAAAATCAATATAAAAATAACACTTAACTGTTTATATACAATTTTAGTACTTTTTTCCAGTAGGGTGAGTAATTATTTTTAAGGAAATACAAGCATACAGTCATTGAAGATGCTGGAATATACACTATAACAACTGACTTACAGTAGGCCTTATTATTCCAATAACGACAGTGGAGAGATTTGGTGAGCGCTTGTGAGGATAAGGTGCAGGGACGAGATAAACAGAAGAACTCCGAGAAAACATGTCAGCCAACAATAACATCTGCCACATTTCCCAGATGCAAAAATCGGGAACAACCTCACTGGGAATTGAACCTGGATCGCAATCATGAGAGGTGATATGTATATTAGTACATTGTTCAAATACGCAACTTAAATGGTCCTAAAAATACTGATCTACCATTAACCTGGAGATTGTAGGTATTGAATTTAGGTCAATGGAAAGTAAGGCTCAGATAAAATATGTGGAAACTTGACACAAATAAAAAGTTTAACAGAACTACAAAATTTATTATTCCATTATAAATGAATTGCGATATACAATGATAATATCTAACATCCATACAAAATTTATTTCAAAATATTTCTGTGGATGAAAAATTACACACATCAGTAATTTTTTTTCTAACCTACCCAATTTCTAAGTATTAAGTGTATGCCCGAGGCAGGGACGGATGCTAAATGCGTTTCAGGGCTAGGCCCCATACGCCTACAGGAGATGGAATTTCATGCAAGGAGGCGTGCATCGCGGCAGAAGGGATTAAGGCAGCCATGGCCGCTATTGGGCCATGAACTACATCCTTAAGTGTACCTATAGCTGAGGCTATTGTTAAGAAGGGGGAGGAGAAAACCGGCATGAGCACCGTAAAACCACCTCCCGACAGGAAAGAAGTTCAAACTTGTTCATGCATTATTGAAAATGCTACATGAAACAGCTGGTGTGGATTCCATGCTCTTTAATGTGAAGTTGAAAATCTAGAAGAGAGGGTGCGGGACTTGTGGGCTCAAGCGCCCTTGAGGTTCAGCTGCTGTCAATATTTATGTTGCAGGCGAACCAGCACAATAATAATGACAGCACCAATTGAATGCAGCAGGGCCCCTCTGCTTCTCGTCGAGTGCGTCGGAAAACTGGGCAGCTCAGTCATGGAACCTACTCCATCTTCGCTCTTCCGTGCCGACATCAGGGTCTCCACGCCGTGGGTCAAAGCAGGAAGCAATAGCATGGGGAGCCACCCTCTCCCCATCCTCCAAATTAGTCTGTCGGTCTTGGGTGAGCTATAGCTCGGCGGGACATCCAGGACTTACCAGTGATGGTGGCGAATCCTCTGGCCCAGGAGTGAAGGCTGACGCCAGAATGCTTTCAAGGTCCGATGCATTCCATTCCATTCCGACAGTCTGCAGAATCCAGCAGTGAGGATCGCTGCACTTCGCATCTTTCAGCATCTCGAGATCGCCCTCCCATCTCGTACTGAGCTACCCAGGTTCCTGACGTCCACGACGACGGCGCTTTCACACAGGCCAGTTGGTCCATGGACTGGTACTGGAGTATTCCCAGCCACCCCATGGGCCTGGGGACATGACGAGTTGCGGAGTAGCTGCCACACCCAAGCTGCCATAGTCCCACCGTACTCGCAGAAGCCCCTTACCTTCGCTGGTCCCAAGGGGCGGGCATATCCTGGTGAGAGAGCTGCCACGAGCACGATGTTCATCCCTTGACAGCTCGGCTCGTTACATCAGTCCAACCCCCTAGAAGCTTTTATATCTTAACATCCTATCACATGCAGTGACTGTTAGCACATGGCATTTATGAGGAACATCGCCATTGTGTGCAACATATTAATACATTCACAAGATAATTTTAACAACTAATGTGCATGTACAGATAAAGTGAGTGAACCTACTTTATAAACAACTTACAGAGACTTCTCAGTCTTAAATTCTGTCTCTCTCTCTGTTTTATTTCTGCCTACTAACTGTTTTATTTCCACACTATCTGCTACAGTTATGATTACTGTTTGTTCATGCTTCACATGTGTTTTACATAAATTTCACGTTGGCTTTATTCACACATCTGTGGTATTTCAACCTTATACCTGCTGCATTTCTGCTTCGTTTCCAATTAGTGTTTGCTTCGTTTCAGCTATGTACCTGCTTTGCAAGGATGTTTAATAAATCAGGTGAAACAATAATTATTGACACGAAATATTTAACAGATTATTTGGAACAACATAATGATTGAAGTATTTTAACATCACAAAAGTTATTTCTCATTTACGTTTTCTAAAAAAAAAAAAAAAAAAAAACTTCTCAAATAGAATCTTATTGCAGATTTTAATACATATAACTGCAATGTAGGCTATTGTTTGCAAGTGTCACCAAATTATTTTTAATGCACATAGGCATAATTAGGACTTCTTTCCCCAGATTTACACCCAAATACAGTGTTTTTATTTTGTGTTATCTAGGTTTATTTATCCAGTCAAAGGACAGATCCCCATATTTGTATGTAGAGTATTTTTTCTATTCACTGGAGTAAGTTATATAACATTTGTCCAAACTCTCAAACTGCTTGAAAGGTATAAAAATTCTGGCAGAAATTCTGCATTTGTAAGAAACCTACCAGTGGAAAAAAGGTTGGCAGATTGAGTATCACTTAGGCCTAAAGTTGATTTTAATTTCCACTTCATATACCCTTATTGCCACTTCACATCTTCTTCATTTCCTCTTCATATCCGTTTCCTTTCGCTCTGTGTCTGCTATATTTTTTCTTTGCTTTAGTACCACTTCACATCAATTTTTTTCCATTTTGTACCAGCTTTTTTCAGATTTGTATCCACTTCATTTCTGCTTTAGATCCGCTTGGTTTCCACTTTGTTTCATACGCACTTCAATTTTTCCCGCTACATTACCGCTTCAAATCTTCTTCCATTACACTTCATATCCACTTAGTTTCCGCTCTGTATCCACTTCCTTTCCGCTTCATATTTTTTTAGCTTCGGCTTCATATCCACTTTATATCTGCTTTGCTTCTGCTTAATATCCAACTTCAATTTTTTCCTCTTAGATTCTGCTTCATTTCCGCTTCGTTCCCGCTTCGTTTCTGCTTCATTATTTTTCTGCTTCGTTGTTGCTTTGTTTCCGTTTCGTTTCCGCTTCTTTTCTGCTTAATTTTCGCCAGGGCAATTCTAATCGTGATCTAGGTGTAATAAATACAAATGTCTGGTATCTCTCGGTGTGTCACAATTTCATTTCATAGTAGCGCACAGGTAAAAGAATCTTGTCTACACCTATAGAACATACTATTCGAAACAAACACCTTATTAATCTATTAATCTGCCATCAATACATTTAGTTAGTGCAGTTTTTGTAGATGCTATTCTAATTTGTCAAAATGAAGAGGCATTTGTCTAAATTGTACAGGAACAACATGAGCCAGGATTACATTTTGGAAGATACGCATATAGGCATTGTCAGGCATCTGTAACACCTGAAAGTGTTGAACGTAACATTGGGGAAATTTACAAATGCAGATGCTTCGTCTCGCAGTTATAGCATCTTATTAGTATGTAATAAAATCATTCAGTCATTAATCTGTACAAAATTTTGATTTCGCAAGGGGATGATCATGTAATTGAAACAAACATTAAAAATTCTTATTACTACCACTAATATGTAAATTTGGGCCATAGTGTGTGTGAGCTCAGTGGCAAAACGTCTCCATCTTAGAGGAAATGGGGGGTGCATTTAGGTGTACCCTTTCATTTTTATTTATCCAACAAATGTAAATTGGATGCAATCAAAACCTAAATAACATGCTTTATAAAAGGCAAGGAAAGTCTGTAACCGAAAAGCGAAGATGTACACAGTTATCAGAAATATACTATACAAATTCATTGGAGATTGTATTGTTACAAGACGCCTGAGGGCGCAGCCCAGTTTGTGAGGTATAGAGGTCTTAATAAAAATAATATAACTGGATTTTATTCTAATTTATTCACACAGCTATTATTTCCAGTATTACTATATCTATTTGTACATTACTTCTTTTAACTTCTCAGCGAATGCAATATTTAATGCCTATCTCAACCCTAATTAAAGTCCTTCTCAATGTATCTGTTTGGTTATAGTCAATTAACCAGCATTCATTCTTAACACATGTTTACTCAGTTTGTTGCCAGCATATATATTGTTTTACACTCACGCATCCAGTAAAATAGTCCAGCCTGCCAGTCGCATTCTTTACTACACCGATGCTCGCAGTCGCAGATTTTACTCCTGCTGGTCAGTTCTCTCGCCACTTGTTGCTCATCTCGCTCGTCGTCTATCGCTCAAGGGCGCACAATCGCCCAAACTCCAGACAGTCTTCCAAACATCAACTCCCGGCTCGGAGGCCTGACACGCTTTTATAGTCCCTGACCATGACTTAGAAGATTCATCGCACCCCGAGTTACGCTGAGAGAAACTAGGTCATTAATCCAGGACGTTCATCAGATAAACACATAAATTCAATCTGCTGAAGGTCAGGAGTGTACAAGCTGCAGAAGACTTATCATGGCACCAGGTGGAAGACTGCGCAGCGGCAATCTTTATAATTTAAAACTCAGGTAGGATTATCGCTCGCCTGTCTTTCAAACATCCCTTAGCGACTCGCTGAATGCTATCATATCACTCCTCTGTCTTTATCTTCCGCTCGCTCTTGTTGGGCAGGCCAAGGAAAGCGAGCGAGTAACAGTATACGATATATCCATGCTTCCTTGTAAACAAAACCAGTTTGGATGCCCATTCGCTGCCATTCTGGAGCTCCTTACTAAATTTAGGGAGGGGCAATGTACACCCTCACCCTCCCTTCTCTCATTGTTATTCAATCACTGGAAAAAGGTTCTTGAAAAAAAAAAACTGTTACAAGAAATTACATACTCAAAATAAAGCAAATTTGTTTCAGTACAGTTTGAACCAGAGGCTTTTGTGTATATTTTCAGCTGCATATTCGTATATATACATATGAACATGTATGCCGGTGTGCTTGCATGCACATGTATGCGCCCACATAAGTATCTACTTATATCAATGCATGTATACATACACATACATTATTTTGTGCTTCACATTTAATTAAAATGTATATGCATGTAGCAAAATTCAGTAAACCCAAAAATATAAGAAAATACATATGGCAACATTGAATTTACCTAAATCTAAACAAATCTGGTTGTCTTCTTTGGTATGTAATTTACAGTGTATAAATTCAACTAATTTAAAACACATTCTAATGAAGAATATACAAATACTTAGAAGTGTTAGGCAAGTTGTCACTTTGAATACTCTCATAAAATTACTGGAGACTCTCAAGAATGATGCTCTTAAAATTGTGCACTCATTTTGATAATTTTTTTCATGATAATTAATTTCAACTAGGTGTTGCTATCATACCTATTTCCTCTGTAATCGTTCATATTAATTATAAATGAAAAATTATAATTTATAAATAATATATAAGTAAAAGTTCGATTTACCCAATAATAAGATACTTGTATGCTAACATAAGTATAAAATGCTTGTCATATACTATAGGAAACTGCCAAAACTTATCCCTGGGGTGATTTTACGAAGGATTCGTTCAAAAAGTGTGAAGATACGATGAATCGACTATGTTGCGATTTTTTGAGATGTAATTTTTCCAGATCCTCAGTTACAGTGTTTATGAGGCTGTCTTGAGTTGTTTATTATTTTGCAGCATTTTATGATAGGCAATATCTTACTTCCAGTGTTTGAGGGTCTTGCAATTATGTTTTAAGTGTCATTAACATGCTGCGCAAAATAAATTTAACTGCTGTTCTCAAATTCAAATTTTGCACAGAAGCAAAGGGAGGGGAAAAGAGAATGTGGTAAAAGGCTCAACAATTTGAATTATGGAGATGGCCAGTCACACAAGCACATTTAATGGTTTAAACAAGGTAAATATAGAATAATTACATAAACACTATATGTGGAATGTAATTTTTAATGATGAAATCGCCATGAAAAATTTGCGCCCTTGTCAATAACAAAATTCTGTGCAGAAGTGCACCAAGAAATTCTGTGCGAAGGAGGTGTAGCTGGATTCAAAGCACACAGCCTATACATGACAGCAAGACAGTACTTGGCCTGCTGGTTGGCCAGGAACAGTGTGGCGAAGAAATGGTGAGGTAAAAATAATGGGAATTTAGGGTGTTGAAAGGTGTAGGCTACCCGACGGGCGCCAGTCACTGCCAGCTGATGATGACATGATGGTAGAGCTGAGACTGTTGTAGTTGATCCCAGAGTCGTACAGCCGATGGCCTATATGTAACTTATCCCAACATGGTGTTTGTGACAGGCTCACCTGCACACCATAAAATACATTAATAAACTTACATCACACTGGTTACACTGAACAAGGTGACGTGAACCATGGATTCACGAGCTCCTTTGTGCCCACTCTGACTGCCGCAGTCGTTCAACCGCACCAGCTACACAACACCAACTGGCTTGTGGGCCAGAGAGAAAGTGCTACAAAGTGTAGTTCATTAGTGTACATAATATCAACAAACATAAAATCATCAAAAGTGCAATACAAACTTTTATGAAATAATGTAACAACTTTTATAAGTGTATTTATGTAAGTCATTATGTTTTCTTATGTTTAATTTAATTAATATAATTTATCATCACATAATCACCTCTCAGTGTTATGTTTTGTTTCACCTTTTCGCCGCTTGGCGTCGGCTTTCACCAGTGGTTACGGAAGCCGACCCCATTCTCACCCCAGTTCATCTCAGCACCTGAACGAGACCAGAAGTGCAAGTCTCTCGCTCCGCGAGGCCCTCAGTACCGGCATGTTAGGCTGAAATAATTTTTGACGGCAAAAGTATTAAAAAAACTAACCGGAACATTAATTTTATTTATTTCAAGTACTGAGGGGAGAGCAACTGTCCTCTCACCGGAGAGTTTTCAACGCAATCGCGTTTTCAACATAAAGCCACGTGTTTTTCGCCGCGCAAGGGCTGAGGCCATTTTTCATATCATTCGGGCATTTATTCATCTGTAAACGGACGATAAATAAACAACTAAACAAATAAAATAGTGTTGACTCATTGTAGGGCAACCTTATTAGCGTCACTAGTGTTTAGTAATATAGTTCAGGCGTATGAGACAGCCGACAGTCTCGCCATCCTATGTAAAGAGTGAAGCTGTAAGTACGTGACAATCAAGCAAATAACTGACGCAAGGTTCACCAGGGTTCCCTGGGCCGTCGACCGTACGATTCTCACTTCATTAGCTCACCACTGAGTTATGGCACCGTGCAAAAATCCAACATTAAACCAGCCCTGGTAAACGCCACTTGTCATAGGGTGTAGTGGGATAGCAGGTTAAGGGGGTTCCATTCCCCTAAATGCCCAAAGGCATCACTGGAAATAATACACAACAATGAATTTCCCTCACATTTGTATTTCTGGTGGTAACGAATTACACTCTCACATGGAAACTATACAAATGAAACATATCAATGGCCTAAGCCCGCCCGGTAGGCTACAAGGACCAAACATTGGCTGATGGCCACATGTGGGTGAAGTTAATGTTGGTATTTTAAGCTTCCCCAGGCGATTCAAGTACTGGGGAAGGTGTTCTGGCATCTCCAGACACAGAAAGAAAGGCCCTGGTACTTAAAAGACTATTGCAAACTAAATGATTGCTCCAAACACGCGAAGGTACCCAGAGAATTCATAATTTGCACTGGCCTCAGCAAGTCTTGGATTCAGACTAATAGCAGGCAGCACGCGACTGAGTGTTGAGCAGTCGGTCGTACACACAAAACTATGCTAATCACACGAATTACACTGCAATCAAAAACAAATCATTGGTTGGGAAAACACTGCGAATTATAAGAGAAATTTTCACATACAAAATACTTGCAACAAAAATAAAAATACATAAAATAAAATACAGAACTTTAATTCTTTACACATCCTAAAGCTTTAATAAAAATGCTTAATATGTTGAAAAGTTTGCAAGGGGCATCATTTGTGCCAAATATACACCCCGATGCATCACTACATCGTCAACAGTGGACACTTTCAAGAAGCGCCTAGACATCGTCGACAAAATGTCAGGTGCTCCTAGGGTGTCGGTTTAGGCTGGCGACATAAAAAAGGAAAGTTCCTCCATTGAGGTAGGCACCATGATGCCGAGCATCGCGATGCGGGCTGGTTGTGGTGGCTCCTATGGGTGCTGCTAACACTCTTCTGGTGTTGGGGCACGTATGCTGACAAGGGTTGCTGTGATTCTGGTGTGTCAGTGGCTGCCCCCTCCCTGAAATTCTTCCAGGAAGGCATCTGGATGCCAGTAATCATTGGGGTGAAGAGGCGATACATGTGGGCGCCAGTAGGCATCTCCACTGCTGTGTTGCCGCATGCTGATTCTCTACTGCTGCATGAAGACTCACTGTTTGGGGTTCGTTTCGGTGCCAGAAGCTGCACGATCCGCTAGTGCTAGGCACAGGTAGTCACTGTGGATGCATGCGCAACTGCATCTGCTGAGTTGGATGAGATATATTTTGACTCCTAGTTCTTGCATTATGCATTGAGGGCCGCTCCATTTTTCTGCTCGACTTGCACACAAGTCTTCATGTACTGCTGACTGATGGTGGAGTTGTGGTGGTCGCCGCTTGGTGATGAGTAGACACTGCTGAATGTAGCACTGTTGGTGTGCGCGTATCTGCTCTTTCTCTCTCTCTCTGCTTGTGCTATGTGTCACTGTCAGCTGGGTTTTTGCTGCCAACTGCGCACAGGCAGGCCCACTTTCCTGGCA
Organism: Clitarchus hookeri; assembly: GCA_002778355.1. Classification (NCBI taxonomy): domain Eukaryota; kingdom Metazoa; phylum Arthropoda; class Insecta; order Phasmatodea; family Phasmatidae; genus Clitarchus; species Clitarchus hookeri. Next base: position 306,316 of record NQII01002026.1, read on the forward strand.
GCACAAGGTTGTGGCCCAACAGGACTTCAGCCGGTGACTTGCTGGAGGCTGCAAGGACATGCCGGCAGAGATGGTAGAGAGTTGCAGGCAGGTATTCTACCAAGCTTATATGCTGCTCCCCTTCACATAGATGTAGCTGCATCTTGTTGCTCCATGGTGTTCGCACAGATGGTAAACAGTTGTTTTCAGGTGGCGCAAATCCCAGTTAGTGCACAGTTCCCACTACTTATGTCCTGCCAATGACGACCCATTATCCACGAGTAGGGCCTTTGTATATCCCCAGCATAGGAAAATGTCATTTTCCAGGACTTTGGCTATGCTACTTGCACATACTCTTGACACTGGGTACTCCTCTACCCACCTTGAGAAATTGTCCATTACGACAACAATAAACTTATTCCACAATAAGGTATGTGGGTGCTTTGTCATAAGTCCCAGGGATACAACCTTTAACAGTTACTGTAGCACACATGGTTGCTGTTGTTGCATACTGCCTGTGATGCAATGCTGTATAAACTTCTTTGCACTGCAGGTTATATCTGGTCGGCAAAAATGTTCCCTGATGTTCCACACTGTCTGTGTGGCATGAAAATCTATTTCTGTTTGTGCAACACAAAACATTCTCTCTAGCTGCAGAGGGAATAAAATGCCCCATATGTCAAGTGCAGAGGAGGACACAGCTCTACATGGCTATCTAGTTTTTGCTAACACTCTTTTGCATTCATCCCGCATACTTAGGAGTGTTTACTAGTTATGTGACATGTTTGCTGAGTTTGCACTACACTGTCATACTATTCACACAATGAGTTGCTGTTGGTAGAATTACTTCCCACAATGCTTCATCTTGCACAGCGATGTCACAGTAAAGGGTGCATTAAAATACATTAGCTAACTGGTTCTCGCTGTCTGGGATGTGCACCATTACGAAATTGTAGGCTTGTAGGAGAAGTGCCCCACAGTTCAGCTTGCTGTGAACTTCTCATATGTTATATAACCACACCAAACGATTTAGTTGTGGGATATCATTGTAAAACTCCATCAATGAGACTGCAGGGGTTGTGTCAGCTGGGGTCTGGCCAAGGTTATACACTGTATGCCACTCCTTGAGACTGAAGTTAATGCGGTGGGCTTCAAGTTTCAGAATTGTGTTTTGTTCGGTGAGATAAGGTACTCCTAGAATTGAGTATTCCCTGATGTTCAGTGTGACTATGGCAGTTGTGATTGTTTCTATGTACCTGATAAGAACAGTAATGATAGCTTGTCCAGATGCATTGCCGGTGTGGTAGTTCATTGCTAAGTGAATGACACGAGCTAATGGTGTGGTCTCTGCTGAGTCCACAAAACTAGGTTTCACCAAATTATGTGAAGCGGCAATATCAATAAGCACGTTACAAGGTTGACCATTAATAAAAACAAGATGTTGATAAATTGTGCATGACAGCTACTGATCTGGTTCTCTAGAATCTGTTGTAGCCTCAAGTCGTTAACACTGCAATGTCCTGAGGTATTGGGATCATCTAACTCGTTTACTTCAGCTTCCCATTCCCCGAAGCACTGTTGGCACTTCCTGATTGCTGATTACTATGCAAATAAGGGTTGCTGGGGCATGCACTGTGTCAAAGATTCCCATTGCCCTCACAATAACGACATGGAAATGGTGGTGGTTTGTCCCTATCCAGTCTATCAGTCAAGCATTGTTCACTTTTATGTTCTTACTGCCACTGTGGTTTCTAGACCCGGTTTTATTGCTGAAAACAATTGTTGTGATCACAATTTTGTCCTAAGGTTGGCCAAAAATAGTGTATTTTGATTTGTTTTGAGGCTTTCTGGGTTCAATGACATTGTCCACCAGTTGCTCGTGGCTCCATCGTACAGCACACGAGTCATGGTCATGGCATGAATGGCACTGGTTGCGTTCGAGGATGACTGCTGCATGCATGAGTTCATACAACCTTCTGTTCAACATGGGTACCAATGCGGCACAGTACTCAGGTCGCATGGTTTCTGCCAATATTTCTAGCACCTTATGTTCTGGGTCTGATGGTGAAAACTCTTGACCAGGTTCACCTTGCATGTGATGGAAGTTGTGAGCAGCTCATTGGGACGTTGCACTTCAAGCATGAGTAGGTTCTGCACTGACACATTGAGTCCTACTATGCTACCCACTGTCTGCATTGAAATTGTCCCATTTTGACAGTTGTGTGTTCGGATGCAATAAAGCATGCTGTATCGTACACTAGAGTGCACCATACACACTGTACAGAGGAGGCGTCTCATACTTGGCATACTAAATTTGCACATTGCTGCTGAAGTTGTGGCGCTAAATTTTAATTTGATTTGAGATTCGCTGAAAGAGTTTTGGTAAAACAAAACCTCCGAGTTTTTCAAACTACATTTGTCTGCGTCGGCTGCTCTTTCTTGAGCACAAAATTCGATGTGTGATTTAGCTCGTGCGGAAAATTAGGACAGTTTCTAATATTCTGAACGGTTTTTCCAGTTTTCCGTTGTGTTTTCTCAGAATTTCGTTCTCTGTTTACAAAATATTAATTCATCTTTGATTAAGTAAATGCATTGAATCTGAAGCCTTTGTAAAATGTCCCAACTTAAATTTTACAACTATAAAAAACAACCAAATCCGCTTTCAAACGATTTAAATATTACTAATTTTATTCATAGTAAATGAATATATTTAGCAGTCCTTTTAGATATTTTATGATCTCGGATCGATATTTCTAACTACAGTATTTGGTGGTTCGAAACTAAGTTCATCTAAATCTCCAGTCATGCTCTGAACTCGAATGGTACAACATTTTTCTGTGTCGATATTAGATCAAGTTAGGACATGATCTCGTATCGAGAGATAAACGTCGATGGTGCAACAGGCCATAAGTGTTGAGTTGAGAGGTTACGGCCTGCAAGAGAAGAAGAAATGGGAGTAACCCGAAAAAACTCACCGGCCAACACCAACGTATGCCACGTTTCCCAGAAGCGGAAATCCCGGTAACTTCTCCGGGAATCGAACCCGGTTTTTCAGGCAAGTAGTCTGACTTCTGCACCACCGCGGCTCTCTATAATCGCGTTACGAAAAAAAAAAAACTACTGCTTATTTACGTACCCTGCCGTCCACGAGGTCACAGGTTCGATCCTCAAAACTTGCACTAGGGAATGGTCTCCTTCCCCTTTCCTAAGCGGTAGTCACAATCATCAATCCAAGATCATGTTAATGCATTTTCCCTCGTGCGTCGTTTCTTTATAGGTTAGTATTAGATAAAGTCGAAATAAATAAATAAGTAAAATAGTAAAATATTTTTTATAACAACCAATTTTATCAATTTATTATAAGCTCTTTACAAAAAATCATAGTTTTCTTAAGAAGTCGCAATTGAAATTATAACTTAATTTTTTTAAGTTTTTGGTNTGCATTTTCCCTCGTGCGTCGTTTCTTTATAGGTTAGTATTAGATAAAGTCGAAATAAATAAATAAGTAAAATAGTTAAATATTTTTTATAACAACCAATTTTATCAATTTATTATAAGCTCTTTACAAAAAATCATAGTTTTCTTAAGAAGTCGCAATTGAAATTATAACTTAATTTTTTTAAGTTTTTGATTTTCTGATGTACGTATGTATACATCACACCACAAATAAATCACATTATATATAGTAACTAAAAAAACAATATGAAGAATTTACATTTCAGTTGTTAAAGGAATTCTCTAGAAATAACTGTCTAAAAGGATAAATAACTATGTTAATATTTGCGTTGTAAATAAAAACCGAGAGCTATGCATGACTTACATAACGGGTTGATCTTGGGAGGATTTCGTTTGCTGTATAGTGAAGCTGTATAGTGAAGCACCTCCAAGAAAACCCTTTCAAAAATAATCATAACCAGTATATTTAATTGTAGAAACATATAAAATTTAAAGATGAGAGACAGGAAGTGAAATATGGCCAGGAGAAATACATTTATGACCGAGGTCTTTCAAGAGACCCTTCAAAACGGAAATGTAGAACGATGTGACAAGCGTAAATGGNAAGCTGTATAGTGAAGCACCTCCAAGAAAACCCTTTCAAAAATAATCATAACCAGTATATTTAATTGTAGAAACACATAAAATTTAAAGATGAGAGACAGGAAGTGAAATATGGCCAGGATAAATACATTTATGACCGAGGTCTTTCAAGAGACCCTTCAAAACGGAAATGTAGAACGATGTGACAAGCGTAAATGGNAAATACATTTATGACCGAGGTCTTTCAAGAGACCCTTCAAAACGGAAATGTAGAACGATGTGACAAGCGTAAATGGTGAGGCCACAATAGTATAATCATTATTTTATAAAGTTATGGTATTTTGGATAATGTTAATTACATGTTAAGAATCATTCCTCGGAGAAAGAGGACAATGTAATGTTCACTTGGAAAATAAATTTGTGCCGCGGGAAGTATCACAGATGGCGTAGGCGGGGCTTCGAGGGTCCGCCTCTCTGGTTGGCTCCGAGAGGACACCTTTGGGGTATCCTCGTGTCAGTCCGAGCGGTGAGGAGGTAGCCGTGGTCGCCCCCGGACGAGGCAGATAGTGAAGATACGGTAGTTGGGAGTGCAGGCTTCGAAAGGTCCTTACATATTGTTTTGCGAACTCAGAAACGTGAGTGCCAAATACTCGCGGAAGGCCAGAGACATGTTTTATTCACTGAAGGTACAGTGTGGGGAGCTTGCCGGGAGCAATGGAATACCTTCACGATAATTCCTTGCGGGCACTTGAAATAATGGTGGTGACTTTTAATTATGGTATTATGGTAGTATCCTCGTTAGATACCTCGTCACTCTCCCTGAGCTAGCTGGCGCTCAGTATCTAATTTATGGTGATTTATTGGAATGCAACGTTAAGTTGTGAGGTTCGGCGAGGTACATATGGCGCCCAATGTGTGGCAGGAAATCGCACGTCCCTGAGAGCGAGCCTGGTTAGCAGTGGTAAGAAGATGGTTCGCAGTGATAAAAATACATTCTCCAGCGGCCGAGGGTCTACAAGCCTGGAGCGGAAACGCAGGACAGCATCCAAGTGCCGAGAGAGACATGAACGACGCTTTATTCAGCGGCCGGAGGGTCGCTAGCGTAAGTTCCATCCACACCAGATCAGCAGACAGGGTAGTTAGTGCGTGTCACTCCAGGGGGAAGCTGTTCAGTATGCTAACAAGCAGCCGCAGCTTTTAGAAAGGCAACGAGGCGTCAGGCCTGTGGTCTACTGAAACCCCGCCAGGAAACTCCAGGCAGCTAGATCAGATAACTGAGATTAAGGTGTTTAAAGTAAATGGTAGGGCGAGAGAGGGAAATACGATTGAAAATTACCCTCATTCAAACGATAGACGAGAGGTTAATATGTACGCCGAGCAGCAACAGATGGCAGATGTACCTCCGGTAAGAGAAAGTGCCAAACGAATTGTGGGAAATACTAGCAATAGTAACAGAGACGCGATAGCGAAAGTTTTTTTCCTGTGGAGAAGGCACTTTAAACTTAGGAAATGCGGGAAGGTCAAGGTCGATGGGTGGTTGTAGGATGAATGAAACAATGGCCATCTTTAGTCAGATCATGGAAGTGTTAGGACATATAAACGAGGATTTTTTTTTTTTTTTTTTTTTTTTTTTCCAGCGATTAGTCATAGGCGTGGAGGGAAGAAATGTGACAGATACACGTACGTTTTGAAAACACCGCGTCAGAAATTAAACATATTAAGGTACAATGCCAGTTGCAAAACCAGGAGCGTGTAGAGGCAGCAGTCGATAATGTAGAGTCGGTATGTTGTGTAACAGAGGACTGTCAAAACAAGATAGCAGAATGTGTGGTGAATTGGGAAAAAAAGTAGACCGGATCGAACAGAGTTGCGAAAAAAATTACGTAAATATTAAAACACCGCACACTAGAGTCGCACGCGTCTAGGTGAAACAAAAATAAATTAAAGTGGCTCATTCGCACTTTGCACCCGGAGGTAACATAGCGCAAATGTTTCCTCCACCCATCAAAGACCGACAGGCACCATTGTTTAGTGGAATGATAGAAACGCGCAGCCATTTAGATTTACAAAGAAGATAAATCTTTACGTCAAGAACATCACATGTAGTAATGGGGTTAAAACAGAGCTATCTTTGTCTCGTCTGGTAGGACCGGCAGAATCGTGGGTACAAGTGGAGAACCACTATTATCAGGACGTAGGCGGGGCAGAAAAAATACTCACTGATAATGCTACTGTCTTCGTCGGGAAGACCTGGAAGGAATTCATGAAATGTAAAGGGATAACGGAACATATAACTCTTTATCAACCGGAAGTAAAATCAAGCGAGCTATGCGAGTACATGAACGAGACCGTACACCCCACTATTCAGTTTACGCCTCCTGAGTTGGTGAAGGAAATGCCTCCTTATCGTGGTACACAACAGGTGTCTAAATTTCCCGTCTCCCTTACGCGGAACCGAGAAGAGACATACCTGTTTGCGCCAAAAAATGCTCGCCACGAAGTGCGAGAAAGAAAGTTCAAGAGATATGATATTCGTTATTGTAACATATAAACTGCTGGGGATCTAGTGGGGAAGATGTCACAGTCTTCAAAGTGTAAACGTCGTATGGAAAAACTTAAGGTGGGAATTTCTGTCTACGAGCTGTTTGAGCCTACAACAAAGAAACGCCGCGGGGTTTTTAAACATGAACAGGCTAAAGAGGTGCCTTTATGGTGCCATTATTGTGCACTTAGGTAGACCATTATGGAATATATTTTGCGGTTTTAAATGGGAAAGGATTTATTTGCCATTGTCATGTCTGTAGATGTTCTGTGTACATAGTATTTGTTGCATTAAGATTATTGATGGCTACTTAAAAGCGGGGAGATTCAAGGCTCACGGACAATGCGGCTGCTGTCAGAGATAATTACCATTGTAATTAGTTTAGGGAGTGGCTGAGGCAGGCGTGTTAGCTTCGAAGTGGCCCATTAATTTTAAAAACCACTTGTAGCACGACTTTACCAGTAGATTTTTAAAGAAATTTCCAAGAAGGATATTATATCTGCAGCTGTGCCAAAATGATAGCCTTTGAAAGAAATACTGTTTGACAGGATGGTCAGCGGCCGTAGATCAGGATTTCATCTCCGATCCAAAACTGTTGATAACATCCTGATTGAGTGTTATGTGACAAGCATAAATGTAGAAACCACAATTGTATAATTATTATTTCATAAAGTTATGATATGTTGTGTAATGTTAATCAGTTGTTTAGAGTCATTCCTCATAGAAAGAGGACAATGTAATGTTCACTTGGAAAATAAATTTGTGCCCGCAGGAAGGACCACAAATGGCGTAGGCGGGGCTTCGAGGGTCCGCCTCTTTGGTTGGCTCCGAGAGGACACCTTTCGGGTATCCTCGGGTCAACCCGAGCGGCGAGGAGGTAGCCGTGGTCGCCCCCGGACGAGGCAGATAGGAAAGAGACGGTAGTTGGGAGTGCAGGCCTTCGAAAGGCCTGTACATATTGTTTTGTGAACTTTGGCAGCTGAGTGCTGAATACTCGCGGAAGGCCAGATACATGTTTTACTCACTGAAGGTACAGTGTGGGGAGCTTGCTGGGAGCAATTAAACACCTTCGCGATAATTCCTTACGCGCACTTAAAAATAACGGTGTTGACTTTTAATTATGGTAGCATCCTCGTTAGATACCTCGTCACTCTCCCTGAGCTAGCAGGCATTGAGTATCTAATTAATGGTGATTTATTGGAATTCAATGTGTAGTTGTGAGGTTCGGCAAGTCACAACGAAGTAAAAAATAGTTTACCGAGGAAATAGAAAAGAAGTAACTGGTATGGTNTCCCTGAGCTAGCAGGCATTGAGTATCTAATTAATGGTGATTTATTGGAATTCAATGTGAAGTTGTGAGGTTCGGCAAGTCACAACGAAGTAAAAAATAGTTTACCGAGGAAATAGAAAAGAAGTAACTGGTATGGTACGGACGTGTTTTAGTAATGGGCAGTACGAAAAACCAAAAAGTGTAATGGGATGTGCAGTAGATGGACGAACATGAATAAGAGGAAGATTGAAGAACAGTGGAACCGATAAAGCAAAGGAAATTATAAAACAACAGCAGAAAAGTTTCAATAAATAAAAGACATAAGGGAAAATTGTAAGAACTAACTTATTGCTTACTAATAACATGCCAACAAGTGCTATAGCTATAATTGAATATAGGATTCCAGTGAAGATAATCTATGCTGCATCGGACACTGCAAAGATAGGGATATGATTAATAATTATTAATTATAATTGTATAATTATATTATTAATTATTAATAATAAATCGTTTGGTACGTATGGACTTGTGTGTGAAATTAGAATAATTACCAAGTAATTTTGAAAAGATTTTCAGTGGCTTATAGTTTTGTGGCGAACACAAAATTATTTCGCGGTGTACCAAACTGTCAATTAAATTAATTCATAAAGTATATACTTTTTGTTACAGCTAATGAAAACTTTTTTTGGCCACTACAAAGGAAATCAGCGTTCATACGAATATATACATATATATATGTATATACATATATATATGGGTGAATTTGCCCTTCATTTTCAGTGTACGTGCCAGAACATTTTGGAACGTTGTGGCATTTATCTGATGCTTAAGACGCTAATTATAAGTGTGCAAGTCTTGAGAGTAGAAACGATACCGAAAATAATAAAGAATTAATTATATTTTTTAGTTATACGTGTTACGTTATGATCAAGGTCTTGAGGATTTTGGGATGGAGCACAACATTTCCCTGGTATGGAGATGTTAAACCACCATGGAAAGAGACTGCCCCGCACTCTGGTGTTGAGCTAAGTGTATTTGAATACACGCAATCAGGGTTAAATGAACTCTGAGTAACATAATAGTTATTACTTCCAATTGCCCGGAAGAAGGTTTTATAGCAAGTTTGAATTTGTTTAATATATTAACTTAATCTGAAAGTGACTACGATTTTGTAGTAAGTACGGATAGTTATTTGCTTCAAGATGAGAGGATAAAAGGTGTCCCGCAGGCTTGAAAAAAATTAAGTTGGCGTGTTTTATAGTTTACTATGCACTGGTTTGCTGCTTTCATATGCAGTTTTTATTCTTATAAGTCTGTCTCTCAGATGCATATTTTATTTCATATGTGTGTTTAAGTTTGAGTTATTTTCATTTTATGTGATGAAGTATTCAGAATAATTAATTTATAGCTACCAGTTTTATAATGGTGCCAATTCATAATTATCAAAAAAATGATATAATTAATGTTATGTATTAGATTCAACTGAATATAGCTTACTATCAAGAAAACCTTCAGCCTCCGTCTAGTTACGGGCCTGAGAAAAGGCATTTTCAAAGCTTGTCGGGATACTCAGGACTTGCCCGTATATTAGTCATGCACACCAACCGCACGATCTAAGGGCAGCAGCTGCTTTGCGGTCTCGTTAGGTGACCAGGCATCCTCTCTCCTCTCCAGCCGGGCATCTGTTAGCCGGCGGACGCGAACTCGACGTGATGGCTTGCCCGATTGCCGTCACGTCGCATCGCTTCAAAAGAGCTCCCCTGCCCCTGTTT
>NQII01002026.1:320028-376687 GCA_002778355.1 Clitarchus hookeri
TATGTGTATATATATATATATATATATATATATATATATATATACACATATTCATACTTTTGCAAAACATTTATTTGGTGTTAAATTTTAGAAAACTACAACTTTCTGAAAACGTAAGTTTTTTTTAGGCTATACTTGTTGGGCTTTGAGATAATGTTTGCAATATTTAATATGTTCTGAAAGTTGTGTTTCGTACTCATCTAAATTGTGACAACAATTTGTAAACTCCTAGAGTAGTTAACGTCAAAAATTCATATTTCAGTTAATGCAGTTCATGCGTCAGATTTAAAGGCACCGTGAGAGCTGATGTGACATGTAGACTAGTGATAAAGCGAACATATTCTGTTTAACTTTTTGCCAACAGAAGACAACTTCGAAATTTAAGAACATTGACGTCTGTCAGAAATGACGAATGATCAGTCTCATTTCTTTCGAATAGTCATGCGTTGCACCAAAAACTACAAATTGACGACATAAGAAATAACTTAAATATATATATATTACAAATTTTTTAGAAAATTTGTAAAAAGTGTCATACATGACTGACTACTCTTTATTGCTTCTCTCTTTATTGTTTATCGGTGACGTATAGAATTCAGTGTAAACGCATCTAGTCATAGTATGTCTACCATGCTCTCTTAAACAGGTTAATTTGCATGACAAACAATTACTTTTATTTATTGAATCTTTTTTCAATCTGTGCGCAAATAAATCCCTTTGCGAGCCCCAAAAGCCATTGAACTGAAAACGTCTCCCCCCCCCACCTTTCGTCCTTCTAGGCGTTGTAAATAAACAGCGCGAATGCGTTTAGTTCGCACTTTCTCATGGTATGTCACAAAATGGGGAAGGGGAGAAGCAGCCATTTTTCCAGCTGAAGATAAACATCTAATTTCCAGCGGTGCGTCGCGCTGTCTATCGCCGCCGCCAACTCGCCCTTATAAGAGAAGGAGTCNCCCCAGGCTGTGGAGAAACTAATGACTGCGGTAAACACGGCGCATTTGTTAGTAACACGCTCTGCGCTGGGCCGGTGACACCTGCTGTTGAAGGATGGGCGCGGCTCGCACTTCTCCAGCGGGAAGGCGGCTGGAATTAACGCACGTAGGACGGGCGGCCAACACCACGCGCACCGGGTTAATACTTACAAGCTTGCTGATAACAATGTGCAAACATTTAACGAGGCTCATAAAAACCGGTCTCCGGTTCTCGAATCGGAAGACCGCGTACATTTTTCGTTACTCTGCACAGTGTAGCACACGCCATTTTTCAGTTTGTTCGTACCCACTTTAAACTTCAAACACATTCCAAAATAAACCCTGCCAACCATTTGAACGGCAATGTTTAATTTACTTACTATAATTTTTTGTTATAACTAGAAAATGAACATTTTGGGTTATGAGGGGGTATTGTTCTTATCATCTTGGATTAATTTTGTTTCATTGTAGCTTAATTATCAGAATAAATAAGTATTCTAAAACTAAGGCTGTAAGGGCACAGGGCATATCATAACAAATATTTTTACACAATATTTTGCTCATACTGTTTTTGTAGCATTTGTAACCGTTATATAGATTAGCTAAATATATATTATTTTTCAGTCCCACATGAGGAAATGCACACTGAAATCAGTCCATTCTGTTTGTGGAATTTTGTAAATTAGTTCTGTATGTAATAATAAGTTTTGGATTTTAACATTATATCTTAACGGTAAGTTATACATATAGATATATAAGCATACGATGGCATGGGGACCTTAAATAACCTGTATGCTAGAATCCACTGTATCTTGTATTTTCGAGCCTTGGCTATTTGTTAATTTGCTGCTTCCCCAGTGTGTAGCCACTTTATCTCAGAGTAGGTGATATAGGATTTGGTGTTCGTTTCCTTATTGGTCATTTATTGGCTCGCAGTTCCCTTAGACGCGTCTAATAAACTGTAATCAAATTACAGATTTAACAGAAATACATCGTTGTTTGGGGTCCAGCTTGTCCTAAAATGAATTCACGGAATTTTCTAGTATCTAGCTATAATTTTACATTTGCATTACTTTTATATTATACCAGTGTTGGGTAGTAACTTAACGAAAGTAATCAGTTACTCAGTTAGAGAGCTGATAAGCAAGTTTATCGTACACCTCTCTTAAAAAAACCATTATTGAACCTTTTTTTTTTAACTAAAGTGGTAACTATGGTGTGAAAACCAGATACTGGAGTATTCATGCAGAGTGACTTACACTGAAGAGCCAAAATAACTGGTACACCTGCCTAATATCGTTTAGGCCCCCCCCCCTCCCCCCGAGCAGGTGGAAGTGCCGCAAGACGACGTGGCATGGACTCGAATAATGTCTGAAGGTATGCAGGAGGCAATTCACACCATGAACTCTGCAGGGTAGTCCACAAATCCAATCTGCGCCAATTTGAGAAAGGGTTGCATGTCTGTCACGCTTAATGATTCTCGTCAGTTGTCGTTTGTCCCGTTATTTCACGATCTTTTTCCGGCCGCAGCGATGTCGAAGATTTGATGTTTTACCGGATTCCCGATATTTACGGTACACTCGTGAAATGATCGTACGTGAACATCCAAATGTTATCGCTACCTCGGAGATGTTATGTCCCATCTCCCGTGCGCCGACTATAACACCACGTTCAAACTCACTTAAATCTTGATAACCTGCCATTGTGGCAGCAGTAACCGATCTAGCTGCCGACCGCATCGGGTTACTCTGATTGGTTCCATACCTCTGTTATTTGCATATGCACGCCTATACCAGTTTTTTTGGCTCTTCAGTGTATATGGCAGGCCAATTTTACAATGGCATTATTGGATCGCGATGTTCTGGGTTCCAGTGCCTTGTAAGATATGTTTCGCTTGTGTTTAAAAGTAAGTTTCAATAAGTAGTGTATTTTAACCTTTCGGCATAAAGCGGGGACGTTAAAAGTGCGAACTAAATATATGCATGCAGACACTTCCTGGGTTATGACGCGGTCAGTATTTTATTTTATAAGGCGTTGTGAATTAGATTATTGGCAAAGATCCAGCTTTCTACAGTTTTGGTCAGCATTTATTGGGTTATCGCTATATTTATGTTAAGTGGNAAAAGTAAGTTTCAATAAGTAGTGTATTTTAACCTTTCGGCATAAAGCGGGGACGTTAAAAGTGCGAACTAAATAAATGCATGCAGACACTTCCTGGGTTATGACGCGGTCAGTATTTTATTTTATAAGGCGTTGTGAATTTGATTATTGGCAAAGATCCAGCTTTCTACAGTTTTGGTCAGCATTTATTGGGTTATCGCTATATTTATGTTAAGTGGNGATTATTGGCAAAGATCCAGCTTTCTACAGTTTTGGTCAGCATTTATTGGGTTATCGCTATATTTATGTTAAGTGGTTAAAACGGTCCGTCTAGGGAGTTAAAATAAGGTAATAACTACTACCGCTAACAACTTTGCAGCAGTAGCGTAACAAATTCACACAATAGCTTCGATTGTACTAAAGTGGAAGCAGAGTGGCTTCCAATGTAACATTGTACCTGACTGCACAACATACATATGTCACTATGAAGTAGTACACACACAACCAAAATTGTCCGAAAAGTACGGTTTATGTTTCATACGAGAGAATAATGCAAATATTTGTGAAAATGTAAAATAATTTTTTAGAAGTTACATATTTAATTTTTTTAAAAACAGTTAATATAAGAGTTTGTGAGTTATTATAATGCACTTTATGTANTTAGAAGTTACATATTTAATTTTTTTAAAAACAGTTAATATAAGAGTTTGTGAGTTATTATAATGCACTTTATGTAAATCCATTTAAGCCAAAAACGCTATCATTTTACAACTGGGACGAATGCTCATTAAATAAATTATCAAAAAACATTAGTACTATATGGTTTGAAAAATTATAACACCCTTCTCTCGACTTAGATATGATTATATTTTGATAATATTATGCATACAGTAATGTGGCTGAATCAATGCAATCAAAAGGGAAGCTTCAAGTATTTAGACATTACTGGTGGTAAGATGCAGCCATAGTGCTAAGACGTTTCACAATACTTTGATTAAAAACGTTCTCCCCATCCGCTTCTAAGGGCGAGAATTACCATGCTCCCCTCCTACCCGCAGGTTTCCAGTCGTACAACGTAATACTCGAACACTAGACCGCCCGCTCCGAACAGAAGCACTTTCAGAACGCGTCTTCATTATTCTATTTCGACATGAATATAGCCATTGTGGCTATATTCCACATCAGTGGAAAAACTTGCAGTTGCAATATTTTCCTCAATATATAACGAATAAAATTAATACTGGACAGCAGGAATTTTTATTTATAGTCCAGTCAATTCACGGTTACTTCCAACTTTACTGAAGTGCTGTTAAAGTTGTACTTCCAAGATATTCCTCCGCCTCATGCAAATAAAGAGCAACCAAGTCTAGAAAATTTCAACAAGGGACAACGCGCCGCATTCATGAGCGCTCAGATTAATATTTGTCATAAGAACTATTTCTTGCTAGGCATTGCCACCGCATCTATTTTCTCTCTGTTTTATTGATATTAATTATATGTGAAATATTATAATTTATAGAAATAAAAAAAGTAAATGCGTAATTTGAACAAAAATAAGATATATTTAGGTTACTAAATGTAAAAAACGTTTGTTACAGATGGCATATTTTGTAAACAACCAAACGCGTCGTATATTGGGTGATTTTTCAAAGGCTTAATTCTACAAGTGTGAAGAAACCGCGAATAGACTATAAAAAGAAAGATTTACGGAAAGCTAACTATGACGGTATTTTAATTTCATTTGACGTAAAATAAGGTGGATTAATTGCGATATCAAATTACTACAAAACCGGGCATTTACATTAGTTGGCTATGAAGTATGTGGTAATCGAGTGCAAACAAATTTTAGGATAGAAAGTGAATTACACAAGTTGCAACGATAGTAGCGATATACAATATTCCCGGCTGAAAGACACATGGTCTCGCCAACACACTTTCGGATGCCGACCACAATAATGGATATTTCCGGAGCACAACTTTCCAAACATTTGGAACAAACTGTCAAAAGCTAAAATCTGACCCACATGGACCACCGTGGATCCATTAAAAGCCTTAAAACAAAGACTAATACATTTAAAACTATATTAAAATATTCGCATCCGAAAAGTACGCTAACAACTAAAACCTTATTCTGCGTCACCGCACTAGAGACAGGCTGAAATATATGCTATATGTTACTCACTTGCTATCGCCAAGAAAGTGTCCACCACAGCAGCCTCGTAAGGATCATTGACAGGAGTCCGGGCGCCGGTAGCTGGAATCGAAGCTGAGGACTCACTGTTTAAGCTTAGTAACCAGTCACTGAGCTAAGGTGGGCAAAACCAAAGTAAACACACGATGCTTCCTCTGCTCGCCATTTTTTTTGGACAACTATAAATAAGAAACTGTATCTTGTAACGGCATTTAACGCTAGGATGAATGTCCAAAATATCTTACATGAACACGTATAGGGTCGAAAAGGCCCCGAGGTTTAAAATTATAGTTGTAATAGCAATTTAATTATATTTGTAACCTAGCGTTTATGTGGTTNCGAAAAGGCCCCGAGGTTTAAAATTATAGTTGTAATAGCAATTTAATTATATTTGTAACCTAGCGTTTATGTGGTCAATATGATATACACATTTTTACAACTTGGTTTCAAATATTTTAAAGTGGTAAAGTACAAAACATTAGCAATTTATTTTTTGTGTATATCAAGATTTTTTTTCCAAATTTTTTATTTTAATCTTAAAAGCGTCTAGGATTTGATAAAAACTAGGATAGGATGTACTTGTGAATTAACAAACCAATATCACAAGAAAAATTAAACAAAATTCTACAGACAATTTAAAGTAAGCAGTTCTTACATAGTGACCATGAGTGTTATTTAGAGATGTGTCTTCTGCATTTCTTGTACGCTTTTGAAAATTTTATATCTCTACTGTGATGCAGACATAACACATTTTCTTGGCTTTGCTAGAATTCGGTTCATCCACAGGTGCTTGCACAGAAATAATACACCTTTCCATAGCTTGTCTCGTTTTTAGCCTACTTTCCGAAGGAAAAATAGGCTTACACAATCACCCGAAGGTCTGTCTGGAACGCATGGCTCCTCCCACCCCCTTATAACTTTTAAACCCGACAAACGAATTTCACCAAGCTACGGCAACATATAGAATTTTGTAATGACATTTGACTTTTATAATTTTCTATCACGCCGGGTACTTGTTTTTAAAATGGCGACAATTTTTAAAATTAAGGGCACTACGTTATATGTTGGGAATTATTTAACTGATTACAACCAAATTTTGCTACGTTGTCAGTGCTTATGTAAGCATTGCATTTTGGAAAGTTATAATGTTATTTATCCATAATTTGGATGACAGTGCACATTAAAAATAAATTATACTTTTCCTTATAACTAGGTAATCATTTTTAAAACTAATTATGGTACGTTGACAGTGCATGATGTAAGCGCTGAACTTAAAAAGTAATAATAATCTGCCATTTTGGGAGAGAGCGCAACATTAAAAATAAAGCTTGTATGCTATATCTCGGAAACTACACAACTAAATCCAGCCACATTGTGCATATAGTTAATAATATCGTATACCATGTTCATATTTGCATTTTAAATAGATAATACATGTATTTTAAAATTGACTGAAATACAGACATTTAAATTAAGTTTTTAACATTTACGATATGATTTCTGTAATCCGTTTAGCTTGATCCTAAAGACTCTCCCTCCTGTACCTGATCCCTAGTGTACAACAGAAGAAACCTTCCAGAGCTTACATTAGTACTTAAGAGCACACCTCAGATCAGGATTTATCCAGGCATTTGGTGTCACTTCAGACTTCACGTCAGGTATCAGGACGCGGAGGTGCGCTCTGCCAGGCATTACTTCAGTACATATCATTCGGAGTCAGATCAGAAACTCCTTAATTGAGAGCAATTGAATGCTCACAATAGAAAGAGAAATCGCTCTTTCCAATCGCAGTGGGTGGAGGTTCTCCACCCGAGGGCGGTTCCTTACGCTGCTGTCAACAGCAGCGTAAGGAGTTGAATCCTTACGTGCCTCCTTGATAGGGCCGAGTGCTATCCCCACTCTACAAAACCCGCTTTGTAAACGAGTCCTCTTACTAGGCGGACTAGACCGTCGACCTTTCGTTGATATGCATCAACCCTTCGAAGCTCGGTCTGGGGCAGGCCAGTACGCTTGCGTTCCACGGCAGCTGCTACCGACTTTTTCCGGCACGCCAAACTGAGCCCTCAGGCAAACACACACCTCCAGATCTCCTTCTAAGCAGAAGGTTCAACCAATGCCACCCAGAGTCCGACCCGCGATCAGCACGGCCTAAGCCGGGGCTTTCACACTGATCCCCTGGGTACCCACAATTTTCAGACATGCACGCTTGAGTTTTCACCCAGGGAAGCCCAGCCCTTCCAGGACGCCAGACAGCCCCTTCATTAGAGCTCAGCCACTCCGAGATCAGCCCGATTTGCCAAATCAAGCCTCAGCTGGGGGATTTNGGCTCAGCTTTGGGAGTGCAATTCGGTTCGCGGGTCTTCACCGCAAGGCGAAGAATATATACAGCCTCTGGAGACTGCACATAACCTCACCGTGACTGATTATCTGTGCACAGACAGGCCGTCACCGCCTTCAGTCGTCCTCACTCCGTTAGCCATGGGGCGGTCCCCATGTTACCAGCCCATACCACGAGGAGGTGGAGATGGACTTGAGCAGTGCTAGGCTATATATTCGCATCACTGCCCCATTAATGGAGATGAGTTGAAGGCTTTTCGTGTCGACAGGGAGACGCCCCAGGGATCACTGGTTCCTATGAGCGGCTCCCACCGGAGCTCGACTAGCGAGCTCTTACACTTGCGCCGGTCACCGACACTAGAGCCTTGTAACCAGGGTTAGGCTCGACCATCTCGNTCGACTGGAGCAATCATTCCTTCCGTCATGACTACTCCACCAGGTACTCAGTTTCCGGGCTCCTCCCTACACGCTCGGCCATCCCACACGACCGGTTTTCAGGCACCCAGTCCCCTCACCTTACACCCATTACAGGTTGGTTGCCAGACCACAGCCTGTTGTACCCAACCTGGCCCCAAAGGGCCCCTATACGATATAACGTTTAACCAGTTTCGACCAAAATTTTTACGCTGAAAGTATCTTTTAGAATTATGAAATGTGTCAAAACAAAGCCATTTCCCCGCCATTTTGTAATATAGCGCCATGTTTAAAATTAAGTTTTAATGCTATATCTCGGGAAACAATCAACTGATTGCTATTAAATTTGAAACTCAAGTAATACTACAGTATGCCATGTAAAGTGACACGTTTTAGCTGGTCTGACTATTATTTTCAAAATTACGTCCACATAAACACTATAGACTACTATACTATATATATTAAACCATATAATAAATTCCAACCAAACTCTGTGTGCTGGTGGTATGTATGCAAGCAGCAAATCCTAACTTATATTATAAATGCGAAAATGTGATTGTTTGTCCTTATTTTACGTCACAACGTAGCAATGGATCAACGTGATTTTTTGCACAGAGAGAGTTGGAGGGCCGGGAAGTGACATGGGCTACTCTTTATCCCGAAAAAAATATCTCATTACCTCAGGAAATGTTTTTTAGTAAAAATAGCTCTCGGGGTATTATACTGCGTCAATGTAAGTTGTTACTGTTGGACGAAAGCACTATGTCACACAAAAACGCGATAGAAGCCTAAACCGAACTCTACAGGATATACGAAACAATCCAGACATCATGGGAGGAATGGTTGTATTACTGGCTGGCGACTTCCGCCAAACACTGTCGGTGATTCAGAGGGGCACACCTGCAGATGAAATCAAAGCCTGCTTGAAATCGTCAAGCTTATGGGCAAATTTAAAGAAATTCAGCTTGACGACAAATATGAGAGTGCACCTCTACAATGACGTTGATACAGGACATTATGCTGATACTCCATTAACAATTGTAGATGGGCGGTTAGAAACATATGCTGAGAGCTGTGTGTCACTAACGGAGGATTTTAGTAATTTGGTCCCGAGTTATACGGAACTGATTGCTGGCTTTTACTCAGATATACAAAGAAATATAAATGACGACCAGTGACTATCTAAAAGAGCGATTCTAGCACCAAACAATGAAATCGTTAGTGCTCTGTTATATGTGTATGATCAGTGTCCGTCTACTAACAAATACCGTTATTTCTCCCTATAAGTTTGTTACTATAACCACGCGGGTAAAAGCTAGTAATATAATATATATAATAATTTTTTTAGCCCTTTTGAAAGATAGCACTACATTAAATATTAAACATTTGTGTCCTATCTTGGGAAACAACTAACTGATAGCCACAAAATTCAGACTACAAGTTTTACTTTTGTAGTACATCTAAATTTATATGACTTAAGGAGGTAGTCACATATTTTCGAAATAACAACCATATAAATAATTTAGGTTAATAAACCATATGACTTATACAATTTCAACCAATTTTAACATATTTAGCAGTATCTGCAATATCTATGACTAACATAGAATATAATATACAGTAATGAAAATAGCACAACATTAGAAACTGGGGCTTTTATGTCATACACCCGGGATAAACCAAACTATTCCCACCGAACTTTGCACATACATAAGTAGTTTTACAGTAGGCCATGTTTTAAGCGTGTCAGGCTTTATTTACACTATGGCAGTCATATACATCATTTATAAAAGTTTATCATGTCTATGTCTTATGCAATTTAATAGCTAGCAATTAAACTAAGTATGCTGAGAGTAACCATTAGAAGCATAAAATATTCTTATAGAGATCATATATTGCCGACTTTTTTGTAAGATAGTGCCTGGGGATAAAATGCCACATTTATGTAATATCTCAGAAACCAATCATCGCATTCCCACAAAATTTTACTGAAAAGTTGTACTACATTGAACCATGTAAATTTATATAATTTATGTGGGTCAGAAATTTTTTTTAAAAAATGGTGCAATATAAATTATTTAGATGATTTAATTATGTATATTAAATAATTTAACGATTTCAACAAAACTTTTTAATTTGGTAATTTTTATTAGTCACATAAGATATGCCTATACAGTAACTGTTTTGAGGCCTTTTTGTACAATAGCACCAAATGAGAAACTAAAGCATATATGCCATATCTCAACTAGTCAGAAGCGGTGGTGGCTGTGTGGTTAGCGTGCTCGCCTCCCACCAAGGTGAACCGGGTTCAATCCCCGGTCAGGTCACTCACGGATTTTCGCATTTGGGGGATCGTGCCGGACGATGTTACTGGTCAGCGGGTTTTCCCGAGGATTTCCCGTTTCCCCTGCCCTTTCATTCAGGCGTTGCTTCATACTCGCCTCAATCATCCTCATCGCCTCTCAAGACCTTGCTTTTAACAGTATACCAAAACTTAAGACTGATTACTACCGGAGCTGATGCTTCGAATCCCACCTCTGCAATGGAGTTGGTTGCACGCCANACCAAAACTTAAGACTGATTACTACCGGAGCTGATGCTTCGAATCCCACCTCTGCAATGGAGTTGGTTGCACGCCATTTTAAGATACGAATAGTTCTGTGTTCAATTCCTAGGTAAGGCACGTGTGTAATTGTAATTGTCTCACTGGTGTTGTATTTGTTACAAGCTGAATCTCCGATGATATCCCTATTAACGAAACGTCAAAACCCACCTACCATCTGCATCCATGTAGAGGAAAGTATAAGCTTATTAGTTATATCGATAACTTCTTATTCTTTTTGGCATATTCGTGTTCAGGTATCCGCACCCAATGTTAGGTTTTATGGCTTATGAGCAAGTTCATTTAGAAATTCTCGCCCATAGTACTCTTTATGTTTGCAGTATTCGGTATATTGTGCTCGAAATACTACTGTGTAAATAAGTTCATTCAATAAACTATGCATTATTTTGAATAACAATGCCAACATATTTTGACACCATATACTTTACAGGTTTGCTTGGCATGTTTTTTTGTATTGTTTGCATTTGCAACGATCTCTAAACGTAACGAGCTTTTCATCTATATGGACTGATTTACCGGGTATCAACATTTTGTGGCAGTTTTCAATAAACAAACCCCAAATAAAACTAATTGCAGTCATTTTGTCTGACTGCTCACGGACNACATTTTGTGGCAGTTTTCAATAAACAAACCCCAAATAAAACTAATTGCAGTCATTTTGTCTGACTGCTCACGGACGTTTCTTGCACGTTTTTCATCAAATCTCTACTTTAGCCTTATATATTTGAAGCAATTTACAGATAGACGCCTTGTACATTATGTTTGAAAGATCACCAAAAAAGTTCTCTCATGGCAACGTCCCAATTTTTCTTGACTATCACCAAAACAAGAAGTTCTAAAAATGCATTAATTTCTGCCTTTGAAATGTCCTTTCAAACTTTTTGTTTGGCACATGCAACACGTTTTCCTTCTAGGCTAGTGCAATGTATTATTCNACATTTTGTGGCAGTTTTCAATAAACAAACCCCAAATAAAACTAATTGCAGTCATTTTGTCTGACTGCTCACGGAAGTTTCTTGCACGTTTTTCATCAAATCTCTACATTAGCCTTATATCTTTGAAGCAATTTACAGATAGACGCCTTGTACATTATGTTTGAAAGATCACCAAAAAAGTTCTCTCATGGCAACGTCCCAATTTTTCTTGACTATCACCAAAACAAGAAGTTCTAAAAATGCATTAATTTCTGCATTTGAAATGTCCTTTCAAACTTTTTGTTTGGCACATGCAACACGTTTTCCTTCTAGGCTAGTGCAATGTATTATTCCTTCCAGAATTTTATATGAAATAAATAGTCGCACGCATTTTTAGGTGTTACTGTATGAACTTCCCGACTTGGACCAGAGGCAGTCCGTATTATATTGTGACGAAGCGTTTGTGTTTTTGAAGGAGGAGTAGAATTCCCGACACTTCCATTACTAAGTTCTTCTTAACATTGGTTTGAAATCCAGGAGAAATATATTTGATTGACCTTCAAAAATGTCGCTATCTCTCGCACGTTAACGAAATATCTTCAATCATTAGTAAACTGAAGGATCGGGGATATATCGGATGATGTAATAAACTGCTTTCTTCTGAAATTGTAATTACAAACTAATAATAAATTGTTATTATTAAATTATTTGTTTCCCTTTATTTTTGTGTGTCGTATGCTTTTTTTCCCTTATAACTTGAAAGTGGTCCTATGAGCACTCAACTATTAACGGAAAGATCTTCATATATAATGATAATAAAGACTTAGGTATAAATATGTACGGATAGTTGACTGCGTACAAAACATTAATTCTGTCGACATGTATACAATTTGGAGACAGTTGGCGAACGAATGTAATTTCTATATATATAGGTGGGGGCCATTTGATTGAAGGATCGATCGAATTATTGGGATTGATCGAAGTATTGGGATTGATCGAAGTATTGGGACTGATCGAAGTATTGGGATTGATAGAAGTATTGGGATTGATCGAAGTATTGAGATTGATCGAAGGATTGAGATTGATCGAAGGATTGGTGTGTGGATTGGTGTGGATTGCTGATGGCAGTGATGATTATA
This sequence comes from Clitarchus hookeri, assembly GCA_002778355.1. Taxonomy (NCBI): domain Eukaryota; kingdom Metazoa; phylum Arthropoda; class Insecta; order Phasmatodea; family Phasmatidae; genus Clitarchus; species Clitarchus hookeri. The sequence goes on from NQII01002026.1 coordinate 332,718, forward strand.
TATATGATTTCAGTGCTAATTGTGGTGCATGTGGTGCTGATTGTGGTGCGTGTGGTGCTGATTGTGGTGCTGATTAAGGTGCTGATTGTGGATTGTTGTGAATTCATGTGTGGATTGGGGTCGATTTGTGTGTGTGGTGCTTATTGTGGTGCGGATTTATGGAGAAATTGCGAACGATTGATGGATTGATGTTCAAGAAGAGCACAGGAGATAAGACTGTTTATCGTCCTCGTACATTCCAAGTCCAAAGGGCCTAGCACTATTGGTATTTCAACTAACGATAAGTATGCATATAAACGTTATAGTATGTGCTCATCCATACCATGATTATAACATGACTTGGGCAGGCGGATGCTACTCGTATAAAGGCCTTGGTTTGGTCACATATACATATATTAAAACAATAATTCTGAGTAGCAAACTGACGCATCCCGCGTCCCTAAAGATATTCATTCGTCAGAAGACACACTCTGGTGAAACTCGCAGGTGGATGGTGGCAATAAATACAGAGGGTTTGGCGGGCGTGCCAGAAGAATGATGCCAGAATGGCTTGGCGGAATGAACACGNCGGAGGAAGGCAGGCATAACTGCGTTTTGCAGCTGCCAAGGGACGCCGAGCTGACACCATCGGCTGCGTCTGTCCCAGGCTGGCTACCACAATAAACAATGAGAGCTTTTGACAAGCGGGCTGGAATAATAGCAACACGATATCCGGAGGCAGCGGAAGAAACACATGCACCGACCAAGGGACCCACCAAGTGTCCCAGCATGTGCAGGACAAAGCACTTAAACTTCTAGGCCAGAATCGAGGAACAACGCTGGACCCATGTGTGCTGGAGCGCCGAACCCATGATTTNGGGTTTGGCGGGCGTGCCAGAAGAATGATGCCAGAATGGCTTGGCGGAATGAACACGTGGCGTAGAGACCACATGTGGAGGAAGGCAGGCATAACTGCATTTTGCAGCTGCCAAGGGATGCCGAGCTCACACCATCGGCTGCGTCTGTCCCAGGCTGGCTACCACAATAAACAATGAGAGCTATTGACAAGCGGGCTGGAATAATAGCAACACGATATCCGGAGGCAGCGGAAGAAACACATGCGCCGACCAAGGGACCCACCAAGTGTCCCAGCATGTGCAGGACGAAGCACTTAAACTTCTAGGCCAGAATCGAGGAACAACGCTGGACCCATGTGTGCTGGAGCGCCGAACCCATGATTTACGACCCAGGGGACGCGGCGAGCAGCCCGGCCACGTGCGGAGATGATGCCAGTTCCATATGGCGAACGAGCTTACAAAAACGGGAGGAAGAGGCAGGAACCAGTTCAGTCAGACGTCGTCAAGCGAGGAGTGTGGACCGGAGCTGGCAAAAACGAGTTTGCGAGAATGCATCAAGACCTCAATGTCAGTCGGAGGATGCCAAGCGAGGTGTGCGGAGCACAGCCAGTACGAGAGGAGGCATCGAGACACCAACGGCAGTCGGCCGACAGGAATCGAGGAGTGCGGATCGAAGTCAGGAGGAACGAGTTCGAGAAGGCGTCGAGACGCCAACCGGGAGGACCTGTCGCATCCCAGACATCCCAGTCTTCCTACCAAGTGACGAAGCGGTCCAGAGGTCGCCGGCCGAGAGAAGACCAGCGCCTCGAGTCAGATAAGTAGAGTCATACAGGAAGTGTGAAGAATCTTGCTCCCCACGATGCAAATCGCCGCGTCGAGTCATACGTAGCCTATGTAGAAAAAGGGGAGGGGAGAGTTGTCTCGTGTGTTCATGTAGAAGTGACCCTGTTAAGCATAAATAAAATGGACATATGTTAACTCGCAAAGAAGGTTAATTAATTTGGTAAATTGGACCTAGGGATAGTAGTGTGAACATATTCCTACGCCCTAACACTGAGGGCTAGCATCCATTGCTGGCGCCTTACACAGAGAGCAGAGATGATACCTACTTATACGGCATAGCACTAGGGAGGTATCAATTTTGGCGTCCAACTTAAGGGGTACGCTGAAGTCTGTATGGATGGAGGCAAGAACAGTCAAGTACCCGGGAGAAAAGGGATCTCGCCCCGACCGAGCAGCTAGCACATTCACGACTTCGGGTAGTCATAAAATTAAACCCGTGGCGTCCATTATTGACAGTAGAAACGAGAAGGGAACGAGGTACTAATCCAGACAAGGATGGCAGGCCACAGGCATGCGCGGAATTTAGAAGAAAGGAGGTCACTTCCACTGGATGGTGGGAGTGACGTGGTGTCAGGCGGACAGGTAACTACCGCGCCGACAAATTACAGTAACAGGAGCGCCGGTGAAAGAATAAAATAGGAAAAAGGAAGTTGCCAATTCCCTGGATGGCGAAAAGTGACATTTTCCGAACAAGTATGCCAGTATTTCCGCCCGCCGTAAGACCACTCGGATGAGCGGCAGAGAAAGGGCAGGAAAAATAGTTTCACTGTATGGTACAGAGACTGCGACATAGGGGTAAATGCAAGATGCAAAATAAACACAGTGTTGTCGCTCAGTCAGTGCCCGAAGATAAACAAACCCGAGCGAGCGCACGGGAGTTAAAGGGCCATCCAGGCCTGAGGGCCACGAAACTAGTGCGCACGGGAAGCAGCGTGTGAAGAAGACTAAGCAAGATAAAACTGACGACGAGAAGGGTGGAATTACGCGAACGAAAGATGAAGGAGGCGTGAGAACGCCAGCAGAAAATGTAGCGTGCGGGGATACCCATGTGAAGCAGACAGGCGAGAAGGCGTGAGAGCGACAAGCAAAGAGAAACGCGAGAAACGGACGTCTAGCGCGCGCGGAGATGACCATGTGAAGCAGACGGACGAGTGAAGCCGGGCGAGCGAAGAGGTGAAAGAAGGCGAGGAGCGGACGCGAAGAAAGTGGAGATGCATTGGCAGAGAGTCGAAACCAGCAAACTTCAGCGAGGCGAGGCAGTACCATGGAGACCCAACCAATCTGCGGGACGAGACAGCAGCCCGGAGATNTTCACGACTTCGGGTAGTCATAAAATTAAACCCGTGGCGTCCATTATCGACAGTAGAACCGAGAAGGGAACGAGGCAATAATCCAGACAAGGATGGTAGGCCACAGGCGTGCGCGGAATTTAGAAGAAAGGAGGTCACTTCCACTGGATGGTGGGAGTGACGTGGTGTCAGGCAGACAGGTAACTACCGCGCCGACAAATTACAGTAACCGGAGCGCCGGTGAAAGAATAAAATAGGAAAAAGGAAGTTGCTAATTCCCTGGATGGCGAAAAGCGACATTTTCCGAACAAGTATGCCAGTANGACAGGTAACTACCGCGCCGACAAATTACAGTAACCGGAGCGCCGGTGAAAGAATAAAATAGGAAAAAGGAAGTTGCTAATTCCCTGGATGGCGAAAAGCGACATTTTCCGAACAAGTATGCCAGTATTTCCGCCCGCCGTAAGACCACTCGGATGAGCGGGAGAGAAAGGGCAGGAAAAATAGTTTCACTGTATGGTAGAGAGACTGCGACATAGGGGTAAGTGCAAGATGCAAAATAAACCCAGTGTTGTCGCTCAGTCAGTGCCCGAAGATAAACAAACCCGAGCGAGCGCACGGGAGTTAAAGGGCCATCCAGGCCTGAGGGCCACGAAACTAGCGCGCACGGGAAGCAGCGTGTGAAGAAGACTAAGCAAGATAAAACTGACGACGAGAAGGGTGGAATTACGTGAACGAAAGATGAAGGAGGCATGAGAACGCCAGCAGAAAATGTAGCGTGCGGGGATACCCATGTGAAGCAGACAGGCGAGAAGGCGTGAGAGCGACAAGCAAAGAGAAACGCGAGAAACGGGCGTCTAGCGCGCACGGAGATGACCATGTGAAGCAGACGGACGAGTGAAGCCGGGCGAGCGAAGAGGTGAAAGAAGGCGAGGAGCGGACGCGAAGAAAGTGGAGATGCATTGGCAGAGAGTCGAACCCAGCCAACTTCAGCGAGGCGAGGCAGTACCATGGAGACCCAACCAATCTGCGGGACGAGACAGCAGCCCGGAGATGTCAACNACTTCAGCGAGGCGAGGCAGTACCATGGAGACCCAACCAATCTGCGGGACGAGACAGCAGCCCGGAGATGTCAACTGAACGAGACATGGAAGGGGGACCTCCCCCTTCCTTCAGCAGGTTGTCCAGGTCCACAGTGCGTGGACCTGGACCTGCCCTAATTATACTCATAAGCATAGTTGGCTGTTATTTACAACCATTTAAGCTACAACAGCCAAATTCATAACATAGATATCATCCCCAAAACGAAAAGGACCACGGGGCCAAGTGTGCCCTAAGCGCATCTATAGGCATATTGGATTGTAATTTAGGAACCATTTAAGATACAACCACCAAAATCATAACATAGGCATCACCCCCAAAAACGAAATGGGCGGCAGGGTCAAGTATGCCCTAATCCTTCTTATAACTATAGTTGAATGTTATTTCCAAACCATTTAAGATACAGCCACCAAATTCGTAACATAGGTATCATCCATCCCCATGATGAAAATGACAGCAGGCTCAAGTAAGTCCTAAACCTACTTATAAGCATAGTTGGTTGTAATTTCCGAACCGTTTAAGATATAGTCACCAAATTTATAACATAGTCACCGCCCCCAACGATGAAGAGTGTCGGAGGGTCAAACAAGGCTTAAGTTAACTTATAAGCTTAGTTGTTCACCATTTTCCACTCACCGAATCTGTAGGCATCAAATTCATATCATAAACATATATTCTGATGAAGAACAGGGTGGTAGAGTTAAGTAAACTTTAAGGCATCTTGTAAGCATAGTCCGAAACTATAGTCGTCAAATTCATAACACAGACATCGGCGCCGACAACGAACAGGATGGCATTGTCAAATACGCCCTAAGCCCTCGTATAAACATAGTTGGCTACCATTTCCCACCCACCAGGGCTATAGTCACCAAATTCATAACAGAGGCATCACTTCCGACGACGAAAAGGACTGCAGTGTTGTGTACAAACTTATGCATTCGTATAAGCATAGTTGGCTGCCATTTATAACCCACAGCAGCTATAGTCACCATATTCACATCATAGGCCTCATCTCAGATGACAAACAGTGTGGTAGGTACAAATACCCCCTAAGACATCTTATAAGGACAGTTATTCGATGTTTCCCACCCACCGATGGTACGACCACCAAATTCATATCACNCCCCTAAGACATCTTATAAGGACAGTTATTCGATGTTTCCCACCCACCGATGGTACGACCACCAAATTCATATCATATCATTATTTCCGACTGCAATCAAGGATATAAGAGCAAGTAGGTCTTAGGCCCTGTTACAAACATAGTTGGTCAGCATCTCCAAACCTTTGAAATTCAGAAACATAACAANGCAAGTAGGTCTTAGGCCCTGTTACAAACATAGTTGGTCAGCATCTCCAAACCTTTGAAATTCAGAAACATAACAACAGTCTATGCATGTAAAGAAAATGAAGGTATACATATAGAAGCGTCGAAAAGTTAGTGTTGCACGTAGGAATGAAGGATCTGAAATAGCACTCACACATGCATCGGCCATCATGCACTCTTCTAGCAAACAGGTGCATACTGATTTCCATCTAAAATACAACATAGAGAATTACAACATAGCTTTGTATTCAACAGAATGGAAGGTGATATAAATTACTGCAACTACAGAAAACTGACCTTTTGTTAATTAGAACTGCTCGGCATTGGTACTGCATGAAGGCAGCACTGAGAGGTAAGCACTGAGATTTCGGAACTGAGGGGTCAGCAGTGAGGGGTCGGCAGTGAGGGATCAGTACAGAGGGGTCGGCATTGAGGGGTCAACAGTGAAGTTTTTGTATTTAGGGGTCGGAATGAGGGGTCAGTACTGTGAAATCGAGTATGATGTGTGCGGCTAGCACCATCAGCCCAACACAAGGACTAGCGGTATGAGTCATCGTTAGCCATGGTAACCCTTAACAGCCACTCATACATTGAAAAATAAAGCGGTATTTAATTTTACCGATTACAGAACATACGTAGACGCATGTTACACTAAAACATGTACGCATTNAAAAATAAAGCGGTATTTAATTTTACCGATTACAGAACATACGTAGACGCATGTTACACTAAAACATGTACGCATAATATAAATAAACACCATCAGCATAGCGCAAGTTTCGGGAAACCCTGTGTAAAAGATATGAAACAGCCCTATACATGAAACATCAGTCATGTAACAAACAATAAAGGACTGGCACATATGCAAGTACATCAGGAGCATAATGTTTTAACAAATCACAATATATAAAAAATACTTGATGTATCCCGAGCATAATAGTGATATTAGCATTGCTGTCATTCCAAGAAGTTCAGTAAAAGTTAGAATTTAGGCTGACATGAGAAATAAATGAATGATCAAATGGGCCAATGGCAAACATTTCTACACCGTGTAATAACGATACACATTATGCAACTTGTAAAGATTGTATTTCTTTGCTTGCCACAAAACAACATACATTAAAACCATTAGTTGNGAAAAATAAAGCGGTATTTAATTTTACCGATTACAGAACATACGTAGACGCATGTTACACTAAAACATGTACGCATTAATATAAATAAACACCATCAGCATAGCGCAAGTTTCGGGAAACCCTGTGTAAAAGATATGAAACAGCCCTATACATGAAACATCAGTCATGTAACAAACAATAAAGGACTGGCACATATGCAAGTACATCAGGAGCATAATGTTTTAATAAATCACAATATATAAAAAATACTTGATGTATCCCGAGCATAATAGTGATATTAGCATTGCTGTCATTCCAAGAAGTTCAGTAAAAGTTAGAATTTAGGCTGACATGAGAAATAAATGAATGATCAAATGGGCCAATGGCAAACATTTCTACACCATGTAATAACGATACACATTATGCAACTTGTAAAGATTGTATTTCTTTGCTTGCCACAAAACAACATACATTAAAACCATTAGTTGTGCAGGAGATGTAACTACTGCACACTGATGCAAACTGATATAAAAGTAAAATGTAATGCAAAATAGTTATGAGCTCTTATCAACCATTGCAATCAAATATTACATAAGCGTCTGGTTCTCTACACTGATTTAAATGATGCTAGACAAGACCAGACCATCCTGGTTAGTACAACAGCATAGCAAACGTCTTCTGTACGAACCGAGTTTAACGAAACTGTCAAAATTCAGAGTATATCCAACACTCACAACACTAGCAGCAGACTGCATCCGACTCGACAGATGTGTTGCGATCAACTAACATATTGGTACTGTGGAAGGCTGCCCAGGCGATNCATTGCAATCAAATATTACATAAGCGTCTGGTTCTCTACACTGATTTAAATGATGCTAGACAAGACCAGACCATCCTGGTTAGTACAACAGCATAGCAAACTTCTTCTGTACGAACCGAGTTTAACGAAACTGTCAAAATTCAGAGTATATCCAACACTCACAACACTAGCAGCAGACTGCATCCGACTCGACAGACGTGTTGCGATCAACTAACATATTGGTAATGTGTAAGGCTGCCCAGGCGGTCGGCCAGTGGCAACGCGAGCACCGTGCAGGTCCCGGAAAGTCGAAGGATGGTACATAACAATAGCCGAGAGAGAAATGCGTCAGGCTCCAGGGTAGCAGACCAGTCAAGTCACATATGCATGCCCCTTTACGAGAGGAATTTAGTTATACAGTACAAGGCAACAATTAATTTCGTTTTAATACCATAACCTGTAAATATTAGCATGTTTCTTTAAAATATCGCTTCGGATAAACTGGTGTTGGTATAGGATATTGCTTCTGACCACCCTACACACTTTTAAGTCTATAAATGCAGTTTGTGCCACCACTACACACCGCTCAGACCTTCTTTCTCTTGTCGAGAGGACATAGTGAAATTGATGGAATGCTGTTCTAGTGGTCAGAAAATTGTATTGACTATTGTGGCACATGGAAAGATTAAATCACTTGCAGCACTCGACAAAGCTACTGAGCTAGCATACCTGCCTAAAGAATACCTTCTCGCATATGAAAGACAGGAAATAAAATTCGTCTACAAACACCTACCTGTCTATCTACAACAGGACGAAGAGATTCTTGGCTGTCTCCCATTACTAGAATGTTTTCCANTTGCTTCTGACCACCCTACACACTTTTAAGTCTATAAATGCAGTTTGTGCCACCACTACACACCGCTCAGACCTTCTTTCTCTTGTCGAGAGGACATAGTAAAATTGATGGAATGCTGTTCTAGTGGTCAGAAAATTGTATTGACTATTGTGGCACATGGAAAGATTAAATCACTTGCAGCACTCGACAAAGCTACTGAGCTTGCATACCTGCCTAAAGAATACCTTCTCGCATATGAAAGATAGGAAATAAAATTCGTCTACAAACACCTACCTGTCTATCTACAACAGGACGAAGAGATTCTTGGCTGTCTCCCATTACTAGAATGTTTTCCAGGTAGTGCTACCGTTACACACACACCACATCCCAGGAGCTGGTTTAAGACACATAGGGAGCGAGCAGCAGCAGCAGCAGCAAAAGAAAAACAAGCACCTCCAACACTGAATGATGAACGAGTGTAAAGAAGTTGAGAGGCCGAATTGTCAACTTCGCATACTAGACAGCGATCTACCTGATAATGTAACATATTTCAGTCCAGCAACCATGCTGGCATCTACACTAAACAGCCAGCAGTCATCTACTGAGACAACCCTAGACGGGCAACACAAACTAGCATGCAGTGTGTACAGTATACAAGCGAGCATCATGTAAAAATTGATGCAATTTCGTTGGTGAGCATGGTGGCGGAAAGCAGACCGTCACGACTTCATTCGTCTACTACGATCGTGTACTCTGCTACAATATGAAAGCAGAATCAATGGTTGAAGACTAGCCATCTGTAACACCATCGGCATCGTCAACAGTACGGGGCCCCGAAGCGTCGCTACAATTATTCCAGAAACAATGTTACTACTACGATCGCATAATCTTCTACAATATAAAGATGGGATCAATGGTTGAAGACTCACCATCTGTAACACGATCAGTATCAACAACAGCAAGGATCCCTGAAGAGTTGCTGCAAGCATTACGATATCAATGTTACTATTTGTGGAAATACTTTAGGTAAAAGTTGTAATGCGCACCGACTTGAAAGTGGCCATTGCATGTTCAGTCCAGCATACAAGACGAAGCCACCAATGTCTTATTACAACGATGTTAGTTGATCGCATAACATCGGTCGGGTCGGACGCATTCTGCAGCTAGCGTTGTGAGTGTTGGCTGTACTCTGAATTTCGAAGGTTTCGTTTCACTCCGTTCGTACGGAAGATGTTTGCTATTATATTGTACTGACCATTATGGTTTGATCTTGTCTAGCTAGCATCATATAAAGCTGCGTATAGCACCCGACGCTTGTGTAATATGTGATTGCAATTGTTGGTAAGTGCTTATAACTATTTTCCCTGTTTTTATACGAGTTTGCATCAGTGTGTAGCTGTGTTGTTCTTATCGAACCTAAGCTTCTCGGCTTCGCAAATTTTTTTTTAGACTAATGTGGCAGACAGCGTTATATGCTCGCGCAATATACATAGGATGTTAAATGCTTATAACTATTGATTTTTATTATTTTTTTTATATCAGCTTCTATTAGCGCATAGCAGTGACATCTCTCTTGCACGACTAATGGTTTAATTTTATGTTGTTTTGGGTCAAGCAAAGACAAATATGATTTAAAAATTGCATAATCTGTATCGCACTTGACACATTGTAGTCATTTTTGCGTTTGGCCCTTTTGATTATTCGTTCTCTTTCATGTAGATGTACATTCTAGCTTTTGATAGTTTTCTTGGCATGATAGCAACGCTGATATCACTACTATGAGCTGTGGCTTCAACAGGTATTTTTTNGCTTTTGATAGTTTTCTTGGCATGATAGCAACGCTGATATCACTACTATGAGCTGTGGCTTCAACAGGTATTTTTTTGTATATTGTAATACATTATGACATCATGCTTGTGATGTAATTGCTTACATGCCAGTCTTTTATTGATTGTNTTTTTTGTATATTGTAATACATTATGACATCATGCTTGTGATGTAATTGCTTACATGCCAGTCTTTTATTGATTGTTACATGACTGATTTTTCATGTACAGGGCTGTTTCATATCTTTTACACTCGGAATCCCCGATTCTTGAGCCTAGGTTGATGGTGTTTATTTATTTTATCGCGCACATGTTTTAGTGTAACCTGCGACTATGTATGTCATGTTATCGGTACAATTTTATACAGCTATATTTTTCAATATATGACTGCTTGTTAAGAGTTACCCAGGCTAATGATGACTCGGGCCTCTGGCCTTTTGTGTTGAAATGNTTTCAATATATGACTGCTTGTTAAGAGTTACCCAGGCTAATGATGACTCGGGCCTCTGGCCTTTTGTGTTGAAATGATGGTGTCAGTCATACACATCATAGTCGATTTCGCAGTGCTGACACCTCAGTGCCGACCCCCCAGTGCTGACCCCTCAGTTCTGACCCTCACTGCTGACCCTTTAGTGCTGATCCCTTAGTGCCGACCACTCAGTGCTGACCCTTCAGTGCTGCCTTCATGCAATACCAACACCGAGCAGTTTTCTTTAACAACAGGTCAGTTTTCCATTGTTGCAATAANTCAGTGCTGCCTTCATGCAATACCAACACCGAGCAGTTTTCTTTAACAACAGGTCAGTTTTCCATTGTTGCAATAATTTATATCACCATCCATTCGGTCGAATACGAATCTATGTTGTAATTCTCTCTGTAGTGGAACAGAGGGAAATCAGTATGCACCTATTTGCTAGACGAATGCGTGGAGACCGATGCATATGTGTGTGCCATTTCAAACCCTACACTCCTACATGCAACGGTAACTTTGCAATGCACCTGATTTATAACTTTATTTTCTTTACATGTGTGTACTGTTGTTACATATTCCTGAACTTCAAAGGTTAGGAAATGCTGACAAACTATGCTTGTAACAGGGCATAAGGCCTACTTGCCCTATCTCCTTGATTGCAGTTGAAAGTGATGCATGTAATATTAATTTGGTGGTCGTAGCTTCAGTGGGTGAGAAACATCGGGCAACTATGCCTATAGGAGGGTTTTGGGTGTACTTGTACCTACTCCCTGTTTGTCATCGTAGGTGACACCTATTATATGAATGTGGTGACTATAGCTTCTGTGGGTGAGAAATGGCAGCCAAATATGATTATACGAAGGCCTAAGGCGTACTTGTCCCTACAGTCCTTTTCGTCATCGCAAGTGATTCCTATGTTATGAAATTGGTGACTATAACCCCGGTGGGTTTGAAATGGTTTCCAACTATGCGTATACGTGGGTTTATGNCTATGTTATGAAATTGGTGACTATAACCCCGGTGGGTTTGAAATGGTTTCCAACTATGCGTATACGTGGGTTTATGGCGTACTCTACTATGCTACCCTGTTCGTTGTCAGTGGCGATGTCTATGTTATTGATATGGCGACTATAATTTCGGTGGACCAGAAATGTCGGTCGACTATGCTTACAAGACACTTTAAAGTTTACTTGACTCTGCCACCCTATTCTTCATTAGAGGATATATTTATGATAGGAATTTGATCCATATAGCCTCTGTGGGTTGGGAACAATGGGCAACTATGCTTATAAGTGGGCTTAGGGCATGCTTGAACCTGTGGCCCTTTTCATTGTCAGGGGCGATGACTATGTAACGAATTTGGTGACTTTATCTTAAATGGTTCGCAAATTGCAGCCAACTATGCCTATAAGTGGGTTTAGGGTTTACTTGACACAGCTGTCCTATTTGTCGTAGTGGATGATACCTATGTTAATAATTTGGTGGTTGGATCTTAAATGGTTCAGAAATAACCTCAACTATGCTTATAAGAGGACTTAAGGCGTACTTGCCTTACGGTCCGTTTCTTCATCGGGGGTGATGTGTATGTTATGAATTTGGTGGGCATATCAAAAATGGTTCGGAAATTACACCCGACTATACTTATACGAGGGATTAACGCCTAATTGTGTCTACCGCCCTATTTGACCAGGGCGATGCCTTTGTTATTAATTAAGTGACTGTATCTTCAATGGTTCGGAAATTACATCTAACTATGCTTATAAGTGCGTTTGTGTCATACTTGATCTTGCAGCCCTTTTCGTCATCGGGGGTGATATCTATGTTATGAATTTGGTAGTTGTTAATTAAACGGTTCGGAATTAACAGTCAACTTAGCTTATAAGTGCACTTAAGGCATACTTGACCCTGTGTTCTTTTCGTTATCGGGGGTGATGCCTTAGTTATGAATTTGGTGACTATATCTTAAACAGTTCGGAAATTACAGCCAACTATTCTTATAATTAGGCTTAGGACATATTTGACATTGCAGCCCTTTTCGTTGTCGGGGGTGATGCATATTTTATGAATTTGGTTGTTGTACCTTAAACAGTTTGGAAATTACAGCTAACTATGGTTACTATGCATACTTGACCATGTGTCCCTTTTCTTTGTCAGGGGTGAAGACTATGTTATGAATTTGGTGACCAAATCTTAAGTGGTTCGGAAATTACAGGTAAAGGACATACTTGACCCTGCGGCACTTTTATTTGCCAAGGTTGATTCCTTCGTTATTAATTTGGTAACTATCTTCAACATTTTTGTAATTACAGCATGCTATGCCTTTAAGTAGGCTCAGGGTATACTTGACCCTGCGGCCCTTTCTGTTGTAGGAGGTGNGTAATTACAGCATGCTATGCCTTTAAGTAGGCTCAGGGTATACTTGACCCTGCGGCCCTTTCTGTTGTAGGAGGTGATACCTATGTTATGAATTTGGAAGCTGTATCGTAAATGGTTCGGTAATTACAGTAAACGATGCATATCGGTGGGCTTAGGATGTACACATGTGGTGTGACTCTTAGCTAGCGTGCGTGGGCATGCCTCGCTCCGTGTCGCGCAGGTGGAATGACAGAGCATGAGACTCTTCCCTGCCAAGATGTCAGGTGAAAGGAGGCCAGAAGGAATGTGGGAATACCAATGTTGAATGACAGAGCATGTGACTCGTCCTGCTAGGATTCCAGGTAAGAGGAGACCAGAAGGAATATGAGAAAACCATTATTGGAATGGCAGAGCGCGAGACTTGTNGCTAGGATTCCAGGTAAGAGGAGACCAGAAGGAATATGAGAAAACCATTATTGGAATGGCAGAGCGCGAGACTTGATCCGCCAGGACACCGGGTGAAATGAGACCTGAAGAAATATGAGAAAACCCCCCGAGGGATATAATGTTAGAGACAGGAGAGACCAGGAGGGCTCTGAGAAACCTTCATGCAGAAATAAAGAGTTTGAAGTGGGTACATCCGGTAGGAAGGAATGAGAGAGAGAGTGTGAGAAATTAAAGGAGATAAGGAGGACTTTGAGTTAACTGCACACATGGAATGCAAGAGCATGAAGTGGGTACATATAGTAGGACTCTGTGAAAAAAAACCCCACACGGAATGTAGGAGTGTGAAGTGGGGACAACTGGTAGGAAGGAATGAGAGAGTGTGATAAAATAAAGGAAATTGGGAGGACACCGAGAAAACCGCCCACACAGAATGCAATAGCATGAAGTGGGGACATCCAAGAAGACTGCCATTAACCAGAAATGACATAGAAGGAGGGGAAATCCAACATGGCCGACATTGACAAGGAATGACGNAAGAAGACTGCCATTAACCAGAAATGACATAGAAGGAGGGGAAATCCAACATGGCCGACATTGACAAGGAATGACGGAGCAGGAGGTTGCCTCGTGATGTCATCCAAGATGTCCTCCATGACTCCGCAGCTTTGCAGGCCCCAGTCCCTGGAACAGAACCTACAATTTATAACTACTGTACATTTCAGAGTTTGCTTTCAAAACTGAGCATTTAGTACCTACTTTGCTGTTTGCATTAGATCCTGTGAAAATATTACCTTTTACATCACGTCCCATAGTGTTCCAAGTTTAAGTGCCAACGAATGCAGTTGTATGCAGACTTTTGAAGATTTTCTCAACCTCAGGTTCTGAAGTCCATTTGCTTTAAAGATCTTAAAGAAAGAAATGTAGATGAATGACAAACATGTCTGTGCCATTTGATACAACGATTACTTTCTTCTGCTTCCTCAATTGCCTACATTTAATATTTATCCATAACTTCAGTGCATTTTCAAGATTTGATTTATAAAATCGGAAATTGCCCTCCATCACCTTTTTCACTACTCAAGATAGTATTTGCCTGTAGAGACAACGAATGTTCTCTAAGAAATCTTATCTAGGCATACTGTAGCATACTTTTGTTTACAGAAGATGCCCAAAACTTGTTCATCTGAACTGGAAGTTGAGTAGAAGCGGAAATATAAGTCATGTTTATGTTCAATTGTAGCTCTTCTCTTTATTTCTGAATTCTTAATCGATGCTGACAAATAAATATTAAAAATGTAGTCTGTCCGGGTTTTTCCTTTAAAAATTGATTTCATGTTTCCGATAAGAGCAGTAAAAATATCATAAAATANATGTTTATGTTCAATTGTAGCTCTTCTCTTTATTTCTGCATTCTTAATCGATGCTGACAAATAAATATTAATAATGTAGTCTGTCCGGGTTTTTCCTTTAAAAATTGATTTCATGTTTCCGATAAGAGCAGTAAAAATATCATAAAATATTATGTATTCTTTAAGAGGAAAATTTCGGATTTAACTCACACTACTATTAAGAATGTCAATAGTTAATTATCGAAAGTGGAATTGCGGTCAGCATCTTCCAGTTTGCTTACCAAAGCGGCCATAAAGTCAGATTTCTGTCTTAAAGTGCCGAGACAGGTAGAATATCATATGTTAGAATCTCACTCACGGGCATCCCCCTTTCCTTTGCTATATTAACAAACCTCTTCACATACCTATGTATGTATGTATCTTTGGCTGTTTTGTCCTTTTTATTGGCAGCCTACAAACCTACGAAATTGTTGGATATAAAGGTGGGTAACTTAACTTTTTGAATAGTCACAGATAAAGGTATTGCTTTCGTCACAAACCTCTCATTCCTAAATTTAATGTACAGTTGATTCCCTTTTGCAGCAAATGATAGCATTCCCCATGCATTTGACGGTAGAACAAGTTAATTTTTTAATAGGTTTTGGAGTATCACCTCCCCATCTACATCGTAAGGGTTACATATAGTCTCAATGTAAGAGTACATCCTCTCTATGCTTACTGTAAGCTCTTCACATTGTTTTCCAACCAGTTCGTCTTTTCTTTTAGTTTGTCGGATAATCCCACCTTGCGATTTCTGAGACTTGTTTATTGTTTGTTTAAGAGTCATGTCCAAACCAACTGCATTAAATTTTGCCTCTGTTCTTCTAAATACAAACAAACTATTTATAAATTTCTAAAAAACGCGCGGATGTCAAGTTTTTAAGTTTCGCAATTGCTCAAGATACAGAGAAGCCTATCTCAGATAGTCGATTCTGTCAAAAACACGAAACACTGGCAACAGTTGTTGAACAGTGCTGAAATGGAGAAGCCAGTTTCCTTCTCTGTCTGCTCGAACCATGTTTCTCAATGAAACCACGAGAGACAAATATTCTTCCAAAAACTAACATGTTTCTGAGTGTTCAGCACTTGAATCGGAGAGTCATTTCATTTTTAAAGTGTGCTTGTAGAATTCTCTGTAATTTCTTAGAAAAGGTCTCGTGTTTTTTTAGCTTGTCTCTCTTTGATCGCTTTCAGTGTGTCTGTAACTAACGAAGTGGGTGGACTGACATCATTTTTGGTAATGCTTTCTACTTCAGTCTTTCAAATACCTCAGCGAGCATTAAAATTCCTTTTGTATAACGAATGCAGTTACTTCCCTGGAGTACACTGTCTACCACTCTTGGTCCTAACACTTAGTTTTCAATAAGGAAATTTTCTAAATCATTTCCTGAAATGAATTTACAAATACATGACAAGAGCAATTATGTAATGTGGAAAGATCCCATTAGGATAATATTTGGAAGCTGATTTGAAGCAATTTGAATTTCAGCAGCAATGTGGTAAACTCTCTCATAACACGCTACATGCAAAGAAGGCTTATACATCTGGCTGAGAAGGGACTGGAAGTTTTTCGTTGCAGAATACACAGTGTCATATTCAGTGATGGGATTAGGTAAAACAGGTTGTGGCGGTAGTTTGCCGACACATGCATACAATGGCTCCGTCTCTACCTTTCCACCAGCTGAAATTTCTTTTCCAACACAAAATAGGCCACCTCCCCTTGTAGTGTGCTTCAAATAATATGTTAATTTGGGTTTACCAAGTGAAAGAGAAGGAATACTTTTTATAGATTATATTTTAAAAAATTTCCGAAAACAGGTACAAACAGACCCCCAACAGTAAAGAAGTAAATTCAAAATGTATTTTCAAAGCCCTGAAGTTAGATACAAAATAAATAATAAAACCCCTTGATTTACGGAAATTACAATAAAACAATCCTCTCACAAATTACATATTTTAAATGTGATTACAACACCACATAAAGCCAAACTTAACTTTATGAACCCATATTATCAGCTGTTCTCTCCCCACTTTAAGAAACCGAGTTCCATTCCGATCAAGTCCCTGTGTAAGTCTCCTCCTCAATGTCTCTGATTCTCCTCTCAAAAAGGCGTTCAAGAAATTTTTCTAACATTCATGTTGCATAGATAATGACGTCACAAGCCGCTGGCGCCTGGGGAGGGCGAGAGGGGAGCGAAGCGACGAACAAGCCCAGCAGCGAGCAGGCGCGCCAGTATGATTATAGCCCACCTGCCAGACATATCGGCAGGGCAGACCAGCAGTCTGATGGGGTGCTCACACCAAGGTAAGCCTCGTCCACATTGGCGATGGTCATCCACGTATTTCACATAGTAACAACAGCATATGGCGCGGGTATTCCTTAGTGTAAGCGCACAGTGATAGATGGGATGCCATCACAAGGTAAAAAACCCACTTGTTGCAGATGAGTTTCAGATTTCGATAACACTGCATTGATAACACTCCATGTCTCACTGGCACCCCCTACATCATTCGCATGTAATGTTTTCATCATTCTTATCACACATTCTTTAACTTCAATATGAGCTACATTCACAGTTAAAACATCTCCAGTCACTCTCAAATCATCTGGTACCTTCAAAGGGAATGATTGCCTGTAAAAATGTTTCAGGTTCTGGCATGAAAGCTGGGAAGTCACACATCTTATTAACTTCATCTGAGCAGTATCGGATGAATAAGTCTATCTGGGTGCACCTTCAGGTTTCTCTTGAAACACTACTATAACCGTATCATGGCTGAATTTCATACCAGAGACACAGAGAGAGAGAGAGAGAGAGAGAGAGAGTCGCTTATTCATGGTCAAAATTGTACATAGCTTCTATAATAAAGTTGCTTAAAACAAAATGGCTAGGAAGAGAAATTCCATCAGGACAAGACTGTACAGTGTACTGTGCAAATTTCGCTCATGCTTGTATTACTTGGTTGTTGCTTACAGATAAACCTAATTTGTTATAAGATGTGATCAAGTTTTTACTTTGGCATTTTAAATGTATTTCATAAGCTGCCTAAGCTGCCATAAGTTACATTGGTTTTTTTTCTGCCTCTGTGCACATTATAGTAAAGAATATTGAAAATTGATATAATTATGCAAATTAGAGAACCCTCAGTTCTTCACTTTCGTCAGTGGTCTTGCCGTCGAGAATTTCATCATCTCCCACTAACTATCTATCTTCACTGGACTGTGACGACAGAGATAAGCGTCCAACTTGCAGAATTTCCTTCAAAAACTCAATTACAGTTTATGGGCTTGTGTTTAATTTCCAGGATGTGTTTAGCTCTTGGGCATCTGCAATTTTGTTTTTAAAGTCGAAGTCAGAGTTCATAAAGAAATTTATTATTAATTTTCCAGCATTATTATTAACATTGAGGTTCTGCACTCTCTTTGTCAGTTCCTCTGTTGTCAGTTTTGATGAGTAGATAATGAGAGACTGATTACTTTGTTCAGGCTTAGAGAATGTTATCGCATTACCAAACATCTTCAATAAAAATGCTTCAATTAGTTATTACTTATTACAATTTCTGAATCCTTACTATTTACGTGGTCTCGTATTTCTGACAATGCAACACCGTATCCTTCATCCAGCAGATTCTTGATAACTTCGGGAATCTCTTGCATCATTTAGATAATGGTCTAGCCATGTTTTGACATTCCAACGTATTTCTTCTAAACTTAACGAGGTATTTTTCCAGGTACACTTTGTGATAANTCTAGCCATGTTTTGACATTCCAACGTATTTCTTCTAAACTTAACGAGGTATTTTTCCAGGTACACTTTGTGATAATATAAATCTGCCCAGAAAACGGACGACTCATCCTCAAGGTTACATATTTTTGTACAAATATCGTCTCAAAAAAACATTGCTGCCTCTAGAAATATTAGATAACTATTACTTTCACAAATCCTGAATTTGTCCCGGACACCTGCATGCTTCTTATGACCACACACTGCGCATGTCACTTCGTGACATGACAGTTCTGTACGGACTGGGGTGTCAGAACGTAAGTTCTTAGCCACCTGTTCGGTCACCAGTTTTCCATCATAGTTTTCAACTGTGACAACATTGTTCCCTTTCAGTTCTAAGGACTTTTTCAAAGTGTAAGACTTATAGCAATACTTATTGCTATGGCACACAAACTCCACTCCAGGATCACTTGAATTTAACCTCTGAAATATTTGATATTGCGAGATTTCAGCAGCGTTTACTACATTTCTCCTACCACTTAATGAAGTTGTAGTGTTCTGGTCTTCATTGGTTTTTTTTACAGATTAATCAGTTTGAAATGTCAGTTTCTTTGTCACCCCAGATCCCTGTAGTGAGTTTCAGTCTATCCAAAGAGCATAAAAGAGGGAATCTGACCGATGATCAATATTCGCATATACAGTGAAATCCCGATATTTCGCATCCCGATTATTAGTATATCCCACTAATTCGTGTAAATTTGCCGGTCCCTTGAGAAAATCCCTTTAATTCGTTTAAAACCAATGCATTCCGGTCCCCTCGATAATACGTATTTATTTTGGTGCTCGAGCTCAATTAAAACGTCTTATAATTCTTATTTACAACTTAAAAATCTCGTTAACTCGTAATGTTTGTAACCTTAGACTGTACACCAGCTCTAGATTTATGCAATTCGGGCAGCGTAAAAAAGACCGGAAGGGTACTGAGGGAAGTAGGAGGGTTTGAAGGACAGGCTATGACGCCGAGTAGGCTGTGAGGCGATGTGTCTGTGATTCCCAGAACTAAGAGGCGCCTTGCTGTCCGGTCTACGGTTATGAGAGGGTAGAAAGGAGCAGAGCGAGTGAAAAGTTAGTCAGTTCAGTCTTAGCCATGCCTCCGAAAAGAGCTAGTAAGTGTCTTTCCATTAGAGAAAAAAATTAATCATTAACGCCGTGGCCGGTGATGATAAAAAATTGACGTGTCCAAACGTTATAACGTTCCTCTTTCACAATAACATAAATTCTGAAAAACAAGGACAAAATCGCCTCCCGGAACTCGGACAGCAAAGTAAAGCGCTTTAAGACTGGTGAGTATCCACAACTAGAAGATAATTTTAAAAGTGGTTTGCGCAAGCACGGAATTCGAATGTACCAGTTGGAGGAAACATTTTAAGAAAAAAAGCAAACGTTTTCGCAGAAAAAAATGGGAATTAAAGACTTTCATGCGAGTGATGGTTGGTTTGATAGGTTTAAAAAAAGGCACAGCATAAAATTCAAGAAGCTTAGTGGGGAAAGTGCGAGTGTATCGGCCGACGTTTGTTCTGAGTGTAAATACGAATTGGGAGAAATAATCGAGTCTTATGATCCCAACAACATTTTTAATGCCGATGAGACAGGGTTATTTTGTAAGTGTCTCCCTGACCGATCAGTGTGTTTTAAGGAAGAAAAGTGTCATGGCGGAAAAAATAGTAAAGAACGTGTAACCATATTGTTGGCCGCCAACATGGATGGATCTGAGAAATTAAGACCGCTCATGATAGGCAAATCAGCCAAACCAAGATGTTTTAAAAACATAAAAACTTTTCCGATGACCTATCGTGCAAACAAAAAAGCGTGGATGACGGGCGAATTATTCAAGGAATGGATACGATCAGTGAATGCTGATATGGAGAAAAGGCAACGAAAAATTCGGCTTTTCGTGCATAATTGTACGGCCTACAACAATACCCCACCGCTCAGTCATGTTAATGTTGTGTTTTTGCCTGCCAACACTACTTCTAAGCTGCAGCTTCTAGACCAGGGCATAATTAAAACGTCCAAAACCTTTTACCACAAGGAAGTAGTGATGCAACTCCTTGAAAGCATCGAAGATGGGCAGGATCATAAAATAACATTATTTTCAGCCATGAAAATTGCTCACAAGGCGTGGCAAAGTGTTAGCGAAAGCACAATAAAAAACTGTTTTCGTGTTGTGGATTCACGAAGGTGGAACTTTCATCAGCAGTTACTGAACAAGACTTAGAATGCCCTGTGAATTGGAATCGTCTTCCTCAAAATGAAGAAAATTCTATAACGTTTGAAGATTTCGTCCATTTTGACGATGGCCTAGCGGTAGCGGGGATTCTAACTGATGACGAAATTGTGGCTCCATCTCAGGACATTGATGGTGAAGGTGTTGACGAAGATGATGTGCCAACAATTACACCTAAAGTGGCTAAACAATACATCAACAACGTGCGCCATTTCTTAGCGAAATCAGACGTTGGCGATGAAGTATTTTCTGCTTTGAACATGCTTGACAAAGCCATCGACAATACCCGTCTGCAAGGCTTGCACCAAAAGAAAATTACAGATTTTTTTAAACGTAAATTTTATGTGTTTTTTATTGATGTAATTATTGATTTATGTATACATATGTACTCATAATATGTAGCCATGCATTTATCATTACATATTAATGCAAATTTGCATTAATCTCGTTATTATGTAATTTTTTTTTTTTTGCTCCCGATTATTGGTAACCCGCTAATTTGAATATCTCGATAATTCATATTTAACACTCAGTCCCTTGACAATACGAATTATCGGGATTCTACTGTAAATAGTTGTTAGTGTCATTAAAAAAAATCTGCCCAGGACCCGAAAAACCTACCCTTGTGATTTCCACTTGTTAAAACATGCACTAACAGGTTGTGAAGAGATCAACCAGCAGATATAACGTTCCTACGGGTCTTATGGACAATGACTATATTAATTATATACTTGGCCTCACATGTCATGTTGAATTACTAATTTCTAGATTGTTTCAGTTGTTTGTGGGCACCTGTTTTGCAACAACTGCCATAGCTGTTTGGCAAAATTCAATACGCTGTAGAACAAACATATATTCAGAATTTATGCCAAGTAATCATAATGTAATTAAGGTAGCATCATTTTTAAATTATCAATAGAATATTTACTTTTCACAGTTTTCAGATAACGTGTGGGTAAAATTTGGTGACTACATTTCAGGCATTTGTGAAATGTTAACGTGCTATAATAGTAAATATTTAGTAACATCTTTGAACGGAAAGTTATGGCCCAGAAATGGAAAATTTAATATGGTGGGTGAGACCAAATCTGGCGGTATTTTTGAAAAAACGCAAGTCTTGTTTTTAGCAAGAACGTGGATCTTTGGACTCCCTGCCAGGCTTTTTATATGAATAACACGTTAATCTATAGCCAAAGGCCTGTGGATTAAAAAACGCGAATTTCTGAGGAGTGCGTACCCATCTGTTTGAAATGGAGTTGTGTTTTTATTATTAGCAATGCGAAAAAGGGGACGGGAACCCAGATAGAAAAAGCTGGATGCGTTTTTAGCACAGCTCTGTGAAATTCATAGCACGCGGGGTTTGGCGGGGTCGGAGGAGCATTCTCGCGTTAGAANGCGTTTTTAGCACAGCTCTGTGAAATTCATAGCACGCGGGGTTTGGCGGGGTCGGAGGAGCATTCTCGCGTTAGAAAATACTGAACCTGACCTGTCGTAAAACCCAGATAGTTGTAAATATTGACACGTATATCAGGGAGCGGCATGGTTTTATGTCGTGCACGAATTGCCACAAATTTATTGCCCCGCCGGTATTCCTCCAACTTCTTGAAAGCTTTTGCCCCCTCCCCGCAAACCGTAACAATACTCTCTTCCTGCGGGAGAATTGTCAACTAATAAAATGNTTGAAAGCTTTTGCCCCCTCCCCGCAAACCGTAACAATACTCTCTTCCTGCGGGAGAATTGTCAACTAATAAAATGCGATGATGTACAACGTGACGTTTATTCTAAGCCTCTGAGTCCTGGTGACTTGCTTCGGAAGCTGCGCTCTACCAGTGCTTAATAGGTGATGCCAACTTTGCAATGCGTGGCGAAAATTATTCTGAGAGAAAATATACATTAAACATATACACATTATAAAATTAAATATATATTTTTTTTTCTTTAATTTTTTAAGTCTAATTTTTTGTACATTTGTGTGTGTCTGTGTTTTCCTCCTCTTACGTCATTCAAATTGCATTTTAACAAAGTATTATATTACTTAGTGTAAACACTTTATTTGTTCTCCAGTTGGCATGAAACACTAACTTGCCAAACTTTATTTGTATTCAAAGTAATATAAAATGTTTCCTCGTTGTATGTAAAATATTTACTTATGATTTAAAGAAAATACAATGAAATGTGACATGAAAACAATTCCTAACCGCTATGTAAAAGCCTAGTAATCTAAGCCTATAACAGGTAAGAATACAAAAATGAAGTGGTATTGCCGTTCCTTTGATGTAGACGTGCCATTTGCGGATTGGCTGCGTGGGGCTCTGGGAGCGGGCCTTGTCTCTGACTGGCTACCGCGTGTGTGAAATATTCCCTCTTGGCTGGGTTTCTGTCTGGCAAGTAGTTTAATTAAATGTGAACATTATGTAACCACTTCGCTTTTATTAAGATGTCCGCTCAGGTAATTGCTTGTGTTCAGCCTAGTCTATGTTGTTAACGATCAATAAGAGCATGATGGTTAAAATAAAAATGCTGTCTGGTAAAATAGGCGGTGATTACAAAAAGTAGAGAAAATAAGCGTTATGGCATATAAATAATGAAAGAAAATTTTTACCAACATTAAATTTAAAAAAAATGCTAAATGGACATTGAGATGACAAGACAAAGGAATAAAAACTAAGGAAGGAAAATGTTGATAAGCAAATGAACAATGTCAATGAATTTGCATGTAGAAAAATGTTAAATTAGTGTGAGTGCAGCTAGCATAGAGCAAGAAATCTGAGTGTAACTATAGTAATCTTTTGGAAAGATACTGTGAAACATTGAATAATTAGGATTCGCATTACTGTCAAGCATAGTGAAATTTGAAGATAAGGGAAATATTAACAAATGTTTTAATATNGAAATTTGAAGATAAGGGAAATATTAACAAATGTTTTAATATTTTTTCTTTACTTATGATTATATTCACTTTTTTATTTCACAGTATAAGTGTTTGTTGTAGTGCAGGCAATTAAATTTAAACAACATGAAAAATAAAACAAGCAACATATGAGCTATGACCGGTTATTGTTTCGGTTCTCTAGGTGGTTTGTAAATATGTGTTATTTGCCCCACAGAAAGATAATTACATAAAAATNATCAGACGTTGGCGATGAAGTATTTTCTGCTTTGAACATGCTTGACAAAGCCATCGACAATACCCGTATGCAAGGTTTGCACCAAAAGAAAATTACAGATTTTTTTAAACGTAAATTTAATGTGTTTTTTATTGATTTAATTATTGATTTATGTATACATATGTACTCATTATATGTAGCCATGCATTTATCATTACATATTAATGCAAATTTGCATTAATCTCGTTATTATGTAATTTTTCTTTTTTTTTTTGCTCCCGATTATTGGTAATCCCGCTAATTTGAATATCTCGATAATTCATATTTAACACTCAGTCCCTTGACAATACGAATTATCGGGATTCTACTGTAAATATTTGTTAGTGTCATTAAAAAAAATCTGCCCAGGACCCGAAAAGCCTACCCTTGTGATTTCCACTTGTTAAAACATGCACTAACAGGTTGTGAAGAGATCAACTGGCAGATATAACGTTCCTACGGGTCTTATGGACAATGACTATATTAATTATAGACTTGGCCTCACATGTCAGGTTGAATTACTAATTTCTAGAGTGTTTCAGTTGTTTGTGGGCACCTGTTTTGCAACAACTGCCATAGCTGTTTGGCAAAATTCAATACGCTGTAGAACAAACATATATTCAGAATTTATGCCAAGTAATCATAATGTAATTAGGGTAGCATCATTTTTAAATTATCAATAGAATATTTACTTTTCACAAGTTTTCAGATAACGTGTGGTTAAAATTTGGTGACTACATTTCAGGCATTTTTTAAATGTCAACGTGTTATAATAGTAAATATTTAGTAACATCTTTGAACGGAAAGTTATGGCCCAGAAATGGAAAATTTAATATGGTGGGTGAGACCAAGTCTGGCGGTATTTTTGAAAAAACGCAAGTCTTGTTTTTAGCAAGAACGTGGATCTTTGGACTCCCTGCCAGGCTTTTTATANCGGTATTTTTGAAAAAACGCAAGTCTTGTTTTTAGCAAGAACGTGGATCTTTGGACTCCCTGCCAGGCTTTTTATATGAATAACACGTTAATCTATAGCCAAAGGCCTGTGGATTAAAAAGNGATCTTTGGACTCCCTGCCAGGCTTTTTATATGAATAACACGTTAATCTATAGCCAAAGGCCTGTGGATTAAAAAGCTCGAATTTCTGAGGAGTGCGTACCCATCTGTTTGAAATGGAGTTGTGTTATTATTATTAGCAATGCGAAAAAGGGGACGGGAACCCAGATAGAAAAAACTGGACGCGTTTTTAGCACAGCTCTGTGAAATTCATAGCACGCGGGGTTTGGCGGGGTCGGAGGAGCATTCTCGCGTTAGAAAATACTGAACCTGACCTGTCGTAAAACCCAGATAGTTGTAAATATTGACACGTATATCAGGGAGCGGCATGGTTTTATGTCGTGCACGAATTGCCACAAATTTATTGCCCCGCCGGTATTCCTCCAACTTCTTGAAAGCTTTTGCCCCCTCCCCGCAAACCGTAACAATACTCTCTTCCTGCGGGAGAATTGTCAACTAATAAAATGCGATGATGTACAACGTGACGTTTATTCTAAGCCTCTGAGTCCTGGTGACTTGCTTCGGAAGCTGCGCTCTACCAGTGCTTAATAGGTGATGCCAACTTTGCAATGCGTGGCGAAAATTATTCTGAGAGAAAATATACATTAAATATATACACATTATAAAATTAAATATATATTTTTTCTTTAATTTTTTAAGTCTAATTTTTTGTACATTTGTGTGTGTGTGTTTTCCTCTTCTTACGTCATTCAAATTGCATTATAACAAAGTATTATATTACTTAGTGTAAGCACTTTATTTGTTCTCCAGTTGGCATGAAACACTAACTTGCCAAACTTTATTTGTATTCAAAGTAATATAAAATGTTTCCTCGTTGTATGTAAAATATTTACTTATGATTTAAAGATAATTACAATTAAATGTGACTTGAAAACAATTCCTAACCGCTATGTAAAAGCCTAGTAATCTAACAGGTAAGAATACAAAAATGAAGTGGTGTTGCCGTTCCTTTGATGTAGACGTGCCATTTGCGGATTGGCTGCGTGGGGCTCTGGGAGCGGGCCTTGTCTCTGACTGGCTACCGCATGTGTGAAATATTCCCTCTTGGCTGGGTTTCTGTCTGGCAAGTAGTTTAATTAAATGTGAACATTATGTAACCACTTCGCTTTTATTAAGATGTCAGCTCAGGTAATTGCTTGTGTTCAGCCTAGTCCATGTTGTTAACGATCAATAAGAGCATGATGGTTAAAATGAAAATGCTGTCTGGTAAAATAGGCGGTGATTACAAAAAGTAGAGAAAATAAGCGTTATGGCATATAAATAATGAAAGAAAATTGTTACCAACATTAAATTTAAAAAAAATGCTAAATGGACATTGAGATGACAAGACAAAGGAATAAAAACTAAGGAAGGAAAATGTTGATAAGCAAATGAACAATGTCAATGAATTTGCATGTAGAAAAATGTTAAATTAGTGTGAGTGCAGCTAGCATAGAGCAAGAAATCTGAGTGTAACTATAGTAATCTTTTGGAAAGATACTGTGAAACATTGAATAATTAGGATTCGCATTACTGTCAAGCATAGTAAAATTTGAAGATAAGGGAAATATTAACAAATGTTTTAATATTTTTCTTTACTTATGATTATATTCACTTTTTTGTTTCACAGTATAAGTGTTTGTTGTAGTGCAGGCAATTAAATTTAAACAACATGAAAAATAAAACAAGCAACATATGAGCTATGATCGGTTATTGTTTCGGTTCTCTAGGTGGTTTGTAAATATGTGTTATTTGCCCCACAGAAAGATAATTACATAAAAATAACGTAACATATAAAATTTCATTAGCTGACAAAGCGGCTTCTCAGAATTTAAAATCTCAGCCAGCGTTCAGCTGGAGGACGCCACTGAGCACTATATCCTTATCTTGATCGTCGATTCATGGACTCAGGTACGCGCACGGGTTTTAATCGACTTCTGATTCTCCGATTCCATTTCCTATTATGCGTGGCAGCTTGTTGTCCGCTATTACACTACACTGATCCAGAGTGCAGCTCGCAGCATCTCGGCCAGTTGATTACTCCCGCCTCTCGGTGGAAGTCGGGTGGAGAGCAGGATCTGTGTGTGGCTCGCCGTATTTCCCATCTGCCATTCCTTGAAACTGGTTTTATTACCAATGCATGCCTGTACTTTGCGAAATGTGACCGATGTGTGCATCTCAACTGCGAAGCAGACGGATTACAAAGAAAGTGTTATGAATTAGATTTTAAGTCAATTCATACCTGGATGGGGCTATGGACGTAGTTAAATAATGAGTCATGATTAGGTAGGGCACAATAGTATAAGATGGGGTTTATTGAACATAAGGATTATACAATAACTGTTTACGTGACTATTGATCGGAGTAGCTTCAATGGTATACCAAGATGATAATTAATTATAATAAGCTTTATTACCTCACGCTATTACTATTACAATATAATTGGATATAATTGGAAGGTCCCCACCTTGTTCATGTTGACGGAGGCTGATTATATTTAGGAGTTGGTTAACGATGACCAGACACACCCTTATCCACGTCTTCTTGGTTCGCTGCCCCGATGACAAAAGTTGCCGATCCCAGTGTTACGCTGGCTTATATCGGGCGCGTTGTTTAATATTTTTGGCCCCGTTTACTGGCCGGGGCAGGATGTTTCTGCAACTGCCTTTCGCAAGGTATTACTGCGATCAAGATAGTGCTCTGGTTAATTGTTTGAAGGTATGATCAGGCAGGCCGTCCAGCTAAGGCCTGATCACTTCTAACAAAAGCAACACGAATAAAGTGTTGTGTGTTTTTTTAGGCCATACACACGTTACGTGTGTGTGACAGCACAGAAAATTAGTGTTCGGTCACGAAAATAAAATTATTTTAGTGTCTTTTCATAGCGTATGCAGAAACAATTAAATAGTGGTTTAAAAAACTTTAGGTAAATATTAACACGATGCATAAGATACCATAAAATTTATTATTTTTACAATTAAATTAAATATAATTATTTTTGCTTGCTGCCACTTGAGTTAAAGCCACTGAAAATGATTCAGTTATCCAAGCGCGTGAAATAAAACTTCGTTCACTCAAAAAGTGACTTCTGCCCTATCACTATATGAATATATTATTTTATTCATAGCTTACGCGTAAACTATTTGAATAAGATCCTGTTTTCTAAATACGTGACTCGAAACTGGAGGTTTTTAGTCGGAAACGCAAAGGTAAATTTCTGTTATTTCTTAATTTAACGTAATAAAATGTACGACGATGGTGGTCTAATGGCAAATGTGCATAATCCATATTTGTGTCTCAGCTTGTCTGCGACGTCTAGAATTGGGATTTGTTGGCCTTACATATCTTTATTATATATAATTTTTCTGTACGTGTGTATGTCACTGAACTCCTAAACGGCTGGACCTATTTCGGTGAAATTTTTTCTGTGTGTTTGAGTGGGTCCCTAGATGGTTTGTATCCAAAATTGAACCCAGTAGGTGGCGCTGCGATTGGGTTCCAGGATTTTTAAATATTTTTTAACGAAATTTTGAAAATTATTTTTTTCAGTTTTTTCGCATATCAGAACATATAACCACAAAATTTCACCCCCTCCACACCTATTTTTTAAAATGAAANAATTTTTTAAAATGAAAAAAAAAACGATAAGTTTATGAATAATTGACCTTGTTTTGATATTTAAGATTTTTCGCCTATCAGAACATATAAATTTACGGTGAGTTAAACAACATGTAAGTTTGGTCAACAAATTATAACATCCATAAAATTCAAATATAAGTTACTTATATTTATGTGTTGTGTGTTTATTACAGAACAATGCCATGTCTTCGTGGATTAGAAGGAAATATTGGTCGACGCACACGGAATTCACAAATAGTCCAGACCCGTCGGTTAAATAGAACGGCAGAAGATCAATTGACGGCAAATAAAAATTTAAGAGACCAGGTTTCAAACACACATGCAAATGAAAGTTAAGAGCAACGCAACGAACACCTTCGAGCTAATTCATTGTGAACAAAGACAAGCGCGTCAACGAGCCTCCGACGCGCACAGAGCAATGGAACGACAGCGCCTGCAAGTACATCGCGCATTGACACATGCATCACTTCTCCGTCTTGCGTTCGAATATGAGTCAGACATTGATTATTCGTCACATTCACATATTGTCATCGGCGGTATGGAAAAAGAATGCCAACACTGTCATGCATTCAAATACAAAGGTGAATCGGTCGGTTTCTGCTGCGCGTCTGGAAAAGTTGTACAGCCAACATTGAATTAGCCGCCAGAACCATTGAAAACACTATTGCCTGGAGCCACACCTCAATCAAAATTGTTTTTGCGTAAAATTCGTAAATTCAATTGTTACTTCCAAATGACATCACTTGGAGCAACAAAAACCTTTCAGAATCAGGATGGTCGCAATTTTGAATCAACGTTTAAGATTCAGGGCCAAGTGTATCATCAAATTGGTTCTTTAATGTCAATGCCTGATGCCGATCCAAAATTCTTGCAAATCTACTTCATGGGCGATGAGGAACAACAAATAAACACACGCTGCCAATACAACAATATCGAGCAGATGGAGGAGCGAGAAATTGTGGCGACTTTGAAACAGTTTTTGCGAAATCACAACTAGTTGGTCCAGTTGTTCAATACTGTTTCAAACAAACTGCTACATGATCGTCATCAAAGCAGACAAAGTGCCATCTGGAGATCACGCAGGCCAATACAATGCACCAACCGTTAATGAAGTTGCAGTTGTTATGGTTGGCGACGCATACGAACGTCGAGATATACGGATCCAAAGCAGAGATAACACGGTGCAGACAATTCAAGANTAGTCCAGTTGTTCAATACTGTTTCAAACAAACAGCTACATGATCGTCATCAAAGCAGACAAAGTGCCATCTGGAGAGCACGCATGCCGATACAATGCACCAACCGTTAATGAAGTTGCAGTTGTTATGGTTGGCGACGCATACGAACGTCGAGATATACGGATCCAACGCAGAGATAACACGGTGCAGACAATTCAAGACAGTCATCGTTCTTACGACGCTTTGCAATATCCAATGATATTTTGGGAAGGAGAAGATGGATATATTTTGAACATCAAACAAAGAAATCCAGTGACAGGGACAGGTACAATCTGCACATTATTTTCTTTTTTACTTTTCTGTACGATTAATTTCTTTTGTCTTATTTATATTTTTACTTTGCAGGTGCAGAAACCAAAAAGAAAGTGAGCGCGATGAACTTCTACGCGTATCGGTTGATGATTAATGCAAATGAAGACAACAACTTTCTCCGATGCCGCCAGCTGTTTCATCAATACATCGTTGATATATATGCGAAAATTGAAAGCGAGCGATTACGGTACATCAAGTATAATCAAACGAAGCTGCGTTCTGAGGAGAACATTCATTTGCTTGATGCTTTTGTCAGTAACGTAGATGAAACAACTTATATCAACAACATCGGCATCGCATATATTCTTCAATATCATATATTGGTAGTCCGCGTCATATGCAAGAATACATTCAAGACACCATGCCATGACTTTCGTGTGCGCGTACGGTCGACCAGATTTGTTGATTACATTTACGTGCAATCCAAACTGGGATGAAATTAAATTTTCGTTATTGCCAGGTCAAAAAGCAATGCATCGCCATGATATCACTGTACATGTCGTCAATCAAAAATTAAAATCGTTGATGAACTTGATTACACATAACCATGTATTCAGCGAAACACGTTGCTGGCTGTATTCTGTTGAATGACAAAAACGAGGTTTGCCACATGCACGTATTTTGATTTGGTTGGTCGACAAATTACGGCCAGAAGAAATTGATAAAATTGTTTCAGCAGAAATTCCGGATCGGAATATTGATCAAGAGTTGTTTGACATTGTTAACGCTAACATGATCCATGGTCCATGCGGTGATCTGAACATGACGGCGCCGTGCATATACAGTGAAAAATGTACGAAACGTTTCCCAAAAATGTGTATAAACGATACTATCACTAATATCGATGGTTATCCATTATATTGTCGCAGAAACACAGACAATGGTGGCCAACCATATCAATTGCGCATGTCAAACGGTGGAAATCCAGTTGACATTGACAATCGCTTAGTGGTTCCGTATTCGCCATTTATGTCCAAAACCTACAAAGCACACATAAACGTCGAGTTCTGCTGTTCGGTGAATTCCATCAAATACATTCGCAAATACGTTAATAAGGGCAACGACATGGCTGTATTTGCTGTTAAAAATCTAAATGATAACGACGAAATAACAAGTTATCAAATGGGCCGATACATTAGCAGCAATGAAGTAGTTTGGTGCATTTTGAGTTTTCCAATACACAACAGAGACCCTGCTGTTCTGCATTTGGCCGCGCGCCTTGAAAATGGATAGCGCGTTTATTTCACTGAAGAGACTGCTATATAACGAGCATTAACTGCCCCAAAACAACACTAACTGAGTTTTTCGAACTATGCAACCGACCAGGTATTTTCGGTCATTTCGCAAAGACATTAATGTATACTGATGTGCCACGATTTTTCACGTGGAACAAACAGTCAAAAAAGTGGGACCCACGAAAGTGAGGCGTTCCAGCCCAAGGATATGATGGCATATTTATGGGAAATACATTAGGCCGATTATACACAGTCCATCCAAAGCAACGCGAATGCTTCTTCTTGCGTTTGTTGTTGGTTAACGTTCCTGGACCAACGTCCTTCCAATACTTGCAAACAGACAATGGTATTTTGTACGACGCGTACCACGATGCGTGTTGCGAATTGCATTTGCTGGAAGATGATAACACTTGGGACCTCACACTTACAGATGCAGTACTGAGTTGCTCTTCTCATCAAATTCACCAATTATTCACCATATTGTTGATGACATGTTTTCCGTCGCAAGCTTCTGCTCTCTTGGACAAATATAAAGATTCCATGAGCGAAGACATTCTGCATCGCATTCGGACCGCTGATCAAGATCCCAATATCGATTTTTCGCCGGAAATATATAACGAGGCGTTAATAAAAATTGAGGATATTTGCATTCTCATTTCGAATATTCCACTCATTCATTTAGGTATGCCATCGCTTAACCGCCCAGCAACAGACATCATTAACAGCGATGTTCAGCGCGAACAACAGTTCGATGCGGCCTCTTTGACTACTTTTGTTGCAAATAATGAGCAACTGCTCACTACTGAGCAAAAGAACATATACGATGGAATTATTTTGTTAATTACAGCACAACAAGGTGGATTCTTTTTTTTGGACGCACCAGGCGGCACTGGCAAAACATTCCTCATCTCACTGATACTTGCGCGCATTCGATCACAAAATCATATTGCGTTGGCAATTGCTTCATCAGGCATTGCAGCGATTTTGCTTGATGGTGGATGGACTGCACATTCAGTACTCAAGTTGCCATTGAACGTTCACACAAATCCAGACGTAATGTGCAACATAAAGAAGCATTTCGGAATGGCTAAAGTTTTGCAAAAATGCAAAATTATTATATGGGATGAATGCACTATGGCTCACAAGCATTCACTTGAAGCTCTCGATAGAACGATGAATGATCTCAACGATAATACCAGACTTTTCGGTGGCGCTCTACTGCTGCTGTCCGGTGATTTCAGACAGACATTGCCGGTNCTACAAGCATTCACTTGAAGCTCTCGATATAACGATGAATGATCTCAACGATAATACCAGACTTTTAGGTGGCGCTCTACTGCTGCTGTCCGGTGTTTTCAGACAGATATTGCCAGCCATTCCACGCGCTACATATGAGGACGAAATTAACGCCTGTTTGAAACACTCATACCTATGAAGAAATGTCAATACATTACGCCTTACCATAAATATGCGTGTTCAACTGCAAAACGATATATTGGCGCTGTCATTCTCCGAAAAATTGCTCAACATTGGCAATGGAGAAATTCTATTGCATGGAAATATACAATACATCAAATTGCCAGACAATTTTTGCAATGTGGTATCCACGAAAGATGCTTTGATTGAAAGCATATTCCCAGATTTGCGCACTAATTACATTAATCATGCGTGGCTACGTGAANACGTGTTCAACCGCAAAACGATATATTGGCACTGTCATTCTCCGAAAAATTGCTCAACATTGGCAATGGAAATATTCTATTGCATGGAAATATACAATACATCAAATTGCCAGACAATTTTTGCAACGTGGTATCCACGAAAGATGCTTTGATTGAAAGCATATTCCCAGATTTGCGCGCTAATTACATTAATCATGCGTGGCTACGTGAACGAGCTATTTTGGCCCCAAAAAATATCGAGGTTGACACTATTAATTTCAAAATACAACAGTCGTTGCCTGGCAATGAGATGTCGTTCAAATCGATCGACACTGTTATCGATCCTGACGAAGCAGTCAACTATTCTGTTGAATTCTTGAATTCACTGTATTTACGGGGAATGCCTCCATATAACATGCGTTTAAAAATTGGTTCACCAATCATTTTGTTTCGGAATTTAAATGAACCAAAGCTATGCAATGGCACGCGATTGGTTATAAAAAAATCATGGGAAATGATCTTGAAGCTACAATTTTGAACGGCAAGTTTCAAGATGAAGATGTTCTTCTGCCACGGGTCCCAATGATCCCTCCAGACTCGCCCATTACATTCAGACGCCTGCAATTTCCAATTCTCTTGGCATTCGCAATAACTTTTAATAAGTCACAAGGCCTAACAATGTCCATTTGTGGATTGGATCTATAAAATCCGTGCTTCTCACATGACCAATTATATGTCGCGTGTTCTCGCGTTGGCAAAACATCAAGTTTGTTCATTGATACACCTCAGGGATTGACGAAAAACATTGTTCATCAACTCGTATTAAGATAAAAACAAAACAAACTTTATTTCTTTTAGTATTAAGATTCAACATTTATTTCAATACTAGCGGAGCCGGCAGACATTGTCCTACCCGAACGTTGGCTTGCTTGCTATTAGCGGTCATATTTTTATTAATGTAAAAAATTAATGTAACAGTCATATTTTTTTAATGTAAAAAAAGTAAAGTTATGTGGTTATATGTTCTAATATGCGAAAAACTTAAAAAATATTTTTTTAAAATTTCGTCAAAAGATAAAAAAAAATTTATGGAACTTGATTGCAGCGACACCTACCGGGTCCATTTGTGAATCTAAACCATCCAGGGTCCTACTCAAACACACACACAAAATTTAATCAAATCGGTCCAGCCGTTTAAGAGGAGTTCAGTGACATACACACGTACAGAAGAATTATATATATAAAGACACTTTACTCTTTTTACATTAATAAAAATATGACTGTTACATTAATGTTTTACATTAATAAAAATATGACCGCAAATAGCAGGCAAGCCAACGTTTGGGCAGGACAACGTCTGCCGGGTCCGCTAGTTAAACATTAATACTTTTAAGTTTGTCAAGTTGAAACGCGATGCGTTTAACGTTTAGCGTTGCCACGACGTCTTTTGTCGGTTGTAGCCACACCCATTATTCGACGTGTATTTATGGCTTACAGTAACGCATCATGGAAACGCCAAATTAATAGTAGATGGTCACCAAAGACACTGTTTTGTTTATACCCTACTACAAATACACTATATTTTTTAACAGTAACACCCATTGC
This sequence comes from Clitarchus hookeri, assembly GCA_002778355.1. NCBI lineage: Eukaryota > Metazoa > Arthropoda > Insecta > Phasmatodea > Phasmatidae > Clitarchus > Clitarchus hookeri. The sequence goes on from NQII01002026.1 coordinate 367,249, forward strand.
TGTTATTTTGTACAGTATGTTGTAAAAATTAATTATTATTGGATTGTAAACAAACAGTAATGCCATTTCACCGAAAATCTACGCCTCTTGGCGCTGGCTGGCGGTACGTGGACCCAAACTGGAGCAAATGGCTGACCCTTCATAAAACTCGTATAAACGTCAGGTCAAAAATTGGTACAAATAACTGCAAATTACCAATCAAGAAATTAAGCCGACATGGTTAGAATCAAAATGAATTGACTCGTCATATTAATTTCCTATAGACAAATAAAATAAAACTTAAATTCTAGTTCTATGCGATTTAACCAAATTAAAAATAATTTTGTTTAATGTTAATTATACCAACTGAACTGAAATATATTGCATCCCGTAATTAAGTTAATATAAGATGCGTTTGTTATTTGAATTATAGTCAGTATTAAAGAAATTATAGAGAACGTATTTCCTAATAAGAGTATGTGAGTTGTTTACACTACCTTCCAGTGCTGCGAAGCTTTCAAAACAATTTAAAAAGCTGGCATAGCAAGTTGTGTAGTAACATCTGTTGGAGACAATAAATCTTTTATAGTAGAATCTGATGCTTCTTATTGCTGCTACGCTCAGTCAGTGTGGGCGGCCCGTGGCATTCTTTTTAAGATCTTTGCCTGACAGTGAACAAATACACTCTACTGTGAAAAAGTAAGTATGTAAAATAGTAGAGACTTTAAGAAAGAGGAGACACAATCTTGTAAACCACCATTTAAAACTTATTACTGATTAAATATCATTATCATTTATGTTCGATACCAAGCACAGCTGCAAAATTCATAACGACAAAATACTGAGGCAGCGACTAGAGCTCTCATGCTACAGTTATGGTGTTATCTACGATTTTGTGGTGAATGCATTGTCAGAAGTTGTGGTTCAGCTAAAGAAATTACATTATTCAATCTGTATCAATCCCTCTTTCATCCAAGAGTCATGAGGATGGCACACTGGACAATAATTCATATCCTACTTTATTCAATTAATGACATCTGTAAGATGACATTTGAGTGTCCGCCATGGGCCGAACTGAAACCACGGTTAAGTAGATGCAAATATGGCCAACTTATCAAATCCATATTGACCTTTGAATGTTTGAATATTTACTTCACGGGATCACTCCCTAATGCGTCAACGGGGTTAACAATTTCTGTACTTGTTATAAACAATTTTTTGGATTATAGTTGCTTAAGATTTTCTTGTAAATCTACAGTTGAAANTCATGGGCCGAACTGAAACCACGGTTAAGTAGATGCAAATATGGCCAACTTATCAAATCCATATTGACCTTTGAATGTTTGAATATTTACTTCACGGGATCACTCCCTAATGCGTCAACGGGGTAAACAATTTCTGTACTTGTTATAAACAATTTTTTGGATTATAGTTGCTTAAGATTTTCTTGTAAATCTACAGTTGAAATATTGTATATTTACAACGCGTTATTTTAGGAAAAAAAAAATTGTTTATATATCTTAGGGTTTATAATAAACTTGAAGTATACAACATTTGATTGTTAACATTCAATATTAATTTTACAGATTCAACACTAAGATTTTGCAAAATGCACTCAAATTTATTTCTGTTTACAATAATATCATTACCAACTAGTTTCCAAAAGATTTGTTGCACAAATACAAATAAATATGTTTACAGCGCAGGAACCGATATATACTTACTGTTACTGATGAATATTCGGGGTTTCCTTTCACATAACCATGCTAAGGTTTAATATAGTCTAGAGTGATTAAAAGGATGAGTTAATTTGGCTCAGTTTTTGACTACTTCTTACATAAATTGTGACCCGGGATCATACTTAATGTCAGAAAAACGGAAGTTGTTTTTTCGTTATCAAAATGTGGCCACTAGTCACACTACACCTTACAACCCTGCAGAAAATAGCCAAGCAGAAAGATGCTATGGCAGCATATGGACAACAGTTATGCTTGCTTTGAGAACTAACGGGCTGAAGGTGGAGCACTGGGAATTCATTGTTGTGTACTTCGACAAATTGTACTCCACATGAAAGGATGTTTTGTCGTCAACGAAAATCCTATACTGAAAAGTCACTACAAACCTAGCTCACTATATACAGGATACAGTTATGTTGAAAAAGCATGTCAGACACGGTAAATGTGAACTACTAGTGAAAGGGGTTCAGCTAACAGAGGTCAATCCTTAGTATGCTACACTGTCACTGGAACAACTAGCCCCATCGGGCGATGTAACTCTCCGTCGAGAAACTTCATGCCTACTGATAACTTTGATTCGGCAAGTTATGCAAAGAATGACAGCAAGATGTCTGCTGTGAATAACTCCGGCACTTGTAGTCAAACATCTGAATTGTGCTCTGATCAGCCCCTTCTACTCCCAAGCCTAGCACTAACCCGGACAGTGGGCTGTGATGTATTGGAAGAAGACGAACTAAAAAAATTCCTCAGAAATCAAAATTTCTTGGTCGATTAGCAAGAATAAAGGGTCCTCGAAAACACCCGAAGGATTATATATTATTTTGAAGTGGGAGAAAATGTAATGTGATTTGATTCTTGCTAATCATGTTATATTTGTTGTTTGTCTTTTCTTTTAGACCAGTTTTAGCTGAATAAAACCAAGTTCAATTAGATGTTTGTGTTAATGAGTATTTTTGGCGTTTAAATAAGCCTGGGATAGTGGCACGTCTCCACAAGCACAGGCCAGTAGCCTCAGCCTGGATAGTCCACACACTCTCTTATAACAAATATCCATAGTGAAAGGGGCCATACGGTAGAGTTCATTGCAGCTGTGCAGTAAAAAAATCACAGCTTATATCTGAAAGAGTTTTTTGTCATGTCTAAAAACAACGTGGGTTTAGGTTTATTGTTAGTGCAATATTTTAATAATTTTGTACTTGATTTCTAATTACATATATATAAACAGTCAGAGTGGAAGGGAGAGGAAGGAGGGATAGACTCCATTCCCGGTTGTTTCTTCACACTTGTTGAACTAAACCTTCGAAAGATCACCCTATTAATGCCGCATTTGTTTGGTTCCTAAATATGGAATATATCATATACGTTTTATACTTCTGTTAACATAAAAGCATTTAATTTTTTAATAAATTGAACTTTTAGCTATATTTAATTTATAAACATAATACTTTTTTTTAGTAATTAATACGAATAAAAACAGAGAGGATATAAGTGTGTTGGTAATGCCCAGTAATAAATAGTTCTCATAAAAATACTACTAACCTGAAAGCGGCAAGAACGCGCTGCATTGTCCCTTTGTTGTAATTATCTAGATTTACTTAAGTTTTGTTTTCAGGAGTAATAGCCTGAAAGTAAAACTTTAGTAGGGTTCATAAAAGTTGGAAATAACTGTTAAAGGACTCCTCTATTACAGTACAAGTTTTCTTTCGGGCAGAGGGTAAAAAATGAGGGAATTTTTTGCCAACTCTGTTTTCTCTCTGAAAATGTTTTATGGGCAGCATAAGGAGTGGGATTTTATATTTGTTTCAAGTTCACAATTCGAGTTTAATACCTACAGGATGTCTGCAAAGATAATGGTACATAAAATGTTACCATATGAATATACCGCTTATGAATGTAGAACGAAATGAAATAAGGATAAGTTTTACCAATTAGTAGATTGGATATTAACAACAATGTAAGAACGTTGCGAGTTATGGACAGGACGAGCCATAAAAATCATTGTACGTGAAAATAAGTAGATACAAGTCTTAGTTATATAATAATACCCGTGTTTTTCAATATTTTATTAGTAAAACATAACTGACAAAAATGCTGCAGTTTAAAGTATGTCCAACATTTCTTTATCATGCATGGATGACCAATAATGATTTTGACACAAATCTTAACACCCACACATATCGGTATAAGACACGTCACTTGCAAAATATTTAAATCTACTAGTTCCACAATGTTTGTCCGCAGCTTTGCAGCCACACTTTTGTTGCTCCATCAGTACTTGCAAGGCTGGGGGGATAATGCCATTACTGGTATATAGCTTTCCTCGGTTCTAGTTCAGTCGTGTTCAGTAGGCGGTGGTAGACAAGGGCATTACTTTAAAAACATTTTCCATCTGAGGACCATGTAGTAGGCATGGTGGATATGACAATTAGCCAAAAAATAGCTGACACATATATTCCAGATACTTCCCAGGAAAAATCAATGCCGCTTCCTTCTATCTACTTCCCCAAAGATTTCTGGGCATCAGTAGCTTGGTGCAGAGAACCTAACCGAATACAGTACTAATCCTTGAAGTTTGGTAATTTCACAGCTCTATCATGAAGACCACAATCAAGTGTTATCATTGTCTTCTTTCTTTCGCCAACCATTAAGGCACGGAATTGTGTGACGTGAGTAAATAATGTGAAGAGAACTGGCCATCCTGTTGGAATGCTTGTATTCAACGGAGCAACTATTCCAGTATCGCAAACAGGCACCGACTCAAAAATGAGTGACCTAGGAAAAGGTTGGTTCTTACGTTGTTTAGTTGGAACATCGATAATGGTAAGTTCCACAATCGGAGTTTGTTTATTCATCAGCATCTCGTTAGTAGCTTGCTCTTCGGCACCTTCGCCATTATCTTCCTGCCCAAATGTAACTGACGAGGAATCATCCCGAAACTCATTATCTATATCTGGTTCATCGTCATCACTATCGAACAAAGTGCCATTTTCCTGTTGTCATTTGATATCTTTACTGCTGGACGTAATTGCTGAAACCTAATGCTGCACACGAACAGTCACATATTTGTGAGCTCCTAGAATTCCCTGGCATATTTGTAATTCTCGAACTATCTTACCACAGAGAAACACTTATTTGACTTCTTCGCCTGTTCGTGTGTTCATGTAGAAGTTAACCAGTTAAGCGAAAATAAAACTGACATATGTTAACTCGCAAAGAAGGTGAATTTATTTGGTAAATTGGACCTAGGGATAGTAGCGTCAACATATTCCTACGCCCTGACACTGAGGGCTAGCATCAATTGCTAGCGCCTTACGCAGAGAGCAGAATCAATACCTACTTATACGCCATAGCACTTGGGAGGTATCAATACAAGCACTAGAACACTTGAATTACACGTCAGATGGTCTGTGTGGAATATTGTTGTTATTTTACCGTTCTATATTCAGTAAGTAGTAGAATAAAAATATTTAAGTTTTTCATTTGGCTTACTCTCGTAAAATTTTCACAATAGTAGTTAGCATACATTTACGTAAATAGTATGTTTTAGATGTGAGTAATTTTCTTCTCAATACTTTTAAATGCTGACAAGATATTTTAAAATTACGCACAGTATTTCCCTAAAAAAAAAACAAAAAAAAACACCGATTTGTTTTAAAATTAACGTAAACAAGTTTAGGTAACAGTTGTAACTCCTTGTGTGCAAATTTGGTGTGACTACGTTGATTGTTTCCGAGATATGACGAATCTTTATTTATTCATGTGGCCCTATCTTACAAAATGGTGGACGAAAGAGGCTCTATACAAACAAATTTGATTGTTATAATATATACTGCCATTATATAAAGTTAAGTTGAAAGTGGCTACTTCGTTTCGTAGGTATAGTAGAATACTAAGCTAAAATATTTCTATGGTCAACGCTTTGAAAGGAAATGTTTGAACACCTTAAGTAAGACATATCAGTTTACGTTGCCAGCCGTAGTACTACTTGTTTGCCAAATTTTGTAGAAATCGGTTTATTGTTTCCCGAGATATGACATAAAAACTTTATTTGTTCATCTCGGGAAACAATCAACCTATGGCTACCAAATTTGGTACAGAACTAGTATTGCGGTGGGCCAAGTAAACTGATATATTTTAAGTGTTCCAGGAAATAATTTTTAAAACTGCTGTTATATAAACGTTTCAGTTTAGTTTGCTGTATCTACGAAACCATGCATCCAATGTCAAAATAACTTTATATGCTGACAGTACTTATTACAACCATCAAATGTCTACACATAGTCTCTTTTTTTCGCCATTTAATAAGATAATACGACATGGAAAATAATGTTTTTTTGTAACATCTCAAGAAACAATCAACCTATTCCTACTAAATTTGGCATATAAGTAGTACTACGGCAGGCCATGTAATCTGATATGTTTTAATAGGTCCCGGGCATTTATTGTCAAAGTAGTGGACCTATAATATTTTCAGCAGTACTGGTAGTATCTACGCAAATATCAAATGAGCTAATATATAAACTCTATAATTTTCTATATTGGAAGTTAGTGCCACTAGAAAATTACGATTTTATGTCCCATCTCAGGAAACAGTCAACTAATTCCTACCAAGTCCATGTGACAAATTATGCTTTGGTAGTCCACCTCAATTTATACTACTTAAGGGTGTAGCCGCATATTTTAAGAATAACATCCATGTTATTTTTCGTTATTATACCATATGTTCCAAACTATTTCAACCGAAATGTATATACTGGCACTATACATATTTGGAAATCATCAAATGTGCTAATACACAAAGATTGCCACATGAAAAAAATTTAGGTTTTATGACATATCTCGGGAACCAAATTTTAAATGTAAGTAGTGCTACAATAGGTCATTTCATGTTTTAAGTAGGGCAGGCCTTTTTTAAATGTAGTTTGTGTAATAATTTTAATTACTCTGTTATATCTACTAAATAATTCAACAAAATTCTANGGCCTTTTTTAAATGTAGTTTGTGTAATAATTTTAATTACTCTGTTATATCTACTAAATAATTCAACAAAATTCTACCAAATGTCCTATGTTAACAGGATATTTACAGGATATTATTCATTAGTGACATAAATTATGCATACAGAAATTCTCTTAGGCGGCCCTTTTCGTATGATAGTGCCAGGTGAGAAAGTGGAACATGTATGCCATTTTTCCGGAGCAATTCAACATTTCCACCAAATTTCGCACACCAGAAGTGCTAGAGAAAGCTATGTAAACTTACATGAATTAAGTGGGTCGGAGACTGATTTTCAAAATGGGGTCACATAAACAATTTAGATAAGTTTGTCATATCTATGAAAAAATTTGACAAAGTTCTACCAAACTTTGTATCCTGGCTCTATCTATTAGAAGAATCATAAAAATACTTCTTGTTATGCAGTTTTATACGATGACGTCAAATAAGAAAATAAAGTTTTTGTGCCATATCTCGGGAACCAAATAAACCGAATTCCACCAGATTCTTTAAACAAATAACGCCACGGTAGACCACGTAAACTCACATGATTTAAGTGCGTCAGACACTTATTTTCAAAATGACGGCCCTGTTAATATTTCAGGTTAGTAAAACCTATTTATCGCGTCATTGGATTGGTTACTTCCCAAGTTGATACTCTGAATCCGACCTCCGTAATGCATATGGTTGCACTTTAGCTTAAGGCACTAGGTTTTCAGTGTTCGAGTACCGGTTAAGGCACGTGAGTATTTATAATCGTCTCACTACTGTTGCGTATATTTACAGTTCCATAGCTAATGATTTGTAACGCTGTCAGTGAGATGTCGAGTAACACCTATCACATAAGCTTTTAAGAACTTCATTAAAAACTATTTTCATCAGTGTAGAGGAAAGTGCGCTCATTAAATATATCATGAAATTCTTGTAATATTTTAGACGCAATATAATTAATACTGTGCTGGTACTTACAGTTCCGAACAATACATGGAAAGCTTAGTGCGTAATCTATATTTTATTGCAAGGTTTAAGCTCGGCTTATTTTCATACAGTACATTGACACTTTTCAACAGTTAGATCAAATTTCTCAACTTTTCAACAATTACTTTTAATAGGCCCTGAGGCAAATCCATGTTTTAAGACCATTCTCCTCAGCCAAGTGTGCCCAGTCTTGTCACTTTCAAGCATGCGTCCCAAACCAAAAATACAATACTACCCATCAGCCATATCCAGTTCCACCCCCTAACAAATATCCAGTTCCTAAGTACCATAGCTGTCGGGGAGACAAACTAGATGTAAATAAGTACATCCAATAAAGGCAACATTTTTTACAACGGGAAGTGCCTCCCTCTCCCTCCCTCTCTCTCTCTACCCCCACCCCCTCATTCTTCCCGGTTCTTGACCCGCCAGGTTTACATCCTAGGTAGCCCCAACTCATGAAACTAAATAAGAGTTATAATTATTATTACTTACAGCGACAGTTCAGAGGAATAAGGTGGCTGAAATGAATATGTTGCATAGCCCCGTGTGGAACGTAAAACCGTGTTCAAAGGAAGCGCGTGTCAATTTAAAATTACTATTATTAGTGACGTAATACAATTCACACTTTATTACACGAGGTTTTTGGTTTTTTTTTNTGTCAATTTAAAATTACTATTATTAGTGACGTAATACAATTCACACTTTATTACACGAGGTTTTTGGTTTTTTTTTGTCTTTGGGGGGAGTTAAATTCTCTTATAATAAATGCATCATCATTCGCTTAGAAATTTGATTTAAGTAAAAATAATTCTGGAAAAAACTTTTTTTTTTGCAGTGAAGCCTGCATTGAATCCAAGATCTCTTGATTGCGAGTTTGACAAGCTACACATTATGAAACANGTCTTTGGGGGGAGTTAAATTCTCTTATAATAAATGCATCATCATTCGCTTAGAAATTTGATTTAAGTAAAAATAATTCTGGAAAAAACTTTTTTTTTGCAGTGAAGCCTGCATTGAATCCAAGATCTCTTGATTGCGAGTTTGACAAGCTACACATTATGAAACACACTCGATTGACAGATAATATTGCATATACACTGAACAGTCAAAAAACTGGTACACCTGCCTAATATCGTGTAGGGCCCCCGCGAGCACGCAGAAGTGCCGCAAGATGACGTGGCATGGACTCGGCTAATGTCTGAAGGTATGCAGGAGGCAATTCACACCACTAATTCTGCAGGGTAATCCACAAATCCATAGGAGTGCGAGGTGGTGGAAATCTTTTCTGAACAGCACGTTGCAAGGCATCCCAAATATGCTCAATAACGTTCATGTCTGGTGATTTAGGTGGCCAATGGAAGTGTCTCAAGTCAGAAGAGTGTTACTGGAGCCACTCGGTAGCAACTCTCGACGTGTGGGGTGTCGCATTGTCCTGCTGGAATTGTCCACGTCCATCAGAATGCACAACGGACATGAATGGGTGCAGCTGATCGGACAGGATGCTTGCGTATCTGTCACCTGTCAGAGTCGTATATAGACGTATCAGGGGTCCCATTTCACGCCAACTGCACACGCTTCATGCCATGAAGAGCCTCCACCAGCTTGAATAGTCCCCTGTTGACATGTAGGGTCCATAGATTCATGAGGATGTATACATACCTGTACACATCCATCCGCCCGATACAATTGGAACGAGACTCGTCAGACCAAGGATCGTGTTTCCAGTCATCAACAGTTCAATGGCGGTGTTG